>SRHC01002328.1:19936-39217 GCA_004794325.1 Pomacea maculata
AAAAAAAAAAAAAAAAAAAAAAAAAAAAAAGATTTTTGGAGATTTTCATTGACCTATATATACAGTGTCAGAGAATGACCAGCAGGCCGGGGCGATCACAAAGACAGACGAGAAAATCGCTGGAGTCGTCGTGCTGGCTGTGATGTTGTCAGTTGTCGTTGTGCTGAATCTTGTTGCTGTCATCTGGGTGTGGCGACGTGGGTGGACTTTACCGTGTGCTGGTAACGAAATGGTCTGCTTCTCACAAATTTTGTGTTTTGTGCCCGCGTGTGTGTGTGTGTGTGTGCTTTTAAATGCATATACATAGTTGCAGCTCAGAAAGACACGAAAGTTGTAAGTCACAAGGGCATGTATAAACATCTTTTAATAATATATTTTAAAATTGCAGATGTAACTAATCAAAGGAGCACGCACCAGAACCAAAGTAGGTAAGTAGTGTTAAGGGGTATGAAGTTAGTTTACAAAAGTTTACAAATGCTTCACAATTAAATAATATTTATACATGAACTCTGTATTTAGTTTAAAATATTTTTAGTTATTGAGAATCATATTGATAGTTTTGTATACTTGCAGTGGTGACACCTACGAACATTACTTGACTCCAGTGACAAACACGTTAAGCACGACACAAGGTAAACTTTTTTCGTACTTTACCTTTATTTTATCTCTCTAGACAAAGACACAGTTTATTAGAGTATGTTCAAAGTTCTGAACATGTTTAATATTTGATTTCAATATCACCGCTAGTTCTGCTGACTGTATAAGTTGGATGCTTAGTTTATTCAAAGAGATTTTCTCACCTTGCGATGGTGAAATAAAAGGTATGCTCTGAGATGTTTCAATAAAGCAGTCTTCATAACGACCTCACTTAGTAATAAAGAAAACAGAACTATTTGAGCCAATAATTCTGTTGTAGGGAGAGCGACTCCGCTTTATGATGCATTACAGATGAAAGATGTAGGAATGCAATCACACTATGAAGGAATACGGCACGAGCACAATGGCTCGGAAATATCTTCTAATAAAGGTAGGACCAATATGATTGTGAAGTAGGATTGATTTAATCGTCTATGTATTGAACTATTTGATAAGGATTATATGCACCTATTCTTTAGTTACCTTTGAAGTACTAAGCTAAGGAAATAGCATTATATACATATTACTTGCTGCTTGTGTGTCCTGGTAATAAAACTATAGCGTCTACTTAAAAGCTTTATTGACATGCTTTAAATAAATAAAATGAAGAAAACGACTTCACCAAGATATAGACTTAAAAATGTTTATCCCAATGTGTTTTCAGATTTGAGCAGCAATATGCGGAAGACAAGAAACGAACCAATATATGTGAACTAAGGAGGTCCTCCGAGGGCTGTGTAAAGATTTTATGCATAGTACAAAGATTTTCACGAACCCTAGAACATGTAAAATATCAGATTTTTATGAACAATTAACTTAACCATTGTTCAATGGTGTACCCAAATAAACTGTAAACTGAATGGTGAAGAAAGACTATATGGACCATCTTATCATTGAAGGCAGCATCGTGTTGGTCCAGAAATATTGTTGCAACATTGTCTCGATATGTACTAAAGAATCATCATTAAATTATTCACATGAAACCTGTTGAGGTGAGTCTCCCTCGTTGTTTTGTCGTTTGGAATGCAAGTTTTGGATTCAATTATTAGTTAGCAAATATAAAATTAGTGAAACTGAATATTGTTAGATTATTGAGATGTTATTGTCTGTCTGTTATTGTCTTTCCAGTTGTTTCGGCTTTTTTGGCTTTATTTGTCTTTGGCTGTTGGGCCGAATCTTACTCAAGTTCAAGAAAGAAAGCAAATAGTAAAAGATTGTCGGTTTATGTAGATATATACATGTATACTTTGTATACGTATGGCTACGCAGGGGTGGGCTAGTCGTACAAGAAGACAACAAAGATAGAAATTGCCGCACCACTGTAGATTTTATCATAGTTTCACTTATTTACCTTTACAAAGCATTAGAACGGAGGAACAAGGATGTAACGCAAGTTTTTATTTGTATAGTTTGAAACATATGTAAATCATGTTTTTTTTTTTGCTATATGCATTTCCAATGTAATAAAGTCCCTCGGTTTTACTTCCTTGATATGTGCCGATTGCTAAATGAATAAAAATGTTCGCTCGTTCGTTCTCTATCTCGCTTGTCGATATTAGAATAAGTCTCTGGTCCCAAAATCGTGGGAAAAGAACTAAATAGCAACAGATGTAAAAATATCGCAGAAGTTTTGTTAATTTATTTAATCCGTACTTTACTGCTTTCATCATTGGGAATTTACGAGTAAATTAACATAAACAGTTATTAAGTTATATCTATCAATGTTTTCATATTCATTGTAAAGGAAGGATAGTTAAATGCCAGATTCGTTCACTGCGTGTAAGTAAAGAAACAGCTTGCAAATTCTAATGAACTTAAGCACTTCATGATAAAATAAGAGGATCTTTTCATCTGAAGGCCTTTTTCGGAGAGAGGTAAAAGACGATTAAAAAATCTTTCTATCTTTACAAGTGAAGCATGGAATAAGGATTATGCTACTTAATAATATAAAAGATAGTAAGGAAAAATATGCTGTAGATTTATAGACGAGTTTACAGTACAGAAGACTGAGCGCTGGGTATGTACCCGATTAAAATGTAGGACATGACACTTTGCCAAGGATTGCAACACACCTTGTGTTACTTCCTCCTTTGAGTGCAGCACTTCAGTCTATCCAGTGCTGCCTTTAACTTTATTGCCTCAAGGGTCTACCTGGTACCTTACACGACAGTAGTAAATTGATATCGCATTCCAACAGAGTACACAGGGCAGACATTTACATTTACACTGAACGGACATTATCTGTGTGTGCGTGTGTGTATGAAGTGTCGTCTGCAACACCTGTACCCGTAATAAACCAGAAACAATGAAGAAGGAACACGTGACGTGCTGCTTGTTTCTTGTATTTTTAAGTTCAGCTAAAGGTAATACAATGGCACAGTTCATATCGCTTCTTATGTGTAACATGCAATAACAACCTTCAAATAAGAATATACCATAGCTATTGTTTGTCTTTGAACTCATTATTCTTTTTAATTAATCATATGCACTCTTAAATTGGATTTGTTTTTATATTCTTTAAAAAAGACATTATGATACCATGTATACAGAGTTCTGGTAATTTGATAAACAGCAAAAGCTGAATTCAAAAATGGGAGGGAATTTTGAAGGCTATTTTATCTTTGTTATAAAAATGTCTACGTAAGGGGAGACAAGAAATCATGAGGAAAGCATTGATACCGGATGGGTTGTTTCCCTTCTGCTAGACCAGGGGTCTCAAACTCTCGGCCCGCGGGCCAACTGCGGCCCGCCGGACAAAAGTTTGCGGCCCCCACCTAAATATCAAAGTTTCATGTTAGTGCGGCCCGAGTTTGATACTGTTATATCTTCTCCTCTCTCGCTCCCACAGAGGCAGCCCAACGTGTCTTATTTGCACAGAGAAAGTTGCAGTGCACAAAGAATACAATTTGAAACGTCATTACACAACTAGACATGCTGAGGAGTATGCAAAATACCAGGGAGATGAGAGAGTCAGCCGGGTTGCTAATCTTAAAACACATCTACTGAGGCAACAAAATTTCTTTAAGAAAGCAACCAAAGAGAATGACGCAGCAGTCGAAGCTAGCTACGTGGTTAGTGAGATGATTGCTAAAGCAGGAAAGCCATTCAAAGAAGGTGAATTTATAAAAATGTGCACATTACAGGCTGCAATTGTTGTCTGTCCAGAAAAGAAAGGTCAGTTTAGCAACATCAGCCTTTCTGCCAACACCGTAGCAGAGCGCATTTCTGACCTGTCAAGTGACATTTATGATCAACTGTGTGAGAAAGCAAAATGTTTCATATATATTATTTCATATTGTATACTCAGTCGCTCTTGATGAGACCACAGATATCACCGACACTGCCCAACTCGCAGTCTTTGTCCGCGGTGTTGATGACACTTTTGAAGTCATAGAGGAGTTGCTCACAGTGATTCCAATGCATGGCCAGACCACAGCTCAGGAGATATTTCACCAGCTGTGTGATGCCATTGAGAATGCCGGTTTGCCTTGGAGGAGGTTTGTAGGAATAACAACTGATGGAGCGCCATCAATGACAGGGAGGACTGGTGGCACTTGTTAAAAAAAAAAAAAAACAAAAAAAAAAAAAACCAAACAAACTGGAAGAGGAAGGTGTGGAGGAGGCCATTGCTCTGCACTGCATTATTCATCAGCAGGCCCTTTGCAGCAAATGCCTGAAGTTTGACAATGTGATGTCTATCGTTGTGAAATGTATCAACCAAATCAGATCCAGGGGCTTAAAGCACAGAAGGTTTCGTGCTTTTTTAGAGGAAATGGAGTCAGAATATGGGGATGTGCTCTGCTTCACCGAGGTACGTTGGCTCAGCAGGGGAAACATATTGAAGAGATTTTTTGAGTTGAGAGCCGAAGTGAAAGCCTTCATGGAGGAAGATGGGGTTGCTGTTCCTGTGCTAAGTGATCCAAAATGGCTCATGGACTTAGTTTTTTTGGTTGATATGACACATGAGCTTAACGTACTGAACAAGAAGCTACAAGGTCAGGGGCAACTTGTCAGTGCTGCCTATGACAACGTGAGAGCATTCTCTACAAAACTTATGTTATGGAAAGCCCAGCTTTCTCAGACAGACCTTTGCCATTTCCCAGCATGCAAGGCACTCATGGATGCAGGCACACCGTTCAGTGGTGAAGAGAATGTGGATGTCATTTTGAAGCTACAGGAGGAATTCGATCACAGATTTGCGGATTTCAAGACGCACAGAACCACATTTCAAATTTTTGAGGACCACTTCTCCTTTGATGTGCAAGATGCTCCTCCTGTGCTTCAAATGGAGCTCATTGACCTGCAGTGCAACTCTGAACTCAAAGCCAAGTTCAGGTAGGTGAGTGGAAAAGCGGACAAGCTCATGCAATTTTTGAGAGAATTGCCCCCTAGCTTCCCTGAGCTTTCCTGAATGTTCAAGCGGACCATGTGTCTTTTTGGGAGCACATACTTGTGCGAAAAGCTTTTCTCTACCTCGAACTTCAATAAGTCCAAGTACAGATCCAGACTTACTGATGAGCATCTTCAAGCCGTACTGAGGGTCTCAACTGCTTCCTCCCTTAAGCCAAATGTGGCCCGGCCTCATCCAGACTCTGCCTCCAGTGGCCCCCGGGTAAATTGAGTTTGAGACCTCTGTGCTAGACACTGACCGAGGCTAGGCTCACACATTTTCATTAATAAGATTTAAACCACGTAGGTGATCGCTGATGAAGCTCTCCACAATATTTAGTTCCCTAATCACTTCTTATACTTTACTTTTCGTGGTTAACATGCTAAGATCTTTTAATGCTGCTACACAGAAAATAAGTCAACATATTAGTTAAAAATTCACAGACTTTAGAAATATTACCTTTTTATGGATCTTGTCTTTATTATACAGTGTCAACTCGCTTCGCTACAGACTTCGTTAGGTGTTGACTGCGAGATGTAGCACCAATTTCTTATTATAACTATTATACTACACTACCCTTTTTGGAATACTAAAAGAAAACTTGAGTAAGATCTCTTAGCTCCCTGGTAGCAGTTGCACATTTACACCACTAAAAGAAAAAACTCCCCACTAAATAAAAAAAAGAAATCCTATTTAATTCCTGACACCACGCAAATTTAGAGCAAAGCATTGAGTTGGCTGAAAAGGGTATTTAAAAGAAATAATATTTATTATTAAACTGGAAAAAGAAATGATGATTTTCTATATATGCATTTCCTTTTTTAAGCCATAATTTAAAATTTTTATCTCAAAGGGTGTTGATTAGTGAAAATAAAATTTAAGGTTTCCTGTACATTTATCGGAAATGGGTAGTTTTAAGCACCTAGTTAATATTTTTTTTTATTAACATCTTGTTCTACAGCCCTAACCTCATTGTGCGACACTGCAGATGGTTACTGGGAAATACAAGAGGGTAAACAAGACAACACCTTCACCTGCACGGGTCTGTCACCACAGTCCACAGTGCAGTGGTTCTTCAAGGACCCTTCCTTGCCTAATGGTTTCACTCAAGTTGGCTCATGTCCGCCTCTTTTATCAAATGGCTCTCAACCTGTTTGTGAAATTAAGTATTATCTTATTTTTAAACTTAGCAGAATCTCCAGTGACACAAGTGTAATGGTCGCGAACACTACCGCAACAACAGCTACAGTGCTGTTTGAATTCGACAGCCTCATCTGTAGTGAGCTTGAGTCACCTGACACTAGTGCTGGATGTCGCTTGGACTACATATGTAAGACATTGTTTTGAGTGAATTTACTGTCTAATGCTGTGCATTAACTATAAATGTCAATTTTTGGCAAATTTTCTGCTATAAAAAAGAGGGATTAATAGGCAATGAGTTTTCAACACAAAATTGTATGCATAATTAAAAGAAAGAAAAAAGATTGTTGCATTATATGACTGCTTTGAATTACTATTCCATCTCTAAAATCATTAGATGTGTTCCTAATATTCGTTTGTTATGTTTTCCATGTTTTGAAACACATTTCTTAATTAAAATTATTGAGTCGGTAAAAACACAAAATTATGATAAGAAGTAAACATGCGAAAATTCTATCGTGCGACTTTTCTAAATGTTTACATCAACGTTAGCTTTTTGACTTTTGAACCTAAAAAAAAAATTTTCATTTATCAATAGTTCTCTCTATTTTCTATGTTTAGATTCGAGTGAAAATGTAACATGTACAGTTCAATTCAGAAATGAAACATGGACTGTGTTTGGACAGTGCGAGATTAAAAAAACACGTTCAACACGGGGCAGGTACAGATGTGAGTGGATGTTGGCGAAACAGGTAACTAGCAGTAACTCGTGATTTTGATAAACTCTTAAAATATCTTTAAATCTTTAGCATTGATTCAATTAAGGACTCTCCCTGAAACCAATTATTAGACTATAGCACGTCACGTGAGATAATTTTTACCTAAATATAATTCATCCGTTTGAAAATATGAAGTGGAAATAGCAAAAGATGAATGGGTAATGAATGATTTGTTTCTTCAGCTATTGTCAGAGGGATTATTTATCCACATAGATGCAAACTTCCCTTGGCTAAAAAGGTCTAATAGGTAAAGAGGGACGATTAAAGCCTGTCACTAAAAAATCCAACCTTAAGCTATGCAGAAAATAAGATTCCAGATTAAGCTACAAGGTCTATTTCTACAGGTAAAATATAGCAGGCATCACAAAGTCATGTATATCTATAGTTTAATCCTGTTGAAAGTTTTGGTAACAAAGTGTTTCCATTCTTGAATTTGCGATTATAAGATAAAAAGAGTGGCACTATATAAAAAATTAAACTAACGATGAATTGAATTGAAAGAAAAATGTTGTATATCAACAATTTCTGCATTACCAATAGATACTTATTTTTATTTTCAGTCATCAATCCTTATCGCCAACGTCTCAATGACAGTCGTTTCTTCTGTCGGCAAGTACTTCAACGGATCGTGTAACTTCACCAGTTACCTGCCACCTGATGGTCAGTACACATACCGTGTGACTGTTGTTCCTGGTGAAATGACAGTCAATGCAACCTTTATTGGAAACAATACAATACGTGAGTAATTCTATTAATTTACTATTGACATGGTCAGCAAACTGACATCCAAACCTGTGCTTACTCTTAATGTGTGTTTTGAATGGAACTTGATACAGAGTTATTTTCAAGGTTCACCAGCTGAGTGGCATCCGTCTTATTTATTCTCATTTTGTTCTAAAATATTATTATTATTATTATTTATTTGTTCGACAGAGGTGTAAATCACTGGTCTTTGAACTGCATTTTGTTGTTTATTGTATGAGTTTAAAAAAAAAGTAATAAAGAAACATGTATAGGCAATGTAAGAAGGATGTAAAAAGGCTTTTTACCAAATTATTGCTTTGACAGGTCGTCCATCCAGCACACCTGTCCACAACTGTCCACAGTATGTACTGGAAGGTGGTGACCTCACCTGTACCTGTTCTGTCAGTGACCTGGGCAGCCCTCCCGGTGGACTGCAATGGAATTCTTCTCAGTCAACACAACTGCGTCTTGCAGGCCTACAGGCGGGGTATTCTGAGACACATGTGTGTCAGCTGTTGTGGAACAACACAGTTGTGCAGTCAGTGGAATACAAGGTAAATGTTGCATGTAAGTGGAAATTTATTTACTTCGTACGATTATTTCGTCCCACATCTTCGCGCGGGCGCGATGAAGGCCCTCGAAGATGTTTAAATAATATTGGTATCATTCATTAGAAATAGTTGATGTTTCATACAGGTTGAATCGAGTCTTTGTTGGTATGTAATGAGATTGATGATGATGAGAATTTGAACATTAACTGCGAATTTTAACATTACCTTCTTTATTTCACACACAGCTTAATAAAACATTTAATGACACGGACGTATAATTTGTATGGAAGTGTCTTTCCATTGTGCTGCTTAATGACATATGTTTTTAAATCTATATTTGTATTTCATTATGTTTCATGATAACAGTGTTTTTATTTGCAGTCGGGCCAACTAATGTTACAGCAGCAATGATTGGCCCCCAACCGCTTGATACAAATGGATTACAGAGTATTAACCTCACCTGTTCAGTGTCTGGGTCAAACCCACCTGCCAGCATCACTTGGGTCAGATCACGTGACCAAAGTGTTGTGTGTAACAGTCCGATGTGTGTTATCACTCCCAAACCTCCAGATGATGATGGGGTCAGTCTGGAATGTCGAGCCAAGAATTCAATCACAAACAAAACAAGTTCAAACAGTGTGACAGTGACACTTAATTGTGAGCACTCTTCAATATTTACCAATACCAGAAGCGAGTTTTTAATAAATAAATGAATTAATATTACAAAAAATACATAAAAACGTACAGAAGACATAAATTGCTTCATCGTAGAAGCATTTTTTGTGATGCATGATACCAATGCTTTAACTGAGATTGTTTGCAGATCCTCCCACCTTATCTCCGGCGATCACAGCAAATCCAGAACTACCCGACACCCAGCCTGTCTATCAGGGGGACAACATGACACTGAGGTGCACTGTCATTGGAGGTAAACCTGTCAATGCCACTGTCATAACATTTACCTGTCCTGGCAACACTGGCATGTCTGTGGTCAGCATTGGCACATCCAACATCACCAGCAGCTTGATGTTCCTCCCTGTCTCTTCTGACAACCATGGACCTTGTGTTTGTACTGCCAGGTGGAAGAAGACTGACTGGTACAACCAGACAGTCAGTTGGAATATAAATGTTTACAGTAAGTTGTGGTTTTTGTGTGTCGTGTTTACTTGTGTTTGTGTTTCTTTAATATGTGGTTTTATTTATAAGATGATGCAAGAGAGATAAAGATGCACATGTTTGCAGCACTTTTTTAGTGAAAGAATTTTATGGATTTTTTTTTACTATACAAAGATTTATAACGACCCTTACAATAACGTCTTTGTGGCGTCATTGAGATCCACTTTATGCTTTGGAGTTTATTTTATTCGATTTACCGGTTTAATATATATCTTCAGAAAAGAGAAGGAAGTGATGTGCTATTTTTATTTATATCGAAATGCTTAAACATATCTGATGATTTTGATGGTTGAATTGGAATGAAAATGACAAATGGAAGTTAAAAGTTTCTTGAGGCTTTGAATCCAAAATTAGACGAGAATAAGTAACATCAATACAGATTTTAGATAAATCACTTACATTCCAGCTCCTCCGTCTATTCCGGTGATTACCCCACTCGGTGACACAACAGGAAGACCTGTGTATCCTTTCATGGCGGGTACTCCGGGTATCTTGCGATGTAAGAGTAATCAGACAGGTCGACCGGAAGCTACATACACGTGGCCTGTTCCTGCTACAGGTCTGGTTTCAGGGAGTAACCTCACTTTCTACAAGCTGTCGAGAGAAGATAACGGGAGAACAGTGAAGTGCAGGGCCAGCAACTCTTACACAGTAAACAGGCGGCCTGTTGATGATGCTACTCTTGTCCTTCAGGTCTACTGTGAGTTTCCTAGCAGTATTCTTATCTTATTATGTTTTGTACATATGGTTACCTCTACACAAACATGCGTAGTTGTATTTGCATAAGTGCATGGAAGATTTCTTAAATATTGCAGCAAAGCTTTCCAATGAATGTACATATTTCTATAGCCATGTCCCATTTCTGATATTATCTGCTCAATTGTGCAATGCATGTTCTTTTCTATTTCTGCAGATGAGCCTGTAGTCGGCTTCACACCATTCCCTGATGGAAATGACTGTATACAAGGTTCTAGTGTGTTTGGCTACAAACAGTGTATTGTTGCTGAGGGTCAGAGGGTTCACATAAACTGTACCGCAGACAGCAATCCACCTCCTTCATCATTCAAGTGGCTGACTCAGAGAGATGTCTTCTCCAACACCAGTGAGCTGATGATCTTATCTGCTAACTACACAATCCACAACGGTGACTACAGCTGTACTGTGGTCACAAAACAGGAAAACAATGACAGCCGCCTACCTTTAACATCATCTGCTGTACTGACTGTTGTTGTTGGTTGTAAGTATATATTCAAAATTTAAGCTAATATGTTTTTCTTACATTCACAGTGCGCAAGCTTTAAGAAATCATATATTTTCTTAATGTATCACTATCTGTGATTTGTTTTGTCTTCCAGACCCTCCCAATGTATTGAACTTTAAAATAAACAACGTGGACAATATGGCTGTAAATGTTCAGGAAAAATCCAATGTGGAAATGAAGTGCCTTTGTAATGGCAGCCCGTCTCCAAGCATTCGACTTATAAATGCAACAGGACCTGAACAACTTCTAAACCAGAGTATAAGTGTGTCTGATGATGAACATCAAATGGAGGTCGGCTTCAGGATAGAGCAAGTTCCCTGTGAGGCCTCAGGTGTCTACAGATGTGATGTCAACAACAGTCTTGGACAGGACAGTCAGAGTCGCACGTTACTTGTGTATTGTAAGTTATATCGGCAATTCGATAATTTACACTCATCAACACAAATTTAGGGCAGAATCTTGAAAAAAATATCGTTTACAAAATTATGAGCTATTTACAGAAAGGATTTAAAAAATAATATGCTTAAATGGTAATGACATATACGCTTTAAATCATGATCATGGAGCAGCATATTCCTCACATAGCAAGGCAGTGATACAAAACTGTACATAAAATTATCTTCTATTGAAACAGTGAATGCACGTAAGTGATCAATTTATTATTGCATATTTGCTGATGTTACTGACAGGTGCTCCCAAGAATGCCGACTTTAATGGAAGTCCCCCAACAGTCAGTACGACAAACAGTAGAGGAGAGTTCAGTTTTAAATTGACTGCTTATCCCACACCAGTGGTCCAGAAATTAATTTATCTTGGCACTAATGAAAATTCTGATGGACATCTCGCGAAGGAAAACAGTATTTCTGTGGAATGTACTGGAAGCTGGTTGGCTCCTGCTACAGTCATCTGCACTATCAGAGTTGTGAACATAACACACGAGGATGAAGGTTTCTATAAAGTTGTTTTGAGTAACAGTCAGGGAGAGATGTCTTTCATCTTCTCTGTGAAACGTAAGCGATATTTTACAAAGAATAATGAGCTGTTGTTCATATGTTTTAGTATTATCATATAAGGTTGATCCATCGGGTTGATACATTTATTTTTCCAGCATTTAAAATCATTAGGGCAACATGCTTCCCCTTTGAAAGTTTTGGGAATCGTTGACTCAGAAAAAAAGAACATAGTTTATTGAACTCTGCCAAGTTAAAAAAAACATGTTGCACACAGTTCGATTGTTTTCTAGGTTAATAGCATATTTAGAGAAAGTAAATATTAAAGATATATATATAAAACAGATGTATTTTGGATTTAGGTTACAGTTATGATTAGCCATCATTAACATAGTAGATGATAACATGGAACTTTAAGATTATTCGAAGGTTTTACGTGTACATGTGAGCACTCGTAAAGACACCGAGTGTCGTCTGACGACGAAGAAAACTAAAATGAGAATTTTCAGTGTTGATATGTTGACAGAAGCGACGTTAGACGAGGATCAGCCAGCAACAACAACCTCAAAGACAGACGACAAAGCAATAATCGCCGGGCTGGCCGTGGTGTTGGCAGTTGTCGTTGTTGTAATTATCGCTTTTGTCGTCTGGATGTGGCGACGGGGATGGATGCTACCTTGTGCTAGAGGTAAACAGTTTTATGTTTCTCTGTTTATCTGAATATGTGGCAGGTAAAATTCATAGCGTGATTAATGTAAATTAGAATAACTGGGAATATTTAGCGAAAATCTTCTGAATTTTAGCTACAGTCTAACCAAGTTCTTCAGGGTGAGTTTGCTTGCGTTCATGGACGTGTTTATGTGTATGTGCGTCTATATGTGTTAGTTCTAGCCTGTAGATGTGTGAGTGACTATCACATTTATACCACGAAATACAGGCATGGACAAGCTTACAGCCAAATATTGCTCCAGATGACTAGAGGCATTTGTTTTGATTCACAGATGGTGTCAACGAAAGAGGTCAACACCAAAACCAGACGAAGTAAACATTTTCTTGCACGGGACGCTGGTGGATTTTGATTATTTTGTGCCTAGCACATTCATTTAGCATCTATACAGAGAGATGTGCCTTACAAACTCAATTACTATTGCGATTGAAACCTTTCTTGTACATATGTGAATAAAATATAAGTATTAAATAAAGAAGGAAACCAGATTAATTCTGTTGTACTGAACATTATTTAATCAAATAACAACACTTTTATTATCATTCTTTTAGTGGTGACTCATCAGATCAACGCCTATCTTCGGCGATTTCAAAAGCCTGCACCTCAAGAGAAGGTAACATCATTAGATGTTGTACAATTTAATCGGACAAGATGAATGAATTTGATGGCGTCTTCATAATTTATGTTTTTCAATAAACAGTATTGACAGAAAGCTTCGTATAAAGATTGGTTACCTTCTTTCGTATATATATATATTATGCAAGATAATAAAGTAAACATAATTATATTTTTATTATATGGTCACTGTACAATGTTGCTTAATTAGTCTTTAATACATAAAAAGTGACATTGATTCAGCGAAGATTCCGAATAAGTAAAAACAACAATAACACAGATAAAATTTACAAATAAGTAATACAATTTTTATCTACGTATGAATTATATATTTTTGTTTCGGAATACTTACTCCTATCACAGTGTGCCGACTTTACATCTTTAATCCTTCTCATTGCTTTTTTTAAGAGGTACATTAAAATATTTCAGACAAAACATTCACAACTTTTTCAAAAGACCTAAGAAAACATATAAAATGAGAAAAGGCAACTGTATTTATGTTTTCAGTCGTAGCACAAGAAACTTCACTGTATGCCGGATTAAAAATGCAGGATGTAGGCAAGAGGTCCCACTATGAAGAGATCCAGCGATACCAGAATGCACCGGCAATGTCGCAGTAAGAAGGTATTACAAATAATTATAATTTCCGTTCACGTTTACTTCTTTGATTATTTTCTATTTTAATAATAGGGCACACACAATTGAGGGCGACTGAGAATAAAACTATCACTTCTTACTAATTACATTCTCGCCAACTCCGTCATTCACGCTGACATTGAGGGATTTTCTTTTTGCTGGCACAGAATCTGTTCATCTATCCTTCTCGTCGTTACTCTAGAGAGCCTAATACTCTTCGTGCCTAAGAACAAGAACGAAACAGGGACAGCCCCACGGGACAGGAAAGCCAAAAATAAAAAAAAAAACCAACAACACCAACAACAACCCCCCCCCCAAAAAAAAACAACAACAAACAAACAAAAAACAAAGATACAAAAAAATGAACTAAGAAAGAATAAACAACAGTAATAATGATGAATAAAAACAAATAAAGAAAAAAGAAAGAGGAACCAAATAACAAGAATATCATAATAAAGATATTCAGTGCACGTTTAAATGACAAATAGACCATGTTTCTCTTATTGTCTTGTGTATAATGTTTTGAGTAAAAATAACAATATTTTGTTTCAGTTGTGAATGACACATCGGGCACAGATAAAGAAGAACACAGCTACGTTAACTAAGATGGAATGATTTATGTAAATTCTGCTTCTCAAGAAACATAATGACTAAAGCAACCTTGTTTGATCTTCAAAAAGCAACTTTCTATAAATTTAGCAAAAAAGTATATTTTCATCTTATTTCCTTATAAATGTCAAAAGAAATAAAAAGAAGGGGGAAAAAAACTGAGTAAAACAATGATAAAGAGGATATATGTGTATTATACTGTGACTACTGTTGCACTACTATGAATTATAAGAAGTGTAGACTACTCGTTAAACTAGGAGATACGTTTTATACAAACATAAATGCTTTAATATATATATATTCAACCATTTCTCTTTGCCTTTTCTCTGTCCCTGCCTCTGTGTGTGTGTTCGTAAGTGAATGCGAATTAATGAAAGAAAAGCGAGAATCAATTTAACACCAATGTCTTTTAAATTGTTTACTGATAGCATTTTGTCAATTTGATTGTTAAAGATTTGTCTCCCTTTTATGGTTATATTGTTAAATGCTTAATTGAAATATGCTTTCATTCAGAATTTTTGTGCAATAAAGCTTGTGATTTTGTCTTGCAATTATTCATTGTAATACACACCGGTTGTTGCAGTTTGACGAAGACTTTCAAATATGCATGTGTGCGATTGTTTGCACATATTCACACGAAAACAGTCTTAACATTATGTGTTTTATGATAAACATAGCAAACTCTTTTTTCGTTATTCTAAGCTCGGAGACCTTTACATAAATGAGATTAGTCAACTATAAACAAATACTTAAACACAGTCACAGTGTGTAAGGTGAAAATAATGTTGCTGTGGGTGGAATTTAAAAGTGAAGAAGAAATGACAACAACTACCTCAACATTGATACAAAAATAGAAACCATGTATAGAGTGGTACCTTGGCACTCAACCACAATCTGTTCTAGAATACTCGTGCTGATCAGTTTGAATGTCGAGCATTGTTTCCGTAATAAATATTTGGCAAATGTAAAATATTGATTTTATTGAATTTACACACATGCTTGGAAGTAGTACACGGGCATTAGTATAAACACCTGGAAACCGACTACCCATTATATACTACGGCAATTTGTCTTTAGAAGGTGGGATGTAGATTAATTAGTCCAGTTACACTAATAAAGACAAACAGGAGCAAGTAAATAAAGTCGAATAATAATAATAATGTTAGAATAACTTCAGGCACCTGCTAAAGGGAGAGAGAGACAAGAATCTCTGTTGTAAAAGTGTTGGCATGATCATTTAGTTTAGATTACAGTTTGAAGAAAAGTGCGACGAAAGAATGTTGTAGGCTGTCATGGGCCGGGTGTTTGACCCAGTTCTCTAGTGAATATCAGTGTGTAGTGTGCACAGGAATGTGGGCAGTAGAGCGAGCGGGGTACAGAGACATGTCGGGTAGACGCAAGACTGAAATTATTTTGTTAAGGTTTTTTATTATCTGTGATAAACCAGCCAGTGAGTGTGTGTATGTGAATAATAGATACTATTTATAAAGACTAAATGTATGTATAGATTGTTAATATTTCAAAACCCATTAAATGGTGACAGAATAAAGATATTGTCGGTTGTGTTGATACATGGGAGTGGGCTGTGGTGATATCTGTGCTTTTGTTAAGCACATACTTGTTAGCGAATGCCACTGTGTTTGTAAAGTTAAGAACGAACACTCGGGTATTGATATGACCGCAAGTAATGAAATGTAGGGCATGGCTGTATGCCAGTAACAACACACACACCAGCTTACTTCCTTGTTTGCCAACACACGTGTCATATCGCTTAAATATTCTATTTGATAAGAACAGGTCAAGACCGCGAAACAGTCTCTGAAGGGTTAACAAATTGTGACCACTTAATGACATAAAATATTACTATGAATATTTCCTAATTGCTTTCAAGTATTGCAAAGATTTTCTTTCAGTTGGATTAAAGCAATGAAGAGGAGTTTAGTGAAGGTTTGCTTGCTACTCGTCCTAGTGAGATTAACCAAAGGTAAGTGGAAGACAAATTTCCGGTGGTTTGTTCATATTAGGAGTCCAAGGTATGTCAATGACACATTTCTGCTGGCTTCTAAAGTGTTTAAAAACACCAGTCGTGATTAAACTTACAGTGTGTCTAGGGGAAGGGAGACAATCTCTAGAAACGCAGTTAATACCGCACGAGTTTCTTCCCTTGTCCCCGCTTTCCACAAATCTGCTGAAAATGTTTAGGGTCTAAGAAAGTTGTACTGACATCAATGAAAATCACTGTTACTGTTTCCCTAAACAAAGAAGCTCCCCAAGAAAAGTATATGATAAATATAAATATCGAAGCCACCAGAAAACCATACATCATCACTTACATGTATGAAAGATTCTGTAATTACAACTACAGCACAAGAAAGCTCTAGAGATAGTGTTGAGCCACGGATGGCGGGCAAAGAATTTTTTCTATGCCCACTGTCACATGGAATATTCAAATCGCCAACAACTAAGGTCTAGATTTCAAATTGGTCACTCGTCCACATCTAAGGTACCGTTTCTTCTTCTCGTCAAAACTTTAGGCGGAGCTAGAGCTAGTCATTGAGTGGGGTCTTTCTCTTGTTTGTGGCGGCTGGTTGATGATAGGTGAAATGATGCTAGTTGTATGCATTTGCCCAATGGTATCCATGTGTGTGTCTGTAAGTGCTAGCTGAGCATTTGGTCAACAAACGACAAATCATCGGTTTATTCCTTGTCTGGCCACCTCTTAGCAAAATAAAAACGTATGTTTTATTTGATAGAAAAATACATACATTTCTGAACGGTTATCAAGAAAATGAAGCATTTATAATGATGCAATAATTATCAAACGTCTTTTTTTTATCAGGAAACATGACATCGCAGTGTAGCACTAGCGACAGTTATTGGGAAGTGCAGCAGGACAAAAGGAACAACACCTTTACCTGCACTGGACTGACAGCACAAGACACTATAGAGTGGTATACATGGAAAAGCATCACTGATTATTTTTACCTTGGCAATTGCAAACCTGTAACAGCAGAACCAACTCAGTTTGTTTGTGACAACTCACAAGGGCAACCCATCTTTATAGCAAGCAGAACTGCTGCTGACGCCGGTCTTATGGTCATCAATCCAGTTGCTGGAGGAGATGCTAGTCTGTATCAAGACTCTCGGCTTGTGTGCCAAGCCACGCGATCAGGGACTGTTGTGGGGAAAGCAGGCTGTCGCTTCGACTATATACGTAAGACAATTTTTTTGTTTTCCCTCGAATTTTATACCATCTTTCATCAGAAATCGCTCGTTTGTACTGAATATAGTTTAGCGAGATCACTTGCTCAGGGTGGAGCTTATCTCTAACTGTGTTCGTGCCCTCCGCCCATCACCCCGTTGGTCACACGATTGGATGATGCCGCACCCAAACTTTGTAGAGTAAATGACAGGCAAAATTCAGGGCTTACACCTGTTTACCGAAAGGTGACTGGTCCTGCTTGATAGAGCAGAAAAAGTTTTAGTTTCCGAGAGGTGACTATAGGCTCTGCTTATATATATATGTAATGCATGTTTCTTTGTGTGTGAGTAAAAATAGAGATTGACAAATGTCCGTACAGATATCTGCATGATATCTTACAATTTTGTTACTTATCTAATTCTGCGTGTCTGACAGTTTTAAGCTCTTTCTTGATGCCAGAACCCTACATTAGCATGCTCCATCTTTAGATAAAAATTGTTTTTATTTTACTTATGTCGCCAGACGCTAGTGAAGACACATCCTGCACAGTTCAGTTTCGTAACGACACGTGGACTGTGTACGGCCAGTGTAACATACAGAAAGCCTATTCCGTGCAGAACAGGTATCGATGTGAATGGATTCAGACTAAAGAGGTAAATACTGATTAGTGTTTATGTCATAAAGAAAACTGTAAAGGTAATTAACTATTAAGCATAACTTTTAAGTTGGGTCGTGTATAACTTAACACTGTTGCAGTTATCACATTACTGTGATGAATTTATTATATACACTTTTCTCAAAATGTGTAATAAATGATTATGTTGGTGACATATTTATCAAAATCTGCTACTTATTAGTTATATACTGAAACAAAAATCTTGCTCACCAAGATAAAATTTTTAATCCGACATACTTTTTCCTATCTCTATATTAATCTCGTTGAAGATTTATTAAAGTTTTTTCCCTGTTGTCCATAGCCTCAAAATTGCGTAAAATGTTTGTATTCTTACCATTTTGATAGTCTATGTTTCAAAAGCCTATTTTGTATAAATCTGTTTCCCTCTAAGCAGTACCTGCGTATATATATATAAGTTTTTAAAGTAAATATTTACAGTTATCTTAACTCACGTTAAAGAATTAGACGCTCAATTTCGTTGATAACTCGAACATTTTTTTTCATGTTTATAAGGTAACAAGGGAAGAGAAACTTTTGGCCAATGTCTCAATGTCGACTGTTTCTTCTGTCGGAATCTATGTTAATGGCTCTTGCAACTTCACCAGCTACCTCCCGCCTGATGGTCAGTACACTTACCACGTGACTGTTGTTCCGGGAGAAGTCCAGGTGACTGCACGCTTCATCGGAAGTAATGTAATCCGTAAGTCGTTCTTATTGAAGTTGTTGGATATTAGTTCTGCATCTTCAGTGCAGATATTTACGGAACCCATCTTTCGTACAGCCATGCAGTTTTTACTTCAGAAAGCAAGTGTTTCAAAGTAATATGACATTGTATACCTTAACCTCTTGTTTGAAGCTATTATGCGGTTGATTGTTTCGCTCGAATGTTACTTATCTAAACAATTGTCGACAGTGAATGGGAAAAAAAAATTAAGAATTGAGTTTTAATACAAATGTTTACTGATATCTATCATATCAAAACAAAACAATCAAATATAAATAAAAACACAAAACTGCTAAGCTGGTTTTAAGATACATGCCTGAAATATTAAAAATAAACACATAAAGATAGACTATTTCTTTGGATTTTTAAAGTAATTGAAAAAAGCGTATATTGTCATTTGAATTTGTATAGATTTACAGAAACGTATTACAATTATTCAATGTTAGTTGCTTGAATAGGAGTGAG
>SRHC01002329.1:0-23499 GCA_004794325.1 Pomacea maculata
TTAAAAAATTTTGCAATCACAACAGCATGATTGAGTCTGCACTGTGATGTCTCCAAGCATTTATTGTAATCTAAATACTTGTTTTGCTAATCCTTCAGCCAGTAAATCAATCATTCAATCATCATCCTCGTAATCATTCATAATCATCCTCGTAATCATCATCACTATGTACTTGTACTTGTACTAATGGACTGCCTGCAGGCGATTTCTTTTCAACCTCTGGAACGAACGAATGATTGATACCTTATGTGCATATGATTGTATTATATTGCAAGATATTGTAATTTCTATTTCATGTATCTGTGAGACAAAATAAATGTTATATTAAAAAAAAAAAAAAAAAAAAAGTGTATGTTTACTTCTCGACATTACACAATTTTCTCTCTCTATCCTACCTGACGTAGACTAAAAATACATTCCATACCAACAGAATGTACTCGCCAATGAACTGAAAAGAACTGCTGATATGCTGCCAAAAAGTATTAGTATTGAAGGGTGAATATTTGTCTGATGCATGTCTTCTCTATACTCTGCTCAGTTGTCTTCATTAACATTTGTGTTTAACTGCACTTAAACTGTATCAGATGATACTCAAAATAAAGAGCCAGCTTCATATTTCACTGAGCTGTGAAAGTGTAGATGGTAGCCATATTATTAAAAGTAGAATACTGAATTGATTATGTATAAAGTTGTGTTCAACCGTCGAGTATTGTACACAAAACATAGCTAAATGTACTTTACAGAGAAATTCTGTGTCAAACTTTTGTAGCACTCTAGTGTGTAACCTCTAGAGACAAAGTAGAATGTCTTTGTGCGGGGAGGAGGATGTTCCAGATTTGCATCTAGATTCTAGAATGTTCGAGGGTAGGGAAAATAAGTAGCGGGGCTGACAGTGGCGTGGATCTGGAAGAGAGAGAGAAGGCAGGCCAGTCACCGAGCGAAACTGAATTAAAAACTTCAGTGTGGAAATTCTATCTTTCTGTTGTTCCTGGTACGACTGGCCCACTCTACGTAGCCATCAGACACTGACTTCTTGGTTACATTTCTGGCGCCCAATGTGGGGCTAGTTGTACTAGAGTAACTTTAGTCACTCGGCAGAACACCATGGTTGACTGCAACACAAACAGCACCGGAGCAGCAAGTGAAGATAACACCGTTGAAAAACTGCTCCGCCAGCTGGAAGAGCTCCGGGCGGAATATATGAGAAACAAAGCAACGAGACCGATACATGTGCAATTACAACCACCCTTTCCTCTCTCGGAATTAAAAACATTCACTGGACTTTTACCTACATCGCCCCAAGGCCCAAGAGGTCACCTTCGAGCAGTGGAAAGAACAGGCGCTCGAAGTGCAAGACGACGCGCTGATGGAGGAGAAGGTCGGCTTCCTAAGACGAAGTCTGAAGGGGGCGGCACATCTCCACACCAAAGACAAACAGTATGGCGCCGTCAGCGAATTGGTTGCAGACTTGCAGGCGCTGTTTGGAGGGCTACAAACTGCAGACGACATGTACATTGAATTGTGCCAGACAAGACCGACCAGAGGGCAGTGCCTGTCACAATTCCTTCTGCAACTCTCCACGAAGATGTCGGTGCTAAAAACTTTAGGCGGCCTGGCAGAGGAGGAATGCCATCGCAGGTTGTATTATATTTTCTCCAAGGGAATCTCCGAGCCTATGATCACAATGGAGGTTCGAAATAAGTTTGGAATCCCTGAAGAAAGTAGACCCACCTCCTCGGAGTTATACCTCCATGAGCGGCAGGTTGAGAGTTTAATTTCAAACTGTGATGCACTAAGTGAGAAGAATGAGAGATGCATCAAAGCCCGTACAGAGGTGCGTGTCACCCACGTACAACAGGACAGACCGGTTTGTAAGGTGAGAAGAAGCAAGTACTGTTTCAAGTGCGGGGAGGAGGGGCATTTTTATCGTGAGTGCAACAATCCGATGAATGCGGCGCTGGTGGTGCAGAGAGAGAGAGAACGGAGGAGGCAGGAAAGCAAGTGGCGGAAGAAACAGGGCCTCTCCGAAGTGAAAGGCACCACAGAGGGGCGAGTGCTGGTCCGAGAGGGTGATCGTGAGACCCCAGCAGAAGGTGAGGAAACATCATCATCTCCTTTCAACCGCCGCCAATACCATCGAACAGGGCCTGTTAGAACTACGGCCAGTTCGGTTAAACAGTGCAGTGCTGGATATTCCTCCGCAGCAAACTGTGGAGCTGTGTGGTACCCTGACAACGACTCTGAACGCGCCTGTTACAATGTTCACAGGAATGGTTACCGCGCGTTCACAGGAATGGTTACCGGAAAATATCACGGTAGTGTCAGCCAGTGGCACAGGGTCAAGAGGTCATATGGCGGTGAGAAACTCCTCTTCCAGACGACATGTGACGCTGTGCAGTCGAGTGGTGCTCGCGGAATTACACTCACCCGCCAAACAAACCTCGAGGCGTTGGTGGGACCGAGCTGCGAATCACCCATCCGCATCGACGGCGTGACGTCACGCTGTTTTATAGACAGCGGCTCGCAGGTGTCTATTGTGTCGGAGTCTTTTTTCCGCAGAAATATGCGACATCGACAGCTGGAAAACCTGGATTCTACACTGCAAGTGATAGGAGCAGGCGGTCATTCTGTGCCCTATATTGATGTTGTGCGTGTGTCGGTGTGGCTGCCTAAAGATGTCGTTGGTGTGGACAGTACCAGACGGCGTGTGTGTGGTAAGTGGTAAAGTGTCAACAAACACTCTTCTGCGGATTAGAGTGACTTTATTAAACACCCCAAATTCACCCGTTAATGTCAAACGGAAAAGTGTGATAGCGGATTTCTTTACCATCCAGAGTGAATATTCACTTCCCAGTGTATTACAGGATTTGAACTGGGTACACGGACTTTTCGCCGCCGGACGTTTCGGAGTCGGACGTTTAGCCGACGGAGGTTTCGGCGCGGGGCACTTCATTTCGGCATTTCACACGGGACCTTTAGCCGAAGTCCAGTGTGTGACGCCCCTTAGCTCACACATTTCTCTCGCCATTGTATCAATGTATCAGTGAACTCTCTCTCACTATCCCTCCTCATGTGAACCGTTAGCTCACACATTTCTCTCGCCATTGTATCAATGTTTTTTCTCAAAGCTGTTGCGCATAATCTGTGACAATCAAAGTGAACTGTCTGTGAAGTCTGTGTGTAAAATTTGTTTGAAATAAAGAATTATTGTGTAATCTAGTAGTTACTTTCATTCTTTGAGAAGTAAGTAAGCTCTCTCTCTCTCTCTCTCTCTGACATAATGCGTCGAAAAGTCTGTTGGCAAAACGTCCGACTCCGAAACGTCCGCACACGTTGAACTGTGACACACAAGACGCTGGCAGGACTCATTGCAATGCCAACCACGTGGAAGAAGATAAGAACAGTGTTCCTGAACTGTCGGGTAGATTCCGTTTTGGTGCAAACGTCGACCAAACATGGAAAGACAGATTCACGAAGAAGTTGTTGACATTCAGTGATGTTTTTAATGAAAAAGAGTTTGATTTGAACATGACAGATGTTGTGCATGACATTGAATTGACTCCAGGCCCTGCGATTAGAGAAAGACCGAGGCCTATACCGCCACAGGACCTGGAGGAGGTCAGACAGCATGTGCAACAGTTGCTAGATGCTCGCATCATCAAGCCGTCGCTTCACCCATTGTGCTAGTGAGGAAGAATGGGGCACTGCGCATGTGTGTAGACTACAGGAGAGTGAAGGCGTGAATAGCATTGTTCACATCTGTTCCAAGATAATTGGTATCAAATAGATGGACTTGACTTCCTTCTGTGATCAACAACTAGTAAGGAAAGCTTCCCGCATTCTGTCAATACCTGAACAAGTGTTAGCGGGGAAAGTTGCATTATTAAGTTCAGGCATCTGAAATCTTTTGTGCTCAGCAGTCCAGCTACTCAATCACAGATGAACTGTCAGCGGTGTGTGTGTGTAGGTGTGCACGGGAATGATTTTTTTTTTTTTTTAAATATATATTTGAAATAGAGCACACCTCCCATTTAAATTGCCCATTGGGACTAATAAAGTTGGTTGTTATTGTTACAGTGAGAGACAGTTATGCCTTGCCAAAGATTGAACAACTGTTTTTAACATTGAGTGGGGCTAAGGTTTTTACTAGCCTAGATTTGTCAAAGGCATATTACCAGGTACCTCTGTCCGAGCGAGCAAAGAAGGTTTCTGCATTCACCACCCCGTTCGGACTGTACGAATTCCAGAGGTTGCCATTCGGCCTTGTCAACGCCCCCATGACCTTTCAGCGGTTGATGGACTGTTGCTTGAGTGATATGAACTTGGCAGAGCCGATAATTTTTCTCGATGACATTTTAGTACATGCCACTAACCTCCAGCAACTAGAAGATAGAACAATTAGAGCTCTGGAGAGGTTGCGCAGTTTTAAACTGAGACTTGACCCCGATAAATGTATTTTTGCCACCACTGAGGTTAGACACCTAGGATACCTCATCTCCGCAGAAGGCATTATGCCAGACCCTGAGAAGATCGAGGCTCTGACCAGTTGGCCTGTCCCCAAAACAGTTCGGGATGTTAAAGCGTTCTTGGTGTTTGCAGGATTTTATAGGCGCTGGGTTCCCCAGTTCGCGCAAATTGCCAAGCCTCTAGACGACCTTACTGTTGGACAGGGATGGCGAACCTATGGCGAAACGATTTTGTGCGGCACGCGACGACGCTGATGGATTTTTTAAAATTTCAAATTATCATAAGTAATAGCCTTCAATTTTTTTCAGAAAACGTTGATAATAGCGTTGAATAAATAAGTATTATTTTATAATTTATAATTTTATACTAAGCAGCTTTATTTTTTCCGCGCAGCAAACTTACTGTTTCTATAGCGGCGTCATTAAGTAGACCGACTTGGCACGCAGCAATTTTTATTGCTTTGAAATTGAAATAATTGGCACTCGGAATGAAAAAGGTTCGCCATCCCTCCTGTTGGATATGTACCCCATAAGCTCAAGAAAACAACTAAGAAGGCGGGTGCACTCAATCTGTCATCAGACATATCTCACCTGTGGGGAGAGCGAGAACAAAGTGCGTTTGAGTCCCTGATCAAAGCACTGACTGCAGAGCCGATGCTAGGCATCGCTGACCAGTCCCAGCCCTTCATCCTGCATTGTGATGCCAGTGGGACTGGCCTTGGCATTGCTGACCACTCCCAGCCCTTCAACCTGCATTGTGATGCCAGTGGCACTGGCCTTGGCATTGCTGACCACTCCCAGCCCTTCATCCTGCATTGTGATGCCAGTGGCACTGGCCTTGGAGCCGTGCTGTACCAACATCAACAAGGCGAACTCAAGATAATTGCATACGCCAGCAGAGGGCTCAACAAGACAGAAGTGAACTACCCCGCGCACAAGCGAGAATTTCTCGCTCTGAAATGGGCCATGACAGAAAAGTTTCACGACTACATCTTGGGCTCCCGCGTCACCGTGGTTACCGACAACAACCCGCTTTGCCATGTGCTGAAGAATGCAAAGTTAGACGCAGTTAGCCACAGATGGTTGTCATCCCTGTCACTGTACGACTTTGACCTCGTGTACAAACAGGGCTCAACACACACAGATGCGGACAGGTTGTCAAGGCGACCGTAGGACCCGCCAGAAGCAGATGAAGAATACAGGGATACCTTAGAGAAAGTTGGGTTCCTACTGGAGAAAGCGAAGAAATTTCAAGACGATACCCCACAAGTCGTAAGTCGAAGTGCAGTGGTGAGCATACTGACAGCCAAGAGCGCAGGAAGACCAGTACATTCCATTCAGCAGACAGCCCGGCACACCACGCCCATGTCACGTGACAATGACGTCACTGACAACTTCACCCCAGCCGTCGAAGCTGTCGTAAGGGACCCAAACACCATTTCAGACGGCATCTTAGAGCCGGAGGGCGGGGAGCCAGACTTCACCACCCTGACAGTCGACGACTGGCGGAGGTTACAGCAGCAAGACCGTTAGACCCTCACATCGCCTCCATGTCTGCCAAGCGCTCAAAGAAGGAACCGAGCTGACAGTGACGGGGCCAGAGACCAGGATATACGCCAGGGAGAGGAAGAGCCTGATGCTAGAACATGGTGTGCTCTACCGGCGTGTGTCTGACGCCACATCAACCCGCGTACCCCGCTCCATGCGACAGGAGGCGATGAGAGGTGTTGGGCAGCTTGGGTACCACGTCACCGGCTGTTGCTGTCCGTCTCGAGCTGCGCGCCGCTCGCGCGACCACGCGTGGGGTGGAAGGGGTGTGGGGTGGAGGGACTAGGCACTGTCAGCAGTACCTGCTGACCGAAACAGCGCTCCCGCTACATTTGTAAAGTCGGCTTAGAGCTGCCCACCCGCTGCCACGTCTGGTCTATTGTTACACCCGCCTGAGAACTTGGGGGAGGGGGGGAACAATGACCAGACAGGGCGGGGTGGGGTGGGGATGGAGGGAAGTAAAATAAGTAGCGGGGCTGACAGTGGCGTGGGACCTTTTTGTGAATTTGAAGAGAGAAGTTAGGCCAGCCGCCGAGCAAAACTGAATTAAAATCTTCAGTGTGGAAATTCTATCTTTTTCTCAGCCTGCATGAGCTTTGGGCATTTGAACGGCCCCAAGAGGGAAGTGAGACTTTTAGGAGGGAAGCGTGTAATGCGATCCTAAACTGACGCGTCCATCGCGCTTTTTTTCTTCAGCCGCTCTCGATTTGGTAGCCACGTGATCGTGTCGCATCCCTCCACCCGCTGTTTCCCTCCCCCCTCTGTTCCCCATCCCCGCGTGTACCTGCGACAATTCAAGGTACGGAGTCAGAGGTAGGTCACACCGGCCGGCGAGCGGACATTTTTGAACTGTACGTCCATCTTCAAGTGAAACACCGCCGATTTAAGTGAAAGATGCCATTAAAACAACTGTACTTTATAACAGTGGATGGTCATGAATAATTTATGATCATACATAAGTATTGTAGTGCTTTTTGTGAAATGTTTCACGTGTTGTACCCGGCAGGTATCATACATCCACTAGCAACTCACTTTTACATGAAGCTGTCTTCTATATGTGCTGTAAATAATTTAAATGGTTTAACCATATCCTTCTTGTTGTAAATAATCAAATTGTTTAATCGTATCTCTTGCCTACTAATTGCACGTATTTACTAATTACAGAAATGAAATGTTCCAAGTTTTCTAGAAATCTAAGTAATAATAATTGCAAAACCTGAAAGCCATTCTTTGGTGTAATACAAAAGTCAGTTCATGCCTCTCTCTCGCACACACACTCTAACGGGAAGAGAGAGAGAAATAGAGTTATGCACAGTAGTGCTAGAAGATCAAGGTTCAAGAAAGAGTAAGTTTCTAAAGACCTTTTGAAAAAAGAGTGTTTTTTGCGAATACGGAAGGGCAACTAGTGTTGTACAGATGTGTAGACCAAACATTTTCTTGTGACTACAAGGAATGCCAAGGCTTGGAGGATCAGATGAGGAATGAAAAGAGTTTGATCCTAATGCTAAACCAAAGATGGAATGAGTCGAAACTGTCAAGCATTACAGCCCATTTATTTTTGTTAACCTTGAGATATTATTTAAACATTCTTATTATACATACATGTAACACATACAAACATATACTTATACATAAACAGCATGATATACTAATACATATAAGATTAAGATTACAAAATGACAAAGCAATCCATCTACTATAAGCAAAAGTTTCATTGATGAAGTTCAATTCTTTGTCACCCCTACAGTTTTACCAATACTAAACAATACAGTTTCTTTACATAACCTAATTTCCTCTAAATAGTTCTGGTTTTTTTAACATATTCCATAGCATACATGTACAGAATTGTGCAGGCTTATTTAAAACTGAAATAAACATTAATTCTGAATGTCACAATTCAACACCTTTTAATTTCTTCCTGTAATCTATCAATGTCTGACTGAATCTTTGTTATCTCCTTCTTCTTGTCTTTGGCTAACAAACGCATGTTGTTAGATCTTTCAATAAGTGAAAAACTTTTTTGCTCTTCAGCCTGGAAACTATGTCTGTCAGCCAGTTCCAGCAGGTGTCGTTCTTCGGCACTGGTGGTCTTTAGCCTTTTGGTGAGTATTACCAGCTCATCTCCTAATCTCTTTCTGCGGACCTGCTTTTCTTCTGTTTCCTTCTGCTGCTTCTGCTCAGAGAGGTAACGTTGATACCTGCCATAGGCACTAGAAGCGGATATCATCAGTGGTTTGGAGATCTCAACATTTTCCACCCCTCCCACACTGTGAATACGATCAAGAATTACTCTGCGTGTTTTTAGTGCAGTCTGGCTAAGATTGTCAGCTACTGTTTCTTTGTTGAATGAAAATCCTCTTTCCACTGTAGCTTGACCATGAGAGAGTAGGAGTAACTGTCTGACAACAGACCACAACACCTGAAACTCTGCTTTTCCAGCAAGGGCATCATAAAACCAACTATCCAGTCTTTGTGTCATAGGGTCAAAAGCCTTACTACCACACTCACCTGCAGAACTGTCAAGAAAATTACGGAACTCTGACAATACCTTGTCACAAGTCACATCATCAAACCTTTTCACACCTTGGCAATACAACAAAACCTTTTTAATTTTTTGTATTGATTTGTCTTTTTCCCCCATGGTCTTTGGGTTTAAGAAAAGTATGTTTTTCACTAGGGTGTACTTCAGTGGAGATTTATCCTGCAATTTTAGAACAACTGCTTTCAAAAAATCTCTGTAACAATCTTGTAACTACTGTGTGCAGTTGAACTCCATTACAGCTTGGATGTCAAATAACGGCGCCTGGTGCCGTGTGTGTCAAGGTAAGGATTTCAATGTATGTGTTGTTAAACATGATTGAAGTCTGTTACCTGGCGCAGTTCGTGTCTTACCTTGTCAGCCGCCAAACAGCCGATGTTGTGAGCGAAGTGCCCACAGCCACACACATGCCACTTTCCCTCGTAGTAGGGGTGGGGAGTAAGGTGGAGAGGGATGAGTCTCTAATCATGTTCCCTATAGTTCAACGAATGTACGTCCACTCTACCAAGCCGCCATTCCAACAGGTGATAAGTCAGCGAATAGCAATACATTCCATTGTCTGCGACCTTCTGGCTGCACCTGTCAGAGCAGATAAGACAGGAGCATGACTCAGGACAACTGATGAGCACAGGCACGATAGCAACAATAGGAACAGGCATGATGCTAACAAGGAACAGACAAGATGCTAACAATAAGAACAGACAAGATGCTAACAGTAGGAACAGGCCTGATGCTAACAGTAGGAACAGGCATGATGCTAACAGTAGGAACAGGCATGATACTAACAAGGAATAGACAAGATGCTAACAATAAGAACAGACAAGATGCTAACAGTAGGAACATGAATGATGCTAACAGTAGGAACAGGCATGATGCTAACAGTAGGAACAGGCATGATGGCAACAAGGAACAGACAAGATGCTAGCAATAAGAACAGACAAGATGCTAACAGTAGGAACAGGCATGATGCTAACAAGGAACTGGTATGATGCTAACAACAGGAACAGGCATGATGCTAACAGTAGGAACAGGCATGATGGTAACAAGGAACAGACAAGATGCTAACAATAAGAACAGACAAACTGCTAACAGTAGGAACAGGCATGATGCTAACAATAGGAACAGGCATGATGCTAACAGTAAGAACAGGCATGATGCTAACAGTAGAAACAGGCATGATGCTAACAATAGGAACAGGCATGATGCTAGCAATAGGAACAGGCATGATGCTAACAATAGGAACAGGCACGATGCTAACAGTAGGAACAGGCATGATGCTAACAGTAGGAACAGACAAGATGCTAACAATAGGAACAAGCATGATGGTAACAAGGAACAGACAATATGATAACGATAGGAACAGGCACGATGTTAACAATAGGAACAGGCACGATGCTAACAGTAGGAACAGGCATGATGCTAACAGTAGGAACAGACAAGATGCTAACAATAGGAACAAGCATGATGGTAACAAGGAACAGACAAGATGCTAACAATAGGAACAGACATGATGCTAAGAATAGGAACAAGCATGATGCTAACAAGGAACAGACAAGATGCTAACAATAAGAACAGACAAACTGCTAACAGTAGTAACAGGCATGATGCTAACAACAGGAACAGGCATGATGGTAACAAGGAACAGACAAGATGCTAACAATAGGAACAGGCATGATGCTAACAGTAGGAACAGACAAGATGCTAACAATAGGAACAGGCATGATGCTAACAGTAAGAACAGACAAGATGCTAACAATAGGAACAAGCACGATGTTAACAATAGGAACAGACATGATGCTAACAATAGGAACAGGCACGATGTTAACAATAGGAACAGACATGATGCTAAGAATAGGAACAAGCATGATGCTAAGAATAGGAACAAGCATGAGGCTAACAAGGAACAGGTATGATGCTAACAGTAGGAACAGGGTTAATGCAAAGAATAATAACAGGCACGATACTAACAATAACAATAAGCGCAATACTAACAATGGAGAGAGAAAGTGACTGCAGCTGACAGTAGAAGGAAAGATGAAGTTGAAGGAATAAGGAAGATAGTGTGAATCACAGGTGTGCACCATCCTTTAAATCTTACTTGTAACAATACTGGATATTTGTCTCCCTATTTTAACCCCCTAGTATAATCAGTGCAGCATCTTAATACGCAGATTGCTTTGACAAATGATTTCTTTGCCTTTTCATGTAGTTGTTTGAAATAGCGGGCAAGTTTCTAATTGTTTAATCTTTTTATAAGTGATTCTACGAGTCAGGGCCCGAGGCACAGGGCTCAGCGCTTCAGTATTTAATCAAAAGCCGGTCCCAGGGCATATTCCTCGTCTGCCTGCCCCTATACACCAGGGGTGGGCAACGGGCGGGCCGGATATGGGGAAATGAAGTCCTTGGCGGGCCAGATTACTGGATCAATACCTTAATCGCGTATTTATCTACATATGCAAGGAATAAATCGTGTTTGATGTAAAGTTGTAAACTTTTGAATGTCCGGCCTCATCGTAGAGACACCAAGTCAGAGCACTGAATCGAAATATTCGTCCATCGAAAAAAAGATTGGGAAACGCCCATACGTGGTGATAAATACTTCTTCTTCCTTCTTTCTTTTTTTCGTTTTTTTTAGGTTTTTTTTTTTTTTTTATTACTAACCCTGCTGATTTCCTGCACTGTGGGCAAAAGTTTCGCGGGCCGGATGGCACCGCGTCGCGGGCCGGATATGGCCCGCGGGCCGTAGGTTGTGCATCCCTGGTATATAGGATATAGTGCGTGTATATGTGTATATGTGTATATGTTCGTGTCTTTGCTGATGGTGTGTGTCATCTCACATACTTTGCGTGTGTGCCCTTCTGCCTGGTGTGTGTGTGTTATCATTCAGGGACGAATGCTTTATGTTTTACTCGTCATGCTGGAACAGTCTCAAGTGTCTACATATTTCCAGATGGCTAAAAGCAAATACTGGAATACATTTCACCGGAGTTTTAATTTGAGGCCATGTAATAATCTTCAATGGCTTGACGCCATGTTTACTAGTCGGCTACTCTTGTTTCCTGATCTCTTTTCAGAATAGAGAAAAACATTGTCATGGTAAGTAGTTCAGAGTACACAGCCTTGACCTATTTGTCCTCTTTGTGTGGGGGTCAGTTTCTGGGATGTTTTCATTGTTTCATCGTGTGATTATCCTCGCACTGTGCTCTGGTTAATAGCTGACGTAAAGGTCACATGACCTCAGGGCTCCACCTCTGCTCCATTTAATCGGCTTTTATCTGTCGTCAGCGCCTAAGCAATACCTCAGAGGACGGAAAGCTATTTTTAGACGGCGTGTCATAGAGAACATCACAAGTCTGTTACGATACCCACAGGGTCCAACTGTTAATCAAAGCCCACAAAGATACACGACATATTTGTTAATACAATGGCGAGTTACAAAAACTCTTTTGGTGAGATCCGACTGGGTGCAACAGAAGAGGACAAACGCTTTGGTGCACAACTCATGCTGATAAAGGCGAAACGCTAACCCTAACCCTAACCCAAACCCTAACCCATAAAGGCCAAACCCTAACCCTAACCCTAACAACTCATGCTGATAAGGGCGAAACCCTAACCCTAAACCTAACCCTAACCCTAACCCATAAAGGCGAAACCCTAAACCCTAACCCTAACCCTAACCCATACTGATAATGGCGAAACCCTAACCCTAAACCCTAACCACTAACCCTTAACCCTTAACCCTAACCCTAAACCCTAACCCTCTCGGACTTTACATCTCAGACTTTCTAACCCTAACCCTAACCCTAACCCTAACCCTAACCCTTACCCCTTACCCCTAGCTCTTACCCCAACCGTAAACCATAAACCCATAAACCATTAACAGTAAACCATAAACTCTTAATCATAAACCTTAACCATAAACCATATCCTTGTCAATTCCAGTGAGAAATGTTACCGCACAATAGTTCACGGATATTCCTCTCAATTTCTGTTAGAATTGTTACATACAAATCAATAGCTAAATAATATTCTTCCTCTTAATTTCTGTAAGAGATTATACCATGCAATAGATGGTGGATATTATTACTTTCATTTTCTGTCGCATCACCCAATAGCTTAATAATAGTATTACTTCGTCTGTACGTCAGTTGTTTCCTAAAATAGCTCATGAATTTCTACAGTTGACACTGACCCACTGTACATAGACTACAAATAGTTTACAGTCCTGTGCTGTCTGCCTGCCGCTAGAGGCACGGCTGTGGAGACAAGCAGTATCCATCTCAAGTTCGCTGTACCGGACATCTGTGTGAGCTCGGGCCCAGCTCCAGCCATCTTGGTGATTCCCTCGAGAATGGCCTTAGTATGCTTATTCCGGTGCAGGAAGATCACTTCCCATGTAGTAAGTTGTAGATATTCGTTTCAGGACACGGACTTAAATATTCGAACAGTAATAAAACAGTAAGTGATACTGAGTCCTCTTTAATAATCTCACGGAACGGACCAAGTTCTGGTACATCGTTTGCCCAAAGACTTATTCCGGCGGGGAAAGGTTATGATATATCAGACTATTCAAAAGATCAAGAACCTTAAATGACAGGAGAGAGGATGAGCGAGCAAACAGTCTGCTAGTTGAGGGTTTGGTTTAAGACAAGCTAGTGATTATAGAGATTTGTTTATGTCGTAGGGTTCGAAAGATCACCGTGGGGGCTGTAGTACTTTTATGCGTTATATTTGATAGCCTGGTTTTTTGCGTAAAAAGAAGAGAGAGAGAGAAAAAAACCCACAAACATAGTAATTTTTGGCAACATCAACAAACCCATGTCTCATGCTCCATATTCAAATGTTTGTCTTGTGTAGAGTGAAAGACGACGTGCGGACGACGTAAGTGTCCCTAACATTGAATTATTGAACGTGTGAAATAAAGAACCAAATCTTGTTAAACCATACGAACTTTATTTGAAGAAAAGAGCAAGTATACTAGTATATATATATATATAAACTATCAGAAACTGTTATCTAGCAAACCATAATTACATAATAAAACATAATTACCTTAAGAAACTTAAATAAGTGTAGCACAGTTTCTTGTCATAATAAACATCAAAAGGTGAGGTGTCGAACTGCTTTTGTAGAGAGAAGAAGACTACAAATGGCTAGCACTCGTTTTTTAAGTGGAGGTTACGACCTATTGTGAAAAGCACTTAGACATAATGGGTGATGGGTAATGCCATAGTTTACATCTCTGTGAACTGGATGAGACCTCTGGTGACAGGCACGATAATACAAATGGAGCTGGCGATGAGCAAAAGCCCTCCCCAGACAACTAGACCAGCGCTCCATGCAAGTTTTATTGAACCTCCCACCTCCTTCACTGCGTATGTTGCAACTGCCACAAGGCAGAAGATACCTGCAGTCAAAGAATGCATTATTTACGAGAGTTGTCAACATGGAAAAGATACTTGTATTCACAGAATGCTTTACATTGGTAGAGTTGTCACAAAAGACTATAGGTATTACTAGTTCTCAAACAACGCATTCTATTAGGAGAGTTCAGTGAAAACACTACACTTACTACATGTATTCAAGCAACACACTATAGAGAAGTCACAAGTAATTATTCCGTTAGCTTATTACCCATATTCAAACAACACATTCTCAGATTAGATAAGTCACAAGTAATTATTCCGTTAGCTTATTACCCATATTCAAACAACACATTCTCAGATTAGATAAGTCACAAGTAATTATTCCGTTAGCTTATTATCCATATTTATACAACACATTCTCAGATTAGAGAAGTCACAAGTAATTCTTCCGTTAGCTTATTACCCATATTTATACAACACATTCTCAGATTAGAGAAGTCACAAGTAATTCTTCCGTTAGCTTATTACCCATATTCAAACAACACATTCTCAGATTAGATAAGTCACAAGTAATTATTCCGTTAGCTTATTATCCATATTTATACAACACATTCTCAGATTAGTCACAACAGCAATAATGTTAGTATAGTATGCCATAGCTCTTTAGGTTAGGGTTAAGGCTGCTGTTCACGTTTGGAGCCAGTAGACTTATCTAAGACCTGTTTCATTTCTTCTCTGGTTTGTTTTCATCACCTTGCAACAGTACATGTGAGGTGCTTAGTCTGTCACCACATGTGCATGTTGGAGGGTCTTTTCATCTAGTCGGGTATTATCACCCTCATTAGGCTTCATACTAGCTACCGTGGTTAGCCTTCATCTATTTCTCCAAGGTGTTTCTAGGTTCGTCATCTAGAGGTCGCCTGGTTCCTGTGCCTTCAGCTGTGTATTTGTCCTGCAACCTTAGTTTCATTGCTGGCTTCATGGATATTTTTATTTCTTCTGGGGAGATAGCAATGTCTACTTTGGCGTAGTGTAAGCACCGCAGACGACGTCAGCGTTAGAATCTAGACCACGTGGTTTTCTCCACCATCGTAAACGGTTCACAGGTATAGCAGGGTAGTGGAGAAACTTAAGTGATCCCTATTGTTGCTTTAGTAAAAATGCAACCGGGTAAAAAGTTAAGCTTAAAAACTAAGCAAACCACATTCCGGATCTTATTTAGTGTTTTTAAATCATAGAAACCACTTTTTGTTTAAAACAAAGCTTGTTTCTCTAACTAACACATCAACTTTGAAAAACTGTTGTAGTGAGGCTGTAGTAAGAACTGTTGTCTCATAGCGAGGCTCTAGTTAGAATTCATAGCGATTAGCATGTTCTGATTTAACAGGTGGTTAAAGGGGAGAAACTTTTGCTGAAAACTATGATCGTATTATTTATTTAAGCTTATCGCACTTACTTAACTTTTATTACATTAACTTCGGCTTGGAACATTGCATGATTTTTTTGCACACTTTTGTGTCATTCACTATGCATGTTTGTCGGATACTGTCTAGTCCAGGGATGCCCAACCTACGGCCCGCGGGCCATATCCGGCCCGCGACGCGGTGCCATCCGGCCCGCGAAACTTCTGCCCACAGTGCAGGAAATCGGCATGTTAGTAATAAAAAAAAAAAAACACGAAAAAAACGAAAAAAGGGAAGAAGAAGTATTTATCCCCACGTAGGGGCGTCTCCCAATCTTTTTTTCGATGGACGAACATTTCGATTCAGTGCTCCGACGTGGTGTCTCTACGATGAGGCCGGACATTCAGAAGTTGGTTTCGGGAAAACAACTTCAAATATCCCACTAATTACTACATAATTAATGGTAAGTACAACTTGTTTCTAATAAAAAATGTTATCTGCTCCATTTTTTTTCTTTTTTGTATTTTTGCGGTGAAGTGGCCCGCGACACGGCTGTCCGAAATGGATATGGCCCGCAGGCCGAAAAAGGTTGGGCATCACTGGTCTAGTCGATTTTACACCCTCTTTTACTCGTCCTAGAGGTCTCAAATTTTTACCAGTTACTTCTGACAGCAATGCAATATTAAATCCTGTCCGGAAGTAGAAATTTAAGAAAACTTAATTTCGTACAAAAAGAATTTATAGGCTTAATTAGGGGAGATAAGTAACTGCTGGTCTAGTTTTAGCAGGTTGTCTCTCCTACTTCGGCCTATAAGAAGAGAATAAAGTCAGTTAAAAAAAATGGATAACAAAATTCCAACATGCAATAGTTTCTTCCCTTGGATTCTTGCATTTAATAAAAAACGAACCACCCGTAAAACAAAACAACCTTTTAGAGACGAGGTAAAATAACCCTGGCATGTAGAGTCGTGCGTTTGTGTTTGTGTTTGTGTTTGTGTTTGTGTGTTTGTGTTTGTGTGCTTGTAGTGCCGTCCACCTGACTGACTGACGCGCGGCATTTTGTTTATACGCGCTGTCTAACCCTTGACCCCTGGGTGAACATTACACGAAAACCACGGGGTGCAGGGACACATTGAGAGAAACTTTCTGCACAATATTTTCCCACCTGTGTCATTTTTAGATGCTGATCATCACTCAGACCATGTCAATTAGCAGCCATCGCGTATTTGTTTTAGTTCTAATACGTGAAGAGTCAAGGGAGGCTTTTGTGGAGAGGAATCAAAGGAATTAGTTGCCATTCTTGAGAAGCTGAATTAACAGTGATAGCAGGATAGCACTTCGGGGTCTTCTGTGTACATTGTATTTTGTATATATTGCACTTCGTGTAAACTGTATTTTGTGGCTGTCAATGGGTGGGAAACTCGCCTTCCTTGTAAGTGCTTGGATGACACGATACACATACCTGTGTGTTCACAATTATAATAACACATCTTGAAACTCAACTGCTATGGCTAAACTTCTTATTCATACCTGCAAGAAGTGCCAATCCATAGGCCACATTCAAGTAAGTCTTACGCTGGGCCTTATTTCCAAACAGCAGCAACATCACCAGAGCCACTACTGAGCACAGGGCCGACGCAATGCAAACGATCCGAGCAAAGTGAACATGACCTGATGACAATGATGATAATAGGGAGGATGTCATTATTGTAGTCTCGCTGCTAATAGTAAGCATTAAACAACATTATAGGTTAGGTTTAGCTTGCTAGTAGTACTAGTTTTATAACATCACATAACCATATTACACTATGCTATACTACAGGGGTGGGCAATTGTTTTGGCTCGGGGGCCACATTGTGTCGGCGGAAGTCAGCGGAGGGCCGCACCTTTTTAAAACTGCTCAGTTTATTAAATATTGGCATTTCTTTTCCATTATAGAAACATTAAATAACAATAAACAATAAAGACAGTTCATATCAATTTATTAATCTTATTCTTTAATCAGTTTAATGGGACAAATGCACCCTGTCACAATTTTTCACAATCCATTTAAAGTCTGGATTGAGGTTGCTGGTAGATGTCCTCAGCACTGCCTCCAAGTTGGTGTCATTCAGTGAGCCTCTGTATTTGTTCTTGTTAATTTTCATACACGAAAAGCTTTGCTCGCATATGTACGTGGACCCAAACAGTGAAAACATCTTCATTGCAAATTTCCTCAGGTGAGGAAAGTTGTCAGCAGACAAAGATTTGTAAAAATCCACTAGTTTCGCAGAACTGAACGCTTCCTTCATGGCGGGATCTGACTGCAAGTCCATCAGCTCCAACTGCAGCTCATCAGGTGCTGCACCCGGATCAGCAGTGAATGACCCTGGCTCTGTTACTAAAATCTTGAAATCGTCTTTCCATTTCTTCCTCCAAGCTCTTCAAATAGCCCTTAACTTTGGTTGCTATATTCCCAGGCACTTTCTGTTTTCCTAGCAAAGGGAACTGGCAGAACTTGCCTTCACCTGCTTGCTGAGCAAAGAGTCTCAGTTTTAACTTAAAAGCCTTCACATGTGTCCACATTTCATGAGCAAACAAACCCTTTCCCTGAAACTTCACACTCAGATCATTTAATTTCTCGAACATATCAACAGCAAACATGAAGTCGAACCTCCACTCTTCACACCCCATTTTGATTTTGAATTCACAAGAAATTTCCTTCATGTCCAGGAAAACAATGATTTCCTCCCTCAATGCCCAGACTCTTTTTAGCACTTTGCCCAGACTCAACCACCTAACATTGTTGTGGTAAAGAACGTCTTCATATTCTGCCTCCAAATCCTCCAGCAGAGACTTAAACTGCCGGTGGTTGAGCGCTTTTGATTTAATAATATTCACAACACTTATCACAGGCTCAATCACGTGCTTAATATCCAATCCTGATTTGCACAAACTTTCTTGATGCAAACTACAGTGGAATGATAAAATATCACTGCCTGGATTTTCAGTTGTTAATTTGTCTTTCAAAAGTTTCACCATTCCTATGTTTTTGCCAGTGAATGATTTGGCTCCATGTGTGGTGATACTGGCCATCCTATCCCATGACAATCCTCTTTTTTTCCACACAGTCCACTGCACACTCAAACAAGTCCTGACCAGTTGTTGTATTTTTCATTGATTCCATGCTTAACAATTCTTCTGTGATGGTAAAAGTATTGTCAATTCCACGGATAAAGATGAGCAGTTGTACTATATAGTCAGGGCTAGAACCCAACCTAACCCTTAATATAACTATGCTATATAGCAGCATAAAGCATGTTAAAATGTTTGCAAAAACGTATAAAACAGTTTAATGGGAGTATTAGACTGATTATTATTTAGTGACGATATGTCTACGCATATTATCCGTGTGATAACACTGATAGTTTACTCTAACACCACTGTTTGTGGCACACCGCTCTGACCATCCCACTACCATGCCTAATTACAAAGGGGTTCAAAAGAAGGAATAGAGCAAGAAGATGAGAGGGGGCTTGCGAGAATGATGTAGAGAAATATATCTAGCCCCGTTCATTACAAAATTGATGTAGAGAGATATATTTAGCCCTATTCGGTACAAAACTGATATAGAGAGATATACTTAGCTCTACTCGGTACGAGATTGATGTAGAGAGATATATTTAGCCCTATTCGGTACAAAACTGATATAGAGAGATATACTTAGCTCTACTCGGTACGAGATTGATGTAGAGAGATATATTTAGCCCTAGCAGGTACGAAACTGATGGATATATGGACCTGGTGGACACAAGATTGGTGCAGAAAGAGAGAACTAGTTGGTCCAACATCTTTTCACGAGTGTGACTCTATCCTCACCCTGAGCGTGCTAGACATGTGTCTGTATTTACTTTGTGTATGAGTAGCACCTGTAGTAGGAGTGTCTGTCTGTTATATGGGAATATGGGTGGATGTTTGTTGATGATCTAATCTATGTAGGATTTATGTAAAGCGCTCTGAGCAAAACATTTTTTGGAAAGGCGCTATGTAAATTATTATCATTATTTGTAGATATATATATATATATCTAACCTGTCTGAGATTGATGTGTACACACACATAAAGACTTAGTGGGTACGAGATTGATAAAGAAAAACTTCGACCAGACATACCCGGTACGGGACTAACGACTGAAGCTAAGTCCACACACGTTAGTGCGGAGCAGATATTCCACAGTCCATAATGAACGCCGCTGCCCACAAACCAGTAGTCGGTGTTTGAGCCAACAAGTGTGATCAAAAGGCCAGCAGCCAGTAGGCCGAGCGCCACCTTCAGCATCTGATGAAGAACCAGCGCCATCTGTACACGGGTTCGCCTGGTGACACGATAGAACATTTTAATATTTAAATATAGTAATGTGATAATGTGTTGAAACAGGTTACACTCAAATGTTACGATGTTGACATAATTGAAGTAAATTATCTAGAAGTGGTACTGTGTGTACAGTTACTGCAGCACGGTTTTACGTGAAAAAGTGACATTCAGAGATGACAAAAGCCGGTAAAAGTTCTCAAAATGGTCAGAGATACACACATCAAACGGGTATAACATTTTCCCGAAATCACAAAAACGCTTTAAACGGCAGAGAAAATGGCTTGATATTGAGACACACCAAGTGAGAGATAGTGTGCGACATACCCAAGCAAACTGGTTAATAAGACCTTGTTCTGTTACAGGATACAGCTCTACACCAAATGCCACTGGTCTCTAAATCGCCGATTAAACTGCCTCCGAAGATGCACAGGGCTGACAAAGAGGTAAATGCTGCCACGCTTGACCTGTCCAGGACTATAATACTCCTCTCCAACAGGATAGACGCACGGGACACGCAACCCCGGACGGAGCTAGCACCGGAAACTACTGTTTCCGAACTCGTGGAAACATCCGGGACTGTCTCCGGGGCCGACCATGTGGCGCGGGCATTTTACGCACCGGCTAAACCCTTACCTCCCGTCAGTTGGGCTGCGTGCGAGTCTTCTCACCTTTTAGACGGCAGGGCAACCAGCAAACACTTATATGTCTACCCACTCCATCCACATAGTCGCATCAAGGTAACTAGTAGACACTTTATATCTACCCACTCCATCCACATAGCCGCATCAAGGTAACTAGTAGACACTTTATATGTCTACCCACTCCATCCACATAGTCGCATCAAGGTAACTAGTAGACACTTTATATGTCTACCCACTCCATCCACATAGTCGCATCAAGGTAACTAGTAGACACTTTATATGTCTACCCACTCCATCTACATAGTCGCATCAAGGTAACTAGTAGACCCTTTGACATCTATACACTCCATCTACACAGTCGCATCAGGGGAACTATTAGAGACTTTATATTTAGACACTGGATCCACGATTTACTTAATATAACGTTCGTTTTCGACTGTCCATGCGAATGCCCTATATACCCAATATCAATCGTAATTCTCTATTATAAGTTCCTTAAATTATCGTTTTCCTCAGTATAACGTTCGTTTTTCTTGGTCAGCTCCAGTGCACATCGCCTGTGAATATCTGACTCCTATTTTCCCGTTTTCATAAGAAAATGACAAAGTTCTACGAGATGATTGTGACAGAGTAACTCTGATGCATCTGAATTCAACTTCGACGATTTCGTTACTTGCGACGAGAGCTTGGAAACTCGCGGTGTACTTTGTATTGAAGAAATATTAGAGGAAGCTACGGTTGTGACACAGCGGTGGTGGAGTCCATGGCAACGCAACGACGATGACGACGACTATTCTGACTCAGCAGGTCCACCACCGACAAGTGTCCGAAGGCCCCATGGCGCTGGAGACGTGTGGGAGGTTTGCCTTCAGCGCACCTGGCGGCGAAATGTTCGGACACTTGCAACATGCGGAAAACGTTGCAAACACAAGCGCAACGCCTTTAACATCGACACTCACGCTCTGACTTCAGCACAAAGGACGAGTAGACTTCGTGTCGTGGTCCCGATTCCAAGTTTCGAGGTGGAAGGAAAATTCCTCAGGTAGTCTCTAGAAAGTCATGACGTTGAAATCTGAACTTTTTATGCACTTCTCTGTCGTCGGATGTATTTGTTGGATACGTTCTATTGCAAAATGTTTATTTATTTGATGATTCAATGGTACAAACAAGCTAGCCGCCATATTTAATAGCCAGCCTCTAGGAGTTAGAGGAGGGGAGAGCACTCTCTAGGAACAGATTGACTAACGGAAGAGACTACAATTTGCAACAAGACTCGCCCTTTACCTTAAAGGTTGCGAATAGCGCGACAAGACTTCGGCCCCTGTGGTCGCTAAGAGACCAACAGCAAAATTACCAAGTAACTGGGATAACAGTTGTACGACTGTGTCTCTGTCTCGCAATACACCCAAAGTAAGATTGAATCGATATACCTGTATATATATTTGGGGTGGGGGGTCAGTTCAGTGATTGACAAGACAAAAAACAATGTGTGACACTAAAAGAGCCATAGACAGACAAAACAGCGTGTATATAATTATATATATGGGGGGAGAAGCTCAGGGTGTGACCCTCAAGGAGACATAGATAAAACAGCGTATATATATATATGGGGGAAAACAGCGTGTGCCACTCGTAAAATCCAATGATTTGGCTCCTGCACTGAGACACAGAAATAGCGCTAGCAGTACCAGTGCCTCCTGTTGTCGTGGTTACGGCAGTCTGCCTGACGCGCGGTGTGTTTGTTGGGTTGGCACGCGCGTGTCTCTAGTCGCATGTTTCTCTCCAGCGTTTCCATGACTACATCATCAACACTGCGAGACGCAGCTGAGACACCGGGCCACAGAATCTCGCCATCCGGCCAAAGGGAGGACGCCGGGTGGGGAAAGGGGCGAGAAGCAGTTTCATCTTGTCCTTTCCCATGGATAGCCGAGCTGCACGAGCCGTTCGTAACACGGATGCAGAGACAGACGCAGATAATGAAGTTTACGTTTGTAGACTAAGCACACCTGAAGACACACCGGTAAAAATAACGACGGATTCAAGAGCGGAGAGCGGCCATACAGACAAACAGGTGAGTGAGATGAAGATCGATTTGCTTGTTGACGCCATAGCAAGCACTGAGTTCAGCGCCGCCTCGCGCTGCCAGCCTCCACTCATGGCGCTAAGGGGCAGGCCGGCAACACGAGTATGAAATGAGCTGAGTGAGTAATAGTAGGACCTTGTGTGCACAGTGAGTAATAGTGGGACTTGAGTAATAGTGTGTAAAAATGAGTAATAGTGGGACCTTGTGTACACAGTGAGTAATAGTGGGACTTGAGTAATAGTGTGTAAAAATGAGTAATAGTGGACCTTGTGTACACAGTGAGTAATAGTGGGACTTGAGTAATAGTGTGTAAAAATGAGTAATAGTGGGACCTTGTGTGCACAGTGAGTAATAGTGGGACTTGAGTAATAGTGTGTAAAAATGAGTAATAGTGGACCTTGTGTACACAGTGAGTAATAGTGGGACTTGAGTAATAGTGTGTAAAAATGAGTAATAGTGGGAGCTTGTGTGCACAGTGAGTAATAGTGGGACGAGTAATAGTGTGTAAAAATGAGTAATAGTGTGTAAGCAGTAATAGAGTGACCTGAGTTAGTAATAGTTTGTAAACAGTGAGTAATAGTTTAACCTTGTGTATGCAGTAATAGTGTGACCTGAATAATAGTGTGTAAAAAAGGAGTAACAGTGTGTAAGCAGTAAGTAATAGAGTAATAGTTTGCAAGCAGTGAGTAATAGTGTGTGAGCTGAGTAAGAGTGTGTGAGCTGAGTGATAATGTGTAAGTTGAATGTAATGGTGTGTTAGCTACTTGAGTAATAGTGTATGAGCTGTGTGAGTAATAGTCTGTGATCTCAGTAAGTAATAATGTGCGGACTATGAGTAAAAGGGTTAGGGTTAGGGTTAGCTGATTGAGTTGTAGTGCCTGAGTTGAGGGAAGAATCGTGAGTGAGCTAAGGGAGTAATTTGAATAATATCAATGATAGCGCTCACCGTTCTCGCATGTATGTTACTATTCAATTGCAGCAATTGAAGTGGCTAGGTGTAGTTTTCATAGATACTTCACTGCTAGTATAAGTCTCTAAAGCTAGGTTCATAGATACTTCACTGTTAGTATAAGTCTCTAAAGCTAGGTTCATAGATACTT
>SRHC01002329.1:24273-38789 GCA_004794325.1 Pomacea maculata
TAACTGCTAGTATAAGTCTCTAAAGCTAGGTTCATAGATACTTAACTGTTAGTATAGGTCTCTAAAGCTAGGTTCATAGATACTTCACTGCTAGTATAAGTCTCTAAAGCTAGGTTCATAGATACTTCACTGCTAGTATAAGTCTCTAAAGCTAGGTCACACCGTTAGGGTGAGTGAGAAGAGTGTGAGGACAGTCAGACTACACTGAGAGAAAATTCCAAGTCACGTGGAAAACCATTTCTCCGCCGTGGCCCACATTTGTATAACGTTCTGTAGTGGGAGTAGACTAACCCACATTTGTATAACGTTCTGTAGTGGGAGTAGACTAAACTACATTTGTACAATGTTCTGTAGTGGGAGTAGACTAACCCACATTTGTACAATGTTCTGTAGTGGGAGTAGACTAACCCACATTTCTACAATGTTCTGTAATCGCATGTTTCCAGTATTCTTTGAGTTTCTCTGAAAATAGTGTGAAGTTGTTTTTTTAATTTAGAAAACCGTTTTCAGTTTTTGCTCTACCTTCATCTGCTAAACGTAACCAAACAGCTAATAGCCAAAAGCAGTAATGATCTCAAAAAATGCGACTGAAATCTATATATATATATCTTAACAATACGATATGTCCAATATGTGACAAAGGCATAATAATAATGAATATTAAAAAACCGACCAAATTTCTTATTTGGGAGAAATGGACGGATTGCAAACTGTATTATTCTTCTGTTTTCTTTATTCTAAAAAGTACTTTTAACATTGTTATGGAGTCGTTTGATTATGAGCCAGATAAATACAATGTAGCCTTGTAGTCCGAGTAGCGAGTGTGATGAGGAAGAGAGTTGCCCTCAGTGACAATGTGTGTCATGTAAAGCAGTAACAAGACCATATCACAAAGTGTGCAATGAATCAGAGACGATACAGAGTTCAAGACTGACGAAAACAGATCCGAGTTAACACAGCACCGGTGTGCGAGTTTGGAGGGGTGGACTCTAGCCGGGTGGATTCCCCTGTGGTACAAAATATTTCTTTCAAGTGATTCAGTCATTGAGGTGGTACATCGCCGCTTACGCGGCTGGGAAAGAACAGATTGGTACCTCTCTTTAAAAAAATGCTAGCCCACTAATAGTGTGGTCTTTCATACATCATCCCAGCGACCTTTACCCTATGTCGCTGTTGAAATACATCAGTCCCAGCAGCCTTTAAAATTTGTTACTGTTTATATACGCTGAGGGTGCCTGCGTCAATGCATGAACTGTTAACACTTATTAATAATAAGTAAATTATTTATGCAACTTAGATAATACACGTGTATGCCGTGTGGCTTGATGGTCATGCTTCTCGAACGCGTAGCTTGTCTCGTGTATGTCTGCCATGCTTGTAGTGTGTTCATTCTTGTCTTGCCTACCATGTCACGTGTGTCATTGTGACCGTGTGATATTGAAATTATGTCAAAGGAACAGGACCTGCAGGAGGGTGTGACACACTTGTCAAAGGAACAGGACCCACAGGAGACTGTGAAGCGTTTGTCAACGGAACGGAACCTGCAGGAGACGGTGGCCCACCTGTCGCAAACATTTCAGTGGGAGGAGCTGTCTCTCTTGCTGAAGAACACCAGTCCACTCATTGCCAGGCGATTGGTCAGCGCTATTGTGGAGCCAGTGCATCGCCACTCGCCTCTCACAGCTTGTCTCAGCGTCATCGCTAGCGTCACCAATGACGTCACCACCATGCACGACGACCCAGGAGGGAGCGCCACCTGTTCTGACATCTGTGATACCTGTCAGGTGCTCCTGAGCTATGGTGCTGACGTCAACCACCAGGACTGGCGCGGCCGGACAGCAGTCCACTGGGCGGCGATGGCGGGTCGAGTTGACCTTCTCATTGTGCTTCTGTCCTTTGCTGCTGACGTCACTCTGGCAGACAACTCTGGACAGGTGGCGCTGCACTATGCTGTCTCCAGCGGAAATCAAGCATGCGTTGATCTCCTTCTGCAACACGACACACGGGTGAGTGACCATTATGTTAATGAATAGCGACTGTTAATTCCGGTGGCAAACTGACAACCGATACAAGTTGAATATAAAAGTTTGAGGCTAAACACAATAAAGCACTGTTTATACAAGGTAACAGACTGTACAACAAAACTGTACAAACAACTGTACAAAGAAACTGAAAAAATAAACTGCATAAAGAAACTGTACAAAGAAACTGTATAAAGAAACTGTATAAAGAAACTGTACAAAGAAACTGTACAAAGAAACTGAACAAAGAAACTGTACAAAGAAACTGAACAAAGAAACTGTACAAAGAAATTGTACAAGTAAACTGAAAAATAAACTGTATAAATAAACTGTACAAATAAACTGATAAATAAACTGTATAAATAAACTGAGAAAATTAACTGTATAAATAAACTGTACAAAGAAACTGTACAAAGAAAACAGCAAACATTTTGATAATTGCTTACAAAGTACACGAAGAATTTAGTGTAGCCAGACTGGTGTGTGGTTTACGTGGCTATCTAACGGCGCCCGAAACATGGACAAGTCCCGAACTCTAACCCTACCCCGGCCTGACCACCGGTTAATTCACTAGCTCTACAGCAACTCGCCGGATGTGCTACCTAATCGAGTTCTTTGCTCTCTTTTTTATCTACTGTAGCAAATTTGTTATGATTGCTTTCACATTACACGCAGAAGATAGTAAATGTTTGGACGACTTAATAATAATAATAACAGTAACAACCAACTTTATTAGTCCCAGTGGGCAATTTAAAGTATAATTTCACAGTACAAGGAGATTTTTATCTACTATAGCAATTTTTTTATGATTGCTTACACATTACACGCAGAATATAGTAAATGTTTGGACGACTTATTTCACAGTACAAGGAGATTTTTATCCTGAGCAGAGCGCCACTATCGCCTGCTGAATGATTTGTCAAGAAGAAAGTAAATAAATAAAAGCCATCATTAGGTTCACCTAAACCACTAGGTTTTGTGTCCCATCAGTCAATACAGCTGAGTCAGATTCTCTAGCCATGGTTCATCAGCTGAACCCATTTTCTAGTTCTGATTCCCCTGATGTCCCAGGCGTTAGGCACACGAGACTCATCCTTAAACACTAGTCCGGACATGAAAATAGGGGCATGGGGCGACACCTATCCTCGCCATGAACCTACTCGACCAGTTTTCATGGGCATCCTATCGTACATAGTTCAGAAAAACGGTAGGGGACATGACAAGGGGACTCCCATTACATAGGATGTCCTGGAGTGTAGGGGGTTGGGGCGGTTGGTTGGGCGCCATCTGATTGTTAGGGTCACCTGACTTTTGTGCGCCTCCTGCAGCTAACCGGACACACTACAGATGTTCGGGTCGCTTATCACCTTCAGGAAGAGAGAGAGAGAGGAAGAATGTGTGTGTGCGTGTGTAAAACATGTTTACACTCGAGTGGTCGTGAATGTTAATGCTCAAGAGTGTGTGTGTGTGTTCGTGTTTTGTTGTTTGCCCATTTACAAGAGAGAGAGAGTAAAAGAATAAGTGTACTTCATCGTCCTTATGCACGTGGATGCACACACGTATCTGTGTGGCTGCTTGCTGCTTATCTCCTCATATTAGACTTAGAGTTAGTTTACTAATGTTGGTTAAGTTTAGTGTACACATAAAGGTTAGGATTAGCTTACAAGTCTGGACATTGGACAGTAAAAAAGTTTGACAACTCTGCTGGCAAAACTGACTTAAATCAATGGAATGTTCTGACCCTACCATGGCAACCGCAGGCGAGACTCAAAATTACATAAATTCAGAAGCTTTTTCTTCATAGCAACATAAATAATATCTATCAAGTGAATCGTAATAATAAAGTAAATTGTGAGGGAGCAGCAAGGAACGTCTATTACACGATAGACCGGACACAGACGAGTGCGAGACAGATACCCGGCCTGTCTGTTGGGTATGCACTCCGATGACAGGCAGTGACAGGCAGGGTTAGGAGGAGGAGAAGAACAAAAACAATAATAACAATAACAGTAATACCAATAACAATAATACCAATAGCACGCAGTATCACAGCCAGTGGACAGTGAGGTACTATATATAGACACACTGAACAACATAAAGATGAGGTACAAGATAACAGAGAGTGAGGTACTATTGACACACTAAGCAACATAAAGATGAGGTACAAGATAACAGTAGACAGTGAGGTACTATATATAGACACACTGAACAACATAAAGATGAGGTACAAGGTAACAGACAGTAGACAGTGAGGTACTATATATAGACACACTGAACAACATAAAGATGAGGTACAAGATAACAGACAGTAGACAGTGAGGTACTATATATAGACACACTGAACAACATAAAGATGAGGTACAAGATAACAGTAGACAGTGAGGTACTATAGACACACTGAGCAACATAAAGATGAGGTACAAGGTAACAGTGAGGTACTATATATAGACACACTGAACAACATAAAGATGAGGTACAAGATAACAGACAGCGAGGTACTATTGACACACTGAACAACATAAAGATGAGGTACAAGATAACAGACAGTAGACAGTGAGGTACTATATATAGACACACTGAACAACATAAAGATGAGGTACAAGATAACAGACAGTGAGGTACTATTGACACACTGAGCAACATAAAGATGAGGTACAAGATAACAGACAGTAGACAGTGAGGTACTATATATAGACACACTGAACAACATAAAGATGAGGTACAAGATAACAGACAGTAGACAGTGAGGTACTATATATATATATACACACTGAACAACATAAAGATGAGGTACAAGGTAACAGTGACAGTGAGGTACTATAGACACACTGAACAACATAAAGATGAGGTACAAGGTAACAGTGAGGTACTATATATAGACACACTGAACAACACAAAGATGAGGTACAAGGTAACAGTGACAGTGAGGTACTATAGACACACTGAACAACACAAAGATGAGGTACAAGGTAACAGACAGTAGACAGTGAGGTACGTATACACACGCTGAACAACATAACGATGAGGTACAAGAGTAGAACGTAAAGAATTCAGTAAAGTAGTGTGGAGGGGGAGGCTTCTAAGAATCCATAGCATCGAGTGAAGAGCTTGTAGTCTACTCTAGCTGGTAGACAATGAAGACAGTGAAGAAGCGGTGTGGCATGTCGCTCATGTACTTGAAGCTGCCAACCTTCTGCATGTTTGTCGTTGTTCATGTAGAGCACTCTTCGGCTCCTAGAATGTGATTGCACTAGTGACTGTTGATCGACAAGAATCTGGCCTCCGATTGTAATGGCTGCCGATTTGAGATGTTAGTGGCCTCATTGGCGTCTCCCACTGTCGGGAGCCAAGCGTCAAAACGGCAAAAAAAGGAAGAAAATAAAAGAAGCTCTATCGCCGATGACAAGTGGTCATGGTGCTGGCGACGACGATGCAAACGTCGATGAGCTCGCTGAAGGCGGCAAACATCGGCGTTAAAATGGCTTCTGGTTCTCGCTAGCTTACCGCTTGTGTCCATTTAGGTCCTTCAACCATTCCCTGGCAGCCCGCCATTTTGAGCGGGGCTATTGCAGAAGCCCTTAGGCCTTATTTCAGCTAACTGCTAGCTGTTTGTCGCTTCATTTAACGCTTGTCCTCAACTGGATTGTTCAGGTTGTCAACGTTGTTGCCGGACATGGCTTGAGTCCCCTGATCCTGGCGGTGCAGCAAGGTCACGACACTATCTGCCGGCAGCTTCTGGAGGCTGGTGCCGAGGTCACTGCACAGGAAGCGATGACACGGCGCACGCCCCTTCACTACGCATTGTACTTGAAGCGGCTGGACCTTTTCAATCTCCTGCTCAAGTGAGTTTTCGTGTCCACATAGTTAAAGGAGCAGGCCATAGTTAAGTGTCACAATTGAAGGAGAAGGTCACTCTAAAGGGTTTTCTGAGAATTATACCAGGATTAGGTTTGGGAAAGTACATAACGGACCTTATCCTTATCTTGTAACTAGCTCTTGTTCTGTCTTTATTTCTTGTAACTTTTGTAACTGAGCACACTTCTCGAGTTATGATTGCCTACTGAGATTAATAAAGTTGGTCAGTTGTCCTTTGTCATCTGTCATACATCGATAGATACGCCGTCTCCTGACAGACTGTCAGCACAGAATACATCTGCGCGGACCACATCAAAGTAAGGAAGTAAGGCAAGAGCCACCTGAGGCTGGTTGTAATGAAGGGAAGATGAGACTTGTGGTGGTGCCAGCCGCCACGCTACTCGCTCACCCCTTCCCCCATCAGCAGTTGCCGTGATATAGTCCTAGTTGCTGGCACGGCATTAAACAAACAAATTCCCCATCAGCATGTGATATTCAGTCTAATACCTCGCAATGTGTGTGCTGTGTGTGCTGTGTGTGCTGTGTGTGCTATTCAGTCTAATACCTCGTGCTGTGTGTGCTATTCGGTCTAATACCTCGTGCTGTGTGTGCTATTCAGTCTAATACCTCGCAATGTGTGTGCTATTCAGTCTAATACCTCGTGCTGTGTGTGCTATTCAGTCTAATACCTCGCAATGTGTGTGCTATTCAGTCTAATACCTCGCAATGTGTGTGCTGTGTGTGCTGTGTGTGCTATTCAGTCTAATACCTCGTGCTATGTGTGCTATTCAGTCTAATACCTCGCAATGTGTGTGCTGTGTGTGCTGTGTGTGCTATTCAGTCTAATACCTCGTGCTGTGTGTGCTATTCAGTCTAATACCTCGCAATGTGTGTGCTATTCAGTCTAATACCTCGTGCTGTGTGTGCTATTCAGTCTAATACCTCGTGCTGTGTGTGCTATTCAGTCTAATACCTCGTGCTGTGTGTGCTATTCAGTCTAATACCTCGTGCTGTGTGCTATTCAGTCTAATACCTCGTGCTGTGTGTGCTATTCAGTCTAATACCTCGTGCTGTGTGTGCTATTCAGTCTAATACCTCGCAATGTGTGTGCTATTCAGTCTAATACCTCGCAATGTGTGTGCTGTGTGTGCTATTCAGTCTAATACCTCGCAATGTGTGTGCTATTCAGTCTAATACCTCGTGCGGGCTTTTTCTCTTCAATCTACTACTCAGCCGCACTTAGCCGACCTTTTCATCAGCCCTGACCCTGTTTTTACTCAAAGTGTCGTTCCACTCTGCATGAGAGGGTTTGTCTAGTGCTCTGTTCCACACCTGATTTAATTACAAACCTTTATGTGCACGAGATTCTCCCTCCCTCAAGGGACTTTTGTTGTTCGTGCGACATGGACAAACTTCCAACACGCACGCACGGCGCGGACCGACACACACAAGTGTACACCTGCAGCAAAGTCAACAATGTCTTATCATCTGAAAATTTCTGCTCAGTACTTCTGCACTTGTCTGTATACATGATATACAACAGAGGTGATGGACAATCCAATGTTTGCAATAGCAATAATTAGAATAGCAACCATCAAGCTTTTGCTGTCTGCAAGTCAAAAAGTCCAATATCCGCAAAAACAGTTTATTTATAAATAAATAACATTTGTACAGCGCCTTTTTCCAGCATCAGCAAGACAGTGCGGTGTACATGGAAGCACATGATATTAATTTATATTCATAATAATTATCTGATATTAATTTACAAGATCAAGATCATGAATAGGTCTCAATGTTAGATAGCATGTTTGTACTGTGTTTAGTGTAGAACTTTAATCAGCCTCAAAGCTGGAAAGTATGTTTGTATTGTGTTGAATGCGCCATCCTGGCTTTTCCAGATGTTTATTCAGGGTAACAGCTTGGCATCTTCAGCACCCCTTTCCATCCTGTAGGCAAATTGCAGTGGCTGTTATAGGCTCCGTAGATGTTATCATAAGATTTTTTGGCAATTTTTTCCAGAGTTTTTATTACAAGAGAGCCTAGTGCTGTTGCCCAAAATATCTGTGTGTGTGTGTGTGTCAGTTAGACCGCCAGTCTCTGCAGTTATTATTTGACAGAACACCCTGGGTAGTTTAGAGGGAGAGGGGTTGCCACTTACTGCCAGCTGACTTGCTAGGAGCAGACAATAAGTACACACGATCAGGGCCTGACTACCCGTGGAGACGGTGTCAACAGTCGGGACTTTGCGACATACACGCTGCGTGTAAGGCCACTTGGTAGACGGGTGTTGACGAGGGACAGCCATCTTGACAGGACCCGTAAATAGGTAACAACCATAGTCGGGTGCGCCAACCACCACCACACGTACCTGAGTGAGATTATATGTTGGATGGTTTAGTGGTCAGAGCTGACTAGCTTGTTTCTCTTAGTTTACACTGGTGGCCATTGACCGGATGTTTACTCTCCTGCCCAATAGCTGCAAAGGTTTCCCTTTTGGTGTTAATATCGATTGTATAGTTTATCTTACCTCCTATTACTAAGATAGCATAGTATAAACTATCGTACAGTTTACCTCTTATCTAACGAAGATACATTTCCTCAACTGTGTTCAACTTTCTTGATGCTACTTTCTATCCTATTGTACACATAAGTAATTACTTATTTATCGTATCGTACAAATACGTAGCTGCTTCTGTATCCTACTGTATAAATATATAGCAGACGCCTGTAATTCCCCCTCACACGGTCCCCTACTCACTCAACACACCTTATTCACTCACTTATTCACTCACCCCATTAACTCCATTCACCCACTGACTCCACTCCACTCACTAACTCTATTTCACCCACTCACTGCACTCACTTTAACCCTCTCACTCCCCTCTACAATATTCTACTCCATTCATGGATTTCATTCCCCACTCACTCTACGCCTTTCACTGCACTCCAGCCTACTCCACTCACTCCATTCACTCGCTTCACTCACTCCTTTATTACTCACTCACTCCATTCACTCCACTCACCCCAGTCACTTACTCCAGTTGATGGCACTTGATGTGTTTTGTTTCTGTGCTGTCAATGAGTACTTGTTTATTCCTGAACTTCACGCGAGTGCATCTGTTGTAATCTTGCAAATATCGCGATATATAAATATATGTGTGTGGCAATGTCTCATAGTGTTGATGCTTGCAGTGTCCTCACAAAACACCTCGCATCATCTTACATCACCATTTATATCAGCTAACCTCAGACTTGCCCAGGTGGACAAACAGACCCACAGTGTTGATGAACACAGGTCTTTGTACAATGTAAAGGTAGAACCATTTCAGCTAGGATCTGTGACTATGTACAATGTCAAGCTATTTGTACAATGTACAACGACTGGCCTCTATTTTAATACCTGTTGGCAGTAGATGTGCTGTAAAGTGTAGACATAGCCTCTATAGATATAGTGTACAACGACTGGCCTCTATTTTAATACCTGTTGGCAGTAGATGTGCTGTAAAGTGTAGACATAGCCTCTATAGATATAATGTACAACGACCAGCCTCTATTTTAATACCTGTTGGCAGTAGATGTGCTGTAAAGTGTACATATAGCCTCTATAGATATAGTGTACAACGACTGGCCTCTATTTTAATACCTGTTGGCAGTAGATGTGCTGTAAAGTGTAGACATAGCCTCTATAGATATAATGTACAACGACCGGCCTCTATTTTAATACCTGTTGGCAGTAGATGTGCTGTAAAGTGTAGACATAGCCTCTATAGATATAGTGTACAACGACTGGCCTCTATTTTAATACCTGTTGGCAGTAGATGTGCTGTAAAGTGTAGACATAGCCTCTATAGATATAGTGTACAACGACCAGCCTCTATTTTAATACCTGTTGGCAGTAGATGTGCTGTAAAGTGTAGACATAGCCTCTATAGATATAGTGTACAACGACCGGCCTCTATTTTAATACCTGTTGGCAGTAGATGTGCTGTAAAGTGTACATATAGCCTCTATAGATATAGTGTACAACGACTGGCCTCTATTTTAATACCTGTTGGCAGTAGATGTGCTGTAAAGTGTAGACATAGCCTCTATAGATATAGTGTACAACGACCGGCCTCTATTGTTATTACCTTCCTGCAGGAAAGGGATAAACTTGCCTCATGTTCTTGAAGACAAACATCTGCTGTGTACCTGTAGTCTGTGAGACCGTAAATACTTATTATTAATTTGTATTTTCTGTTAACCCATATCCGTTATTATGTCATTGTATTATTTGAGAACACAGATACCTGTCACTGGGCCGTTGTATGCTGGATATTTGTCTGCATGTACAGCACCAACCTGCCGACATTGATGAATGGTGCATACGTGTTATCAATGCCTATCGTCGTCGTCGTCGTCATCATCATCATTTTCTCTTTGTGTTTGACTGAAGCTACAGCCCCGACCTGACAGCAGCTGATCACCGCGGCACGTCAGTCGTCCATCGCTGCTGCGCTGTGTCTGACGTGCAGTACTTGTCCCAGCTGCTCAGCGCCTGCGACAGGCAGCGGGTTCTGCAGGTGATCAACATGGCGGACAGCGAGGGCGCCACGCCTGTCACTATAGCGTGCCAGAACGGACATCTAACCCACCTGTCGACTCTCTTGGCACACGGGGTTAGTGTGTGTGTGTTCGTGTGTAAATGTGTAAATGTGTAAATGTGTAAATGTACTGTTTGCGTGCTTTATAATCATGTGTGTATTTGTGTGCGCATAGAAAATTGTGCGTTTGCTTTACAATCGTGTATGTATTTGTGCGTGCATAGTCGGTCGACCGTCCTTTGACCGTCACCTGTGGGTTGGAGGGATCCCATGGATAGACTAGCAGCTGACAGGCCGCCATCTTGTCTGTTGTGGGCGATAGTCAGCAGGTCCGGTATAGGACGACTAGTCCAGTCATAGACCTTCATAAGACAGTTCTTTTGCGAATATCTGGATTCTCCTTTCCGTCTCTGCGAGCAGCTACCTCCAAGGTGCCTTGAAGGGTAGTCTTCAAGGTGTTGTGCTGGGTCACATGGCCAAAGAAGACCAGCTTACCTCGCTTGACTGTTGGCAGTCTCGTTTCGTACGAAGTTTTTGTTTTCTATATGAGATCCAGAGCAGCCTCCTCGGGCACTCGTTCTCAAATGTCGCTTTATTAGAAGTTGAATTTTTGCATCACATTCTATGCCCCTCTTTCCAAAACTCTGTCAAATGCCTTTTTTTAAGTCTACTAAGCCTCGGTAAAGATGCCACTGGTGCTGAAGATGCTTTTCTATAAGGATACGACTGTGTAAGATCTGCTAGTTGATGATGTCGTTATGCTGTAATGATGTCTAGTTGATGACTTCGTTATCCTGTAGTGAAGACTAGTTGATGATGTCGTTATACTGTAGCGATGACTAGCTGATGATGTCGTTATGCTGTAATGATGACTAGTTGATGATGTCGTTATACTGTAACGATGACTAGTTGATGATGTCGTTATACTGTAACGATGACTAGCTGATGTCGTTATGCTGTAGCGATGACTAGCTGATGTCGTTATGCTGTAGCGATGACTAGTTGATGATGTCGTTATACTGTAGCGATGACTAGCTGATGATGTCGTTATGCTGTAATGATGACTAGTTGATGATGTCGTTATACTGTAACGATGACTAGTTGATGATGTCGTTATACTGTAACGATGACTAGCTGATGTCGTTATGCTGTAGCGATGACTAGCTGATGTCGTTATGCTGTAGCGATGACTAGTTGATGATGTCGCTATACTGTAGCGATGACTAGTTGATGATGTCGTTATACTGTGGTGATGACTAGCTGATGATGTCGTTATCCTGTAGCGATGACTAGCTGATGATGTCGCTATACTGTGCTGCAGGCCAGCGTCAGCGACAGGGACGCGCACGGCCGCACGGCGCTGCACCATTGCGTGGAGAACCCGGATACGGCCTGCGCGGAGCTGCTGCTCAAGGCTGACCCCTCCCTCCTCGCCGCCCCTGACGACGAAGGTCTGACACCTTTGCACCTGGCCGTCATTGCTGCTAATGTTCCTCTCATTAGACTCCTGCTGAAGCGCGGAGCCTCTCTCACCTGTCGAGACCACCAACAGCACACAGTCGCCCACTGGGCCACAGGTAGGTGGACACAGGAAAGCCAGTCAGCGTACACAGTCCTCTCGTTAGTCTGTACAGGTACAAGGCTGATGGATATAACGGCTACACGCTAAGCTCTTTTATACTTAGCAAGAGGCTGAGTTTTATATAAAGATAATCGGTCTAACAACAGGCGGAAATTTTATACACAGGTAACAAGGTGGCTTACTAGGTATAAGCAGGCGAGAAAATATGTAACAGGCTACGTTGACGTGTGTAAGTAACGGTCTGAATGTACGTGTACAGGGTAACAGGTAAAATTTCAATGTACAAAAAAATCAAAAATCAAAATCAAATCAGACTTTATTGTCTGTCCAGGAGACCCAGGACAGAAATGTGTCTTCGCTCACAAGGGCAGGCATACATATATACAAGCAGACGGGCCATTGTACATGGAGAGCCTGAGTAATCCCACCTTACCCACAGTAAGACATTCATACAGGAAACAGCATTCAAATAAACCTCGAACAGCTCAGTGACATGACACCTCCCATTCACTCACAATAAATTTTACGAATTCATGGCGATCAACAAATAGTGGCATTCTTTTTTCCAGTTTTATTGCATTTTTTGACACTTTATTTTTGTTTATTATGCAATGCATACAAACATAAAATGCTACCACATAAAGCAACATAGACAGAACAAAACACGCCCTTGGCAATGTACACAAAATCTTTCATCAACCTCTCATCAGAAAGAAGCAGCTAACAATAGAAGCACAGGCTATGTTAGTCCCTAACCCTATAGTTGTAACGTACACAAACGGAGAAAGATCTTTTTGACAACACATGTAATCATAGAAATATTTGTATATATACGCACACAAGCCACATACCATACAATGCATACATAGTGACATACTAACAAATATGTCTAATATGATGTAGGCAATTACAAATAATGCTGTTATTAAGGAAGTCACATGGCTAAATGGGAGGATATATGTGAGCCATTAGTAAATGTCACATATTGCTCAACAACATATTGTGACTTAAATTAGTTTAAACATATCCACTGTTGGTATTGTCTTCAGGAATCTGCATTTATATATAAAAACAATTTTGCTAAAGAATAAAGAAGTTCAAAGGTTTGTCAACCCCCTCGGTTCTACCAATACCAAATAATACAATTTCTTTATAGATCCTAATTTCCACTGACTTGTTCTGGCTATTTAACATATTCCATAGTTGCTCCCAAAAGTTTTTACTCAATGGACAGTGCCAGAAAATGTGTTCAATGGTTTCATTGTCCTGTTTACAAAAGTAACAAAAGGGAGATGCAGTGAGCATACATTTAAAAAGAAACGAGTTTGTGAGTAGGATCCGATGTAAAGTTCCTGAAATCTTCTTAATTAGGTATCTATAGTAGTATAAAAGGGCTTTAGCAATATATCAGCCCAGTCATATTCTTGAAATTCCACCTCCCACTTTCTGAGTCCAGATGAGCACACTTTATTGTCTTGAAGAATTTTGGAAACTTTATTCCCTTTTTTCTAATAACAGCCCATCCCCTATTAACAAGTTCATTCTGAGAGACTAACAGGCAATTACACTTCATTTGATATTGCTTTATGGACTGTATCAGACCCATGTAGGTTAAGGGATCCGTTCAGGATACCTAACAGAATTCTTCAAGAGTCAGAAATGTACCATCAACATTAGTGAGGTCTCCTATATCTTTTTTTAAACTTTTGCATCCAACCATTTCTTAATATATACAACTTTTCTGCCTCTAATTATTGCCATTAAAGTGGATGGGCTCCCTGATAAATTCTTCACTACACGTTGGTACGCACCTGTTAATAAACTTTTTATAATGAAACATCACATCTTGTCAGAATGGATTTTGAAAGTTTTTCCTTGCAAGATTAGTATTCTTGAGTGTTCTCAAGGTATACAATTTACAACAAATATTTTTATGATAGAGCGCTCTCAAGGTATGCACACTATTTACAATTATCCCTCAGTTGCATTTTTTTATCTGATTAGGCCAGAAACATATGACACATATCTACTTTCATGACACGTGCTGTGGCACAACCTCTGCACTCAGTCTTGCAACACTGATGCGTTCTTTCTTCCAACATAGACCAGAGGAGCTGTCAGTGGGTTTTTAAACAACAAAACAATAACTAAACTATTATTATAACAATAAACGAATAGTTTACAAACCCACCCTAGGATAGGCCACAAAGGATGCTGATGACACAAAATATAATTCAACTGAGATGTTACTTTTATCCACTGTCTTGGAATCTCACTTTTGGCACACAGTAGTTATTTTCGCATCAAGTACATCAAGTACATAAAGTGAGATCACTGGACACTGTCACATCAAGTACATCAAGTACACAAAGTGAGATCACTGGACACTGTCACATCAAGTACATCAAGTACACAAAGTGAGATCACTGGACACTGTCACATCAAGTACATCAAGTACACAAAGTGAGATCACTG
>SRHC01002330.1:8059-39117 GCA_004794325.1 Pomacea maculata
ACGTTTTATTGTTCCCAGAGCTTCCACTGCCCGTTCTAGGAATAGTTTTATACACAAGTCTGTTGTCTTACTGAACAAGTGTTGTAAGGATTTGTGAGTGTGAGGGTGTGGGTGTGTGGTTTTGGGAATATAGTTTTAGTGTTGTTTCTTATTTAGTTGGGTATTTACATGGACTGTAGGTGTTTGTGTGAGACGATAGTTTGAGTGGAATTAAGTTGTTATTAAGTTTTTATTATAAGTTTTATTATAAGCCAGTTGTTTTACCACGTCTTGTAATTTCTCCTAGTGAGATAATAAAGTTAAATTGAATTGAATTGGATTGAATACGGCTTTAATCACCTTAGCTTCACGAACTGCGTGAAGTGATTCATTGGATTAACCTGCTGGTCTAGTCAGTGATCTCGCCAGCCCGTCTGAGAAACGTTAGGAGGAGGTTGACGCTGGGGGAGTAGCGTTCTTTTATTTTGTTTCATCCACATCTCATCGTTAATTAATTTCATAAACATTAAATGTGTTAATCGTTGGCCGGACCTTTTTGCTGAAAAAGGCGAAAGAGTGCGGCGAGCGTGGTTTACATGCAGATGTTTACACGCGCTCGCAGACACATTCAACACACTCTTTCGTAAAACGTTACAGCTATTAATATGGTGATATATTTTTGGAGCTTATCACGCGGTGTACGGGCAATTGAAAAGACAGAACATTTTGTAGGTCCCACTGATCAGATGATGATGTCAATAACAAAGTCCATACTTGCGCATCAGAGGAACATATTTACCGTAACGATTATAGTCGCAAATGTTACACCGTATCTGCTTGTAAATCGAAAAACAGTGTACTGAGGAATGTAGTCACTACCCGCTGAAATAGACTGCTGACATGTACAGCTGATAAAAGTCCACAGGAAAAGGCTACAGGTCACTGGAAAGTAAATATTATAGCCTGTCATGCTGTTTTGAACTTGACTTAAATGTCCTGTCAATTTATTTGAAAAAGAATTTGAAGCCTTAGCAGGAATTAGAAAGCTATGTTTTAAAGTACATACGAGCAGACATATAAATCGAATGTGAAGATAAAACTTAGTCTTCTTTATGTGTCAGAGATTTTTGGATGGAAAAAACATGAGGATATAAAGAAAGTACACAAGAAGCTTTGTAAGTAAACTTAGTATCGGAAGGACATTAAAATAGCATTGACTTTGTCAGACTCTCTTTTAGGTGACTTATACGCATTATTAAATAATGGTACATATTATTAACATTGGTAGATAACAGATACTCAAAGCAACATTAGAGCACGGACGTGTATAGGTGGATTGCTGTCTGTCTGCCGAGACCAACGCTTAGCCTCTTGCGAAGTTCTCCGCTGTTAGTCTCGGCGATCCGTAACAAAGAATGTGAATAAACAGGAAGCTTTGTAGTCTCATGCCTCGTTTTAGTAGTTAATCTGAAATGTGAATAAGCCGGAATCTTTGTATTATCATGCCTCGTTTCAGCAGTTAACTGGGAAAAAAAATCCTCTGTCAGCAGTCCAGGGATATTAGTTCGGGGTTAGAGCCATTGTTTCATATGTGTATGGAAAATGCAGACTGATGGCTATTTTTCCTTATTCACAGCCATTAGGAAAAGAGACAAAGCATTTCTGTAAAAACATGGCACGACTCATTAGTGTCTTTACCTGAAACTTGTGATTACTACCCTGAATAAATTAGAGCACTATACCCGGTGGTATTGCACGAACACAGACGTGTCTGGTGTCTTAAGATGTAACCGTGTACCCGTTCATGTATTTACTCATTTTAACCAAACCCACCATTAATCCTGAATGTGAGAAGCTTTATACTGAAAGTATGGAAAAACCTTACCACTTTCTGTGTAAGAATCTAAAAGTTTTTGTCGTCTATTAAACATGATTTTCATTGCTTACCCTCTCTTGTGAGGATATTGAGCAGTCGGAAAGCCTTACGGTCATAGCTACACATAGCTGACCTTTAAGTACATGTTTATGATAATATGAGGGTCATGACAGACGGAAATATTTTAATAGACTATGTGCTTTCTTAATATTAACATGTGTGTAATTCATCCGAGCTTATTATATGAGACGGACTACGTTTAATGGCCGAAGATATCGGCCTTTAAGTGGACAACCCACTGCTCGCGATTTTGAAGATTTTTTCAATAACTTTGTTTATCTTTATCTATGAACGAAGTTTACCATAGGCTTATGTCTTATAAAGATTAGAACGAAAATTATTCTTTTGTGAAAGTTACTTAAAATGTTCTGAAAGCTGTTTAAATTTTTAAAATGACAGAAGCGTACAGGCACTCGTCAAAGGTGACCACATAATCGTGGCACTATCACTCCAATGCACACTACAAACCAACAATGATAGCGTTAAAAGTGTTATTGTTGTTAAGCAGATTGAAAACATCAATGGATACCACACCAAGTACTCAAGGGGAAACGTCCATTAGTGCCAGCTCTCACTCCCTGTTCGACAAAGTCAGCTTAGTAGACAAGATGCAATGCAGAGAGTACGAGTGTGGTTCTTAAGAACTGTAAGAAAACTACGTTAAATTACAGAATTTCCATATTATTATTATTATTCCTGTTTTGCTGCTTTTATTTTTACATTTGAATTCTAAGAAAAAAAGAACACATTCATTAATTTACCAATTTACTGCCTAGAAAATGTAACCTTAGCTCCTAAGCACAGTGAGGATTTCGTCAGTTCTGACTGTGGCTTTATCTAAGTAGTCAATGGGCTTGTTTGAAGACAAGAAGACGAAACTGATTCGTGTGACCACCTTCTTCGGTGTCCAGTCACTTAATCCCCAGACACTTCATCCCCGACACTTAATCCCCGACACTTCATCCCCGACACTTAATCCCCTAGACTTTTAATCCCCAGACACTTCATCCCCGACACTTAATCCCCAGACACTTAATCCTTATAAATCAAGTGCAACCTATAATAGATTGTTGGATGCAGTTAGAGAGCTCATGCCTAATGCAGCTCCAGAGACAATATATAGTAACAGACTTTGAGAAAGCTGCGATGACCGCTTTTAGTCATGTAAAGTAACGCTGAAGTCACGCGGTATTACGCAAAGTCACTGAACTGGGGATGAGAAGTGACGATGAAGACGACGAGTTACGTGGAATGGTCAGATGCCTCCCAGCACTGGCCTATGTACGTGAGGAAGACATTGTCGATTCCTTCGAATTGCTTGCAGAGTCAATGCCACAACATGATCGCATGCCGGAACTTCTATCCTACTTCAAGCATACCTAAATACTGTATATATTGTTGAAGAACATTAAATTTACTAACTTATATAAACTTTAACTAATGTTGTAGATGTTCAAATGACGTTGAAGTTAAAAGCATGATTTGAATTTGAATTTCAATTAAATTTTTCGCTGACTTCATAATTTTTTTAGTTAAGGATTTAGTTTAGGGATTAAGTGTCTGGGGATTAAGTGCTTAGGGATTAAAAGTCTAGGGGATGAAGTGTCGGGGATTAAATGTCGGGGATGAAGTGTCTGGGGATTAAGTGACTGGGAACCACCTTCTTCAAAGGTTGCTATGCAGGTATTTTATCTCACCCAGTTTTCCATTCAGTAGAAAGTTCAAAATGAGCTGTTAAATTAAATTATGATCACTTTCTGAAATGCACTGGAATTTTTTAATCCGATTTCAAAGATTCTGTGGGATACACATGTACTTGTTCTCTTTCATTACTGATTCCATTATATATTTATTTCTTATGCAAAACCAAAATTCAGTCTGCATAATTTTTTCTTCATTACTTCATTACTTTGTTTCACACACCGACTAGTAGGAAGGCTTTACTAACTTATTTGCCAAGAGGTTTTATTGCCCGCTTTGTATAACAATTGAATTAAGGCCTTAGTAAACTGAGATCAAACCATTTGTAATATATATTTTGAGGGCTGCTTAGAAATTTAATTGTACAAAGTGTTAGAGGGATGATGTTTTAAATGTACGTTTTTCTATTTTCTGTTACATTAAATTAAGATATAATTCAAAAAAAGTACGGAACACATAAATCAGCAGAAAAAATCAAATACAAGCAGAATGTCAATGCATGCATTTACACACATTTTTGATGTTACTAAATATGGTTACATTCGTGCTTTACTGGTTTTATCTTTAAATTTCATAATGGTAGTTTGCCTTTTATAGTCTCGAGTATCTTTCAGCCGCATTATACAATATTTTTAATAAAGTTTTGACATTTTCATGTCATTTTTAGGGAGAAGAAGGACGAAAAACATAGAACAAATTTTGACATTCTCTTCTTTATACAAGCTTACGTTTATATAAAGTTCAGTGTCCAAAACACTTTTATCTTAAGCGTACCTTTATGATGATAAAACTGTGGCTATCATTTCCATAAATAATAAGTTTTTGTGGCTGACATACCTATAAGAACGCTTTGACACGTGACATCAGTTCCATCGTGAATATCAGACAACGAAAAAACAGAACTATCTTTTTAAATCTCGTTTCCAACATTTTTTATAATGTTTTCTGCTAAAATCTTGTATACGTTTTAACATAAGGAGATTTTTGGACTAAACTCAGGGCTTCTGCTTACGCAAAAAGTTGCGTACAGTACGCATTAAAAGTTTGGAGGACCCCTTCAATTTTCGTCCATGGGGTCCCCTGGGACCCCTTCAAATTTGGGCGAAGAACAGATACAAAATTGGGTAAGTGTAGGTCTGACATCGTAGACCAACCTATTGTTGTCGTCTGCTACAAGCTGAGAGTTACTTCCCTTGCACTGAATTTTTTTTCCCTTACCGGGAAGAGTTCCAAGATGTCGTTGACAACGTGGTTAAAATCATCGTCTCCAGAAACGGAAAGAAAGTGAGCACCCCAAGTACAGTGAGCATAAGATCATCACATATGCTTGCACTGACTTAATGGCACAGACATCTCGCCGTTTCTGACTAGACATTACAGTGCTTTGTGTGCCTGAAAGGCAGTTGAACAAAGTGGTTGATTTGTTGATTTTTTTTCAACTTTGTAAAGGGACCTCTTAGAGTTAGCCTGGGACCCCTTAGAAACTTGAAGAAGGGGTGCCTGGGACCCCAAAGAATTTAGCCTTAGCAGAAGCCCTGTAAACATTAGTATATAGTGTTGGCAAAAAAAAAAAATCTAGATCGTACTTGCTACTTTTGTTGAGAAGGGTAGTATCCTTCCATTGTCGATAAATTATTACTGTGAGACTACAGTCTTCGTAGCAGAAACAATACAAATAGCATTTTCGGAAACGCAATCATAATATAATGATGATGACTAGGACGACGACGACGACGACGACGATGATGATGATGATGATGATGATAAAAGAAACATTCTATACTTAATCTTATAGTACATTATTTATTGCACTATTGTTTGCTAAAATTCAGTATGAATTATTTATTTTCCATTACTTTGTTTCACACTACGACTAATACAAAGGCTTTACTAATTAACATTTTTGCCAGGAAGTTTTATTGCCGACTAACCCTAACCCTAACCCTGAATGAAGGCCTTAGTAAACTGAGATCAAAGCTTTTGTAATATATTCTGCCGGCTACTTAGAAATGAAATGGCATAGGTGTCATAGGGATGAATATTTATCTACGTTTTTCTATTTTCTGTTACAATAATTTAAGAAGTAATTAAAAAGTAGTATATAAAACATATCTCAGCATAAAAATTTCAAAACAAACAGAAATGTCAATGCATGTATTTAAACACATTTTCGATGTTACTAAATATGGCTACATTCGTGGTTTATTGCTTTTATCTTTAAATTTCAAAAATATAGTTTGTCTTTTATAGTCTCGAGTAACTTTCAGCCGCTCTATACAATATGCTAATTAAAGTTTTGACATTTTGAGGTCATTTTTAAGGACGGATATGGAAGCGAAACAAAGAGGGTTTGTATAAAATTTCTACATACTATATTTGTATGCAAGCTTAAGTTTAAAAAAAAATGTAGTGTACAAAACAGTTTTATTCTGCAGGCTACTTAGAAAGTAAATGGCATAGGTGTCATAGGGATGAAGTTTTATCTATGTTTTTCTATTTTCTGTTACAATAATTTAAGATGTCATTAAAAAGTAGTATATAAAACATATCTCAGCATAAAAATTCCCACACAAACAGAAAATGTCAATGCATGTATTTAAACACATTTTTGATGTTACTAAATATGGCTACATTCGTGGTTTATTGCTTTTATCTTTAAATTTCAAAAATGTAAATTGTCTTTTATATGCTTGAGTAACATTCAGCCGTTCTATACAATATGCTAATTAAAGTTTTGACATTTTGATGTCATTTTTTAGGGAGGATATGGAAGCGAAACAAAGAAGGTTTGTATAAAATTTCTACATACTATATTTTTATACAAATTTAAGTTTTTTAAAAAAAAATTCAGTGTACAAAATACTTTTATCGTAAGCATACCTTCAAGGTGATAAACTGTAGCTAATGTGTGCATAAGTAATAAGGTAAACACATTGTAGTATCGGCTGACATACCTATAAGAACGCTTTGACACATGACAACAGTAACATCGTGTATATAAGACAATGAAAGAACACCACTTTCTTTTCATATCTTCCTTTCAATATTTTTTGTAATGTCTGCTTAAATCTTTTATCAGTTTTAACGTAAGGAGATTTTTTGGCAATCAACATCAGTTTATACTGTTGGCAACAACAAAAAAGGATCTAGATCCCACTTGCTACTTTTGTAGAGAAGGGTAGTTCCCTTCAATTGTCGAGAAATAACCACTGATAGACAGAATCCTTCGGAAAAGAAATAATATAAAAATTATCATCTTCAAGGTGATGATGACGACGACGACGACGACGACGACGACGACGATGATGATGATGATGATGATGATGATGATGATGATGATGATGATGAAGAAGAAGAAGCAATTTAGCAGTAGAGTAGATCACGTTTTTAACAAGTTATAAACAGAATTAATTCATTACTTTACATATTTACTGCTAAGAAAATCTAACCTTAGCTCCTAGACACTAAGAGGATTTCTTCAGTTCTGACTGTGGCTTAATCTCAGTAACTCATTGGTTTGTTTGTAGCCTACAACGATTGGATACTGATTGTTGGGACCGCCTGATCAAAAGTTGGTCATTCAGGTACTTAATCTTACCCCGTTTTCCAATCAATAGAAAGTTCAAAATGAGCTGTTGGTTTAAAATATAATTAGCACTTTAAGAAATGCATTTGTTTTTTTATCTGATTCCGAAGATTCCCTTACACACATTTTTGATAATTCTATATATGGGTACATTCGTGTTTTACTGCTTTTATCTGTAAATTTCAAAATAGTAGTTTGTAGTTTATATACTCGAGTAACTTTCAGTCGCACTAGACGATGTGTTTAATAAAGTTTTGACATTTTGATGTCGTTTTTAGGGAGGATATGGAAGCGAAACAAAGAAGGTTTGTATAAAATTTCTACATACTATATTTGTATACAAGCTTAAGTTTATAAAGAAAATTCAATGTACACTTTCTTTTCATATCTTCCTTTCAATATTTTTTAATGTGTGCTTAAATCTTTTATAAGTTTTAACGTAAGGAGACTTTTTCGGAATCAACATCAGTTTATAGTGTTGGCAACAACAAAAAAAAGGATCTAGATTCCACTTGCTACTTTTGTAGAGAAGGGTAGTTCCCTTCCATTGTCGAGAAATAACCACTGATAGACAGCATCCTTCGGGAAAGAAATATTATAAAAATCATCATCTTTAAGGTCAGGGCTTCTGCTTACGCAAAAAATTGCGTACAGTATGCATTAAAAGTTCGGTGGACCCCTTCAGTTTTCGTCAATGGGGTCCCCTTCAAATTTGGGCGAAGAACAGGGACCCCTTAAAAATCTGTAGAAGGGGTCACTGGGACTCCAAAGAATTTAGCCTTAGTAGAAGCCCTGAAGGTGGTGATAAAAATGCTGCTGCTGATGATGATGATGGTGATGAAGCTGATGATGATTGATTATGATTGATGATTTTTGATGATGATTGATGATTGATGATGATGATAAAAAGTAGTATATAAAACAGATCTCAGCATAAAAATTCCAACACAAACAAAAATGTCAATGCATTCATTTAAACACATTTTTGATGTTACTAAATATGGCTACATTCGTGGTTTATTGCTTTTATCTTTAAATTTCAAAAATGTAGTTTGTCTTTTATAGTCTCGAGTAACTTTCAGCCGCTCTATACAATATGCTAATTAAAGTTTTGACATTTTGATGTCATTTTTTTTAGGGAGGATATGGAAGCGAAACAAAGAAGGTTTGTATAAAATTTCTACATACTATATTTGTATACAAGTTTAAGTTTTTTAAAAAAAATTTAGTGTACAAAACACTTTTATCGTAAGCCTACCTTCAAGGTGATAAACTGTAGCTAATGTGTTCATAAGTAATAAGGTAAACACATTGTAGTATCGGCTGACATACCTATAAGAACGCTTTGACACATGACAACAGTAACATCGTGTATACAAGACAGCCAAAGAACACCACTTTCTTTTCATATCTTCCTTTCAATATTTTTTGTAATGTCTGCTTAAATCTTTTATCAGTTTTAATGTAAGGAGATTTTTTTTTTTTGCAATCAACATCAGTTTATAGTGTTGTCAACAACAAAAAAAAGGATCTAGATCCCACTTGCTACTTTTGTAAACAGAATTAATTCATGACTTTACATATTTACTGCTAAGAAAATCTAATCTTAGCTCCTAGGCTCAGAGAGGATTTCTTCAGTTCTGACTGTGGCTTAATTAAGGCGGCAGGATCACCCAAAACTGGGTACCAAATTTGTTCTGAATGACATGGGCCAACTAATTAATGTATAAACATAAAATTTGGTCAGAATGTGGTTAAGGTGTTGTATTTTTAAGATACTGACATCTTGATGGTTTGTGGAATGAGGAAAGGGCTTAAAAAATTAAATAAATGAAAAATATACCCTCGTGACACTAATAAAACTAGCCTACACTTCAGAACTGGTCTAGACCCAAGTATCAGAGACAGAGCTAAAATACTTTTTCTGCATTTGGAGAAGACGTGTAGCTGTAGCATGAACTACTGTCATTATTCTAGTGTATCTGGTTTGTCTGTGATCTTACTGCCCGTTATGCCGGTCGGCACGTAGGGAAGCGTTTTGTCTGTAATGTAAGACTTTAAAAAGTGTTAAAATTTTGTCAAAAATACAGCTTTTGTGTCCTTATATCTTAGAAAGTATTAAACATAGGCATGAGATTTTAGTTCATACCAGAGCCACTCCATCTGGGAGTATATGTGCAAAGTTTCAAGAAAATCTGATAACAAATGTGGAAAATAACTGGAAGACAGTCAGCACTAACGTAGGTTTTCGTTAAAGTTTGGCACACAGAAAATGAATATTTTTCTACCCAAAAGCAGTCAGTATCCTCCAGGTTGGTAGGGATGACCCTCTCTCTCAGCTTCTTGCTCATCAGCACCCAGTCTTCTGCATCTCCTAGTTTGGCGAAGAGCCTTGGGGGCCAATCTTGCCTGTCGCTGTGCATTTTTCAAACGCTCGACATCAGCTTCTTCACAGAACGTGCAACAAAACTGTCCCGGATGTATGTCCATCATCCTCAGAATAGCCATTAGACTAGTGCAGCCATCATTGAACATGGAAACTGCAATTGCCACAGCTGTTTCAACAGTTTTTAGTCCATGATTCTTTGTTTTTGGGCACAACTTCCATATGCTGCTGTTGAGTGACTCATTTTGGTTTTGTGTGTAGCCACCTAGACACTTTGTTAGAAGCTCTGTTTTGGCAAGGTCTTTCCATACAGGTTTTATATAATTCATGACAGCAGAAGGGAGGTAGTTGTTAGTTTTATGTGTGCATGGTTTACCATTTCTTTTAGCCTTCAGAAAGGGGCACCAGCTAACATCACAAAAGTTGTGAACAGGCTTTTCATCGGAAGAACCCTTGTGAAAGTATACTGCCCAAACTGCTTCTCTCATCTTGACAATGTCATGTTTATGTTCCCTGATAGCATTTCCATAATAACATTGTAATTTATCAATAGCAGCTTCTGTTAGTCTCCCTTTTCCACCAAGTCCTTTTCCATCACTAAGAACTTCTTTGGTACATTTTTTAAGGTTTTTAAGTCTTGTGCCTACTCGCTTTTGGAGGTGTCCCACACATTCAAGCTTGTCAATGTTTTTGTTACCATAGGGCATGCTGTCACTCACTTTCTTATAAGTGTTAGTGTCCCCATCACCAACGAACCCTGTGTATCTGAGTTTGTACTGTTCAACTGATCTTTTAAAAATGTCACATGTACCGCTTGCCTCCATCAACCCACTAAAACCTTCATGCGTTAGTGTGCAGTCTGCGGCATGAGCCGCTGCCCATGCACAGTATTTGTCAGAGTTGGGGTCTTGTTTTTTCCAATAATCACATGATTTACAGACTTTGCTTTTTGCTTGTGTGTCAATAACCTTTCCATTTTTCATGCCAATAGTTGTCACAACACCTACCTTGGATGAGAAGCCTACAGTCATCCACGTCCCATCACTTGAAACATGAATGTCTCTGTTTTCATCACCTTCTACTTCTTCTGCCTGTTCATACTCTTGTGCTGCTGCTGCTTGCATGCTGATCGTACAGTGGTACATGCTTTATGAATAGTTTTCTGAATAGCTGTGTAGCTAATCTTACTAACTGGCTTTGGTAAATCCATTACCCCACAAAAAGTCTCTAACTCTCTCTTGTCTGCTCCTATGCATCGCATAGCAAAAGCAGCCTGCCTGTTCACTAAGTTTACAGATGCATTGCCTACAGATGTCTGAGGTGAGGATGAGAAAGCAGGCTGCATATTACAGTTTCTATTGCTACAATGAAATACAAATGTACTTGCCAGTCCCTTTCTTTGCATTTCAAACAACCTGACAGTATGGTGACAGTAACGGCACAACAAGTTCGATGAAACAGTTTCACTTAGGATTGCTACATCTATTATTCTATTTCCTTTTGGATTTTCAACAACAATATCCTGAGTTGTGCTTTCTTCTTCACTTTCATAAGTGTCATTTTCACAATCTGCTTCTTCATTTTCCCCCTCTGAACTACAGCCAAACATCAACTCGTACAGATCTTTTAATATCTGTTCTGATATAGTGGGCGTGTCCACCTGTTCACAATAACTTCCTGAACTGACAGTTGAATTGCCTATATAACAAATGTTGCTGAAAGCGCTTCCTATGCCTTTTCCCACTGTTGCTTTTTCTTTTGAGTACCGGTTACCACAAAATTTGCGTTTTTTAGGCTTTGAAGGTCCGAACTTACGATCATTAGCCATAGTTACAGTGTCACACAACTGTAGACCCAATAATCGGTCCAAAGTTTAATAAAAATGTCACTAAAAGCAATCACAAAGCCATTCTTTCAACTTGGCGGAAGTGCACGGAAGTAGGGAGTAATTATTATTGAGAAGTTATATTGGGAGCGGTTATTATTTGTGTGTCATGTTGCAGGTGACTGAATGTTATTTTCCACCATTTTGGAGCATTCTGACATGCCACCCCTACCCTGTGTAGATGCAATTATCTAAGAAACTACATAGCTCTAGCAAAAGTTTAACTTACCTTCTGAAAGAGAAAAGTTTTATGAATAAAATGACACATCTTAAGTTACTGTCATCGAAAAAAAAAATTTTTTTCAACCATTCTGGGTGATCCTGCCTTAACTCATTGGTTTGTTTGCAGACTACAACGATTGGATACTGATTGTAGGGACGGCCTGCCGAAACGTTTGCCATTCAGGTACTTAATCTTACCCCGTTTTCCAATCAATAGAAAGTTCAAAATGAGGTGTTGATTTAAAATATAATTAGCACTTTAAGAAATGCATTTGTTTTTTTATCAGATTCCGAAGATTCCCTTACACACATTTTTGATAATTCTAAATATGGGTACATTCGTGTTTTACTGCTTTTATCTGTAAATTTCAAAATAGTAGTTTGTAGTTTATATACACGAGAAACTTCGCTCGAGTCGCTCTAGACGATATGTTTAATAAAGTTTTAACATTTTCATGTCATTCTTTAGGGAGGAGAAGGACCAGAAACAAAGACGGTTTGTATAAAATTTCTACATACTATATTTTTATGCAAGCTTACTTTTATATTAAGTTGAATAACCAAAATATTTTTATCTTAAGCGTATCTTTATGAGGATAAAACTGTAGCTATTATTATTATTAATTAAAGGCATTTTTTATGGCTGACATCCCTATAAAAATGCTTTTATATTTGAAAAGAGGAAATTCTTGTTTAGAAGGTTTTGATGAATTCACTTGTGAAAATGTTGAATGCGGGTGAAGCAAATCAGTATTGTTTCTTTGGTAATATTTGCGCACTGACCATTTTGTTGCTGTAACCGAGTGGTGGGGGTTGTGCAGTGACAAAAACAGTCCAACACTCAAACCAAAAAGGCAGTTGTGCGACCCTTTAATTTCTTTTACGATGATCACGGCTGCGTCATATCGCCCGAGGCGCTAGAAGTCAGAGTTGTCATTCTCCGTCGTGTAGCTGTCGTCTGACCTCTTTTCGTCTCAGCTCTGCCCTTATATACCTCTCGGGAGGGTAACTTTTCGCAATCCTCCGATATGGCCGGGCCAATTAGCCGTTTTACCCTAGCTGACTGCCCTGTCTCGCCATACCTCAGCAGATCCCTCCAAAACTGGCAACATCGCTGGACTACCTGCCCTCTACATTGCTATGATCGTCCCACACTACCTGAGATTAGATATGAAGTATTTTAGGAAATCACAGTCACCCTTCTTTCTTATAAAACAACACATTTCAAGTATTTCTTGCATTTTCTCGTCTCTGCTAGTGTAAAATATATCTAAAGATCTAGGTCTTTATATCCTTGTATATTCATCTATCATGTTTAATTAGGAGCTGTGGGATGAACGAAACACAGAATGATGCTTTAAATATGCATTCTGATTATACATGATACATATAATTAATAACAGAATTCAAGGACTTGATGGCATTGGTTGGTCTTCTGCTTCAGCTCTTTCCTGTCCTCTCTCTTTTTCCAGGTCCTTAAAGTCAGCTATTCCTGGTGCTGTTTTCCTTTTTTCCCAGAACGTGTGTACAGGCTGTCTTCCATGACTCTTGTAATCCTGTCCAGTGGTCAGCCCCTGTTTCTTCCAGGAGTCCCTCCAGTGCCGCAAACCTGTTTTTAATTTCGCAGTTGAACTCTTCTTGCTTTCTGCGGTCTCTAAGAAGCTGCTCGTTGAATCTGTGGTGCAGTCTGTCTGATGTGTCACGGTAAGACCTCAGCTTTATCTTCATGGTTGCCACAAGCAGGTGGTGGTCTGTGGCTGCATCTGCACCTCGCTTTACTCTGACATCCAGTAGACTCCTAAACTGGTGATTAATGGTGATGTGGTCGATCTGGTTTTATGTATGTCCACCTGGTAAAGTGCAGGCGGTCTTGTGAATGGTTGTGTGTGGAAAAACTGTGCCTCCGAGAACAAGGTCTTTGAACAAGCAGAAGTCTGTGAGCAGCTCACCATTTTCATTGCAGTTGCCCACACCATGCTTTCCCATTATGTCTCCTTTGTCTGTGTTGTCATTTCTATCTTTCGCATTCATGTCGCCCATTATGATCATTAGCGTTTTATTTTTTGCAGGGTGGGGTTGCTAGCCCCACTCCCAACCCTCCTCCTTCATCCTGGCTTGCGACTGGCAGGTTATCCGAGTGGTTTAAATGCGAAGTTGGTCTTGCTGTCATTCTTACTTTATTGCCTGGTGACATTGGCATATAGTTTAAAAGATGGTAAGTTATTATAATTTTTTTACCTTAATTTCCTGTTTTCCTCAAAATTATTAGCTGAAGTAATTGCTTTGTAAATCATGTTAAGCAAAACAGGATTATGAAAAACGACTTTTAAAAAGGTAAATAAGAGGTATAGTGATTAGGTTTCAGACAGTACTATTTTAAGTATACAATAACAATGCCCCCACAAATTCCTTCCCATAATAAGTTTTGTTTTGCAAGATAAAGGTGGTTTCTCAATCTCAAAGAACTTTGCAAAGACTGACACTCTAATTTTCCGCTTTCATGCAGGGGAATAATAGTAGGGTTTAAATAGTGCATTTGCCCACCTGAGATGAGTTTAATGTACTTTACAAGAGTCAGGGAAGCAGGCAATGAGGCTGTGTGATAGAGACACTAAAGCAACACACTCCCATGTACAGTTAACATACGCACAATTACTTGAATGTACACTTATCAAACAGTGATATGTACAGCTAACAAAAAATGCTCTGTTGTACAGTTAACATACACTCACATGTCCAGTTAACATACACTCACATGTGCAGTTTTATGCCAATATCATAAAGAGATAAGAGCAACCGGAGAAAGGAACAACCAGTGTAGACCGATTACATGAGGTATTTCCCAAAGAGGTATGTTTTAAGTGCAGACCGAAAAGCATGTAGGGTCTCCACTGTACGGAGACAGAAGCAGATAATTCCAAATACTGGGGTTAGAGATGTAGACGGCCGAACAGTCTAATACAGGGGTCGGCAATTAATTTTCCCAAGGGGCCGCATGAGAAATTGGGATGGTTTTAGAGGGCCGGACTAATATAGTTTAACCCATACTGTATATAGTATGTATAGTATATATATATATTGGCGGGCCGGTCAGAGACAGGAGGCGGGCCGGATGTGGGGTCTAATACGTGGGACCAGAGCTGTGCTTAGGGGTGTCCCCAGCGTCGCCGGATGCACGCTCGCAACCGCTCACACAGCCGCACGTACACACACTCACTCGCTCAGCCAGAGGCGGGACACGACGTACCTGTCGCACCTTTGATGAACGTAGACCACAACAAAGACGAAATGAACGGTACAAATATAAAGTTTAATCACATGTACAGAAATATGAGAAAGAAAAACATATTTTAAAGAAATATACTTACGCATACACGTACACGCAAGAAAACAGGGGACTATCCCAAACAGAAAAAAAAAAGGTAACGAAGGATGTTAGTAAGGGAAAATAATGGCAAAAAACAACCAAACACCCGCACATATTGCGGCACAGTACTGTCAGAGTTCTTGCCCATGAGGCCTCCAGGCCGCTGATTTATTTTTTGCAAAGGTCGCAATGAAGGAAAAACTTCGGCAGCCTTCGGAAGCGTGACGTCAGAGACCTCGGAAGACTGCGCTAAGTAAAAACCCTTCGCTTCAATCTTTGGAAGCTATGAAATTTGTTCTGGGGCTACTTCAACAATTGTTAAACACTATGAAGGGCTGCATAAAGTTTATTGCGACAGGCAAAATAACTGATGACAGGTAAAGGTAAAATAAACGAGGGCCCAACACAAACGAGAAGATGTCAAACTACAAGTAGGTTAGATTAAAGAGCATCGTGAGCAATGTCACTATAGTCTAGTGCAGTAATGCCCAACCTTTTTCGGCCTGCGGGCCAAACACATTTCCGACATGCGTGTTACAGGCCGCTTCACCTCAAAAATACAAAAAAGAAAAGCAAAAACAGAGCAGATACCATTTTTATGAGAAACAAGTTGTACTTACCATTAATTATGTAGTAATTAGTTGGATATTTGAAGTTGTTTTCCAGAAACCAACTTCTGAATGTCCGGCTGCATCGTAGAGACACAAAGTCGGAGCACTGAATCGAAATGTTCGTCCATCGAAAAAAAGATTGAGACACGCCCCTACGTAGGAATAAATACTTCTTCTTCCCTTTTTTTTTCGTTTTTTTTTTTCTTTTTTTTTTTTAGATTTTTTTTATTACTAACATGCCGATTTCCAGCACTGTGGGCAGAAGTTTCGCGGGCCGGATATGGCCCGCGGGCCGTAGGTTGGGCATCCCTGGTGTAGATGATTACGAACAGCGTCTTTAGTTTGACGTGGGGTGTTGTCTCCCTTTATTTCGAAACCTTTATCTTTAAACATAAACATCTTATTCTTTCCGAGGATATCTAGGCACTATCTTCCAGGTAAAGCAAAGAGGAAAGAATACTAATGTTACTTAATATCCAACGGTATAATATTCTTCACAACCATACGACACACTCTTCACCCCACTCGGCGGGTTTGACACTTCCCACTCGATACACCGACTTGTCGACACTGTCACAGAAGTGGTTTGTCCTGAGCGAATAACTTTCTTTTTCTCACGAGTATTTAACATTCGGAACTACCTACTGCAAACCTTTCATAGTATCCCAGGGTCTACAGTCTGTTAACATGTGCCCCCGTTTAATTTCTCATCAGCATTTTGTTTGCACACAGTGTTAGCTGCTAAAAATTTACAAAACTTGAAAAATATACCTAGAACACAAATCAGGTGTTTTTAAAAGCATAAATCTTAGCAAATAATTTTATTTTGCTAACAGAACGCATCTATAAATTAACTAGATGAGAACAAAGTATCACTGAAGTTTCGTTTTGCTTATCTTTCAGAAAAACTTTCGTTTTGTCGTCTTCACTCTGATACAAGTCAGCTAGACTGTCGACTAGAATGCCAGTTTTACGAGGACATTAAAAAAGGCAGGCGCACTTTTCAAGTGTATCACATCAGACAGGAAGGCTCTCCAGGTACCTTATCTATCTTTTCACTTCTTTTGGTATGCTTTCCCTTTTCTAATCCTTTTAAAACAGACTGCGTGGTATAAGCAAAAGAATAAAGGTTTTATCTCATCCTACGATACAGTTTTCTGCATAAATAAACTGAAAGCAAATTAATCTCTTTGCCTTCTGATTTCTGTTTTATTAAAAGATATCGTAGCGGAGGGAAGGTGGATACAAGGGGAATACGTTGTCTACACTGCTGATGGTTATGAGCATAATGGAACAGAGATTAGCAAGGTTTTTATCAAGATCCAAAAGCGCGCCATTCACGTTGGAAGTATGTATGCCTGCATCCTGCCACCTGTAGGACTGGAGGATGTGAGGACATGCCACCTTCCTGGAGAATATTCCAACGTTAATATGGCGCTGCACAATTCGTATTCTTCAAACGAAGGTTAAAACTACTGTATATGTTAAAACAGTAGTAAATTTGTTGTTTGCGAACTTTTCTTATGTTTTTGGTTTAATTTCCTTTTTATATTAATGTCTTGCATCACGTTTTGATTTGCAGAGAAATTGGTCTTCAGAGTTCTACCTTGAATTTTAGGGAAGTATGTAGTACTGAAGACTCTTAGGCAAACAAAGCTACTTATTTTTGTGTTGTTGTTTACTTCTAGCGATCTATAGGCGCAGCGATTTGCGCTGGTCAGACCTCTCGTTATTTTCGAACCTAGTTTGACCAGCTGCTTTTACTACGCCATACATTACTGGACTTTAGAGCAGTGTGAGAGTATCGTATTGGTAGCAGGAAGAAATGCAATAAAAAGGCTATCGAACAGACTTATTTTCAAAGACAACGGTGAAATAAGAAAATCATATAAGACATATAATAAGATAATCGTTTACGTAACACCTCTCTGCAGCACCAAAGCCGGGTTCAATGCAATTTTCTCTCTCTCTCTCTCACTCACACACACACACACAGAGGGTAATGGGGGAAACTGGAATATCCAGAGAAAACCCCAGACAGCCCTGTAAGCAGGTATTACACCCAGAGAAGTATATCAAAGCCGAGATACAAACCCAAAATATTGTATTCCCACTGTCGCGGTGACAGGCGCTTTAACCACTATGCCACAAACCTTCATTTCAAACCTTGTTATTTTGTAACCCCTGTCTTTATACTTGTAGTCTTGCCACGTGGATTCCCAGTGTTGTCCATAGGAATGGGAATCCCATGGGAATCCCATGGGAAACGTCCCATGGGACGGGATGGGATGGGACAGCACACATTTGTATTTCCCATGGTAGTCGATACTTGATATTGCAAAATAAATTTACTGTTATTTCATTCATCAAGGATTTAAATCTTTCCTCTGAATCATCTATTGTATGTGAAGTAGCAGGAATTATAGAACAAAAGCCGAAAAGTGGTTTTCAGTGTTGTCCATAGGATTGTTAATACCATGGGAATCCCATGGGAAACATCCCGTGGGATGGGACGGGATGGGACAGGCATAAATTGCCATGGGACGGGATGGGACGGGATAGAAAAATATGTCCCATGGACAACCCTGTGGATTCCACTTTCATGAACTAGTCCAGAGTCGAGGGGTTGGTTGATTCCGTTAGGTCTTTGTTGTGAACTGCCTTTGTACGAGATGAGGATAATCTTACAACAACATCTTTAATCCCATTATTGGTCTTTTAAATGAGTTTGCTTTAAGAATGTATATATTATGACAGTACAGAAAGACCAGAATAAAAGATATCGCATAAACTTTTAATTAAGATTCACTAATCCTGAGTTACTTTTGCGACGTTATAACGTATAACGAACTTTTGATTCTTCATCTATGACATGTGCACCTGGTGGGTATCCGGTGGCGTAACGGTTAGCGCCTGTCACCAATACAGTGAAGGTTGGCTGTCCGGTTGGGTTCAGAACTCGTCTAAAGCTCGTGTTCCTTATCCGTGTGTGGCCTCTGTTTACAGGGTTGACTGTTTTGCTTATATAGCCTTAGTTTCTGGCTCGGCGTAAAACATCAATTTCCACTACCGCCTCCATATGCATAGAGCTTTTAAAGCTGGAAACTTTGTTTAACTGTTGGTTTTTTTTTCTATGTATTTGATACCAATGGTAAAGAGATTTATTGATTCAGAACTAATCTTTATTTCGTATGGTGCAGGTATTGCCTTGTTAAGTTCTGATCCTGAGACACCAGCTGTATCAGTGTCATCGGCCAAACGTACGTTGATAATCATTGAAATCAGATGCTGAGAATAGATAATTTTAACACGTATAATCTTCACATGGGCTCAGTTTAGTTGATGTTTGACTGTATGGAGTACAATATTATGGAGAACAATATTAGACAGGTTGAGCGGACCGCCTTATTTCGAGTCTTAGTCAATGCCATCTCGAGCACCTTCTTTTTAAATAAGACACTCTGTCCTATAGCCTGAAATTACCAGCAGTACTCAGACATGAAGTTTTCAACTATTATATCTGGCTTGAAACATCCAGACATAGTTTCTTTGTCTTCTTTACTAATTGTACATCACAAATATTCAAACACAAACAAGAAAAAGTACTTTTACTAATTGCTCTCAGCGTTGTGTTCTCCAAGCCTTGTGTACGTCTTTCAGTGACAGTTTCGTCAGTGCTACCTTTCGATATTTCTCCTTTAATTTCTGATGGACTTAAATGAAAGAAAATATCATAATTGTAGTGCTTTCCCACGTTGTTTCGACAGTTATTAAATTTGTTTGTTTACACAATTATACGTTCTAATGCACATTGCCGCTCAAAATTTGAAAATAAGAAGACGGGCATGATATCGATTCAAAAGTATACATAAAAACGGTCGGTCTGCAAGAAATTGGTTATCTTCATTTAGGTGCATGTCTTATCTTTCAGTGCCTCCCTGTTCCCCTTCCTTAAAGTTTACTTAAAATCCTCTTTAATACCCTACGCAACCCATAGTTTGTTGTTCGAATAAGCTCTGACAATTTTCTTTGTTAGAACACAGTCTTCACATAAATTAATATGTCAGTTATACAGTTAGTTAACATGGAAGAAAGTGTCAGCAAACACATTCCAATCTATGGTCTCGAAGCGTGTCTACTATCTTTGTCTCACCGATCCAATGATTTCTTCATGGGGGGGGGGGGTACACCCTCCACGAGGGGCCAGTAACGGGGTACAACCCTGATCAGGTTGTATCTGACCTACTCAATTACTCTTATTATTGAAAAGTAAAGTGAATAGTTATACAAACTTGTTTTACAGTTACGGTGGCCCAAGACATGGCGCAGCTGCTCATCATTGCTGTTTCAATTATAACCTTTTCATAAGCTTCTTTTAGCTATGGCCTGGACAGTGTAAGTATGATATGACATAAATTTTATGGTTTAAGGTCTAAGTAAAGGAAATAAGACAATACGATCCATGTTATTATAAAGAAAAGAGTGACTGGTAGCGTATCGAGCAATTACACCTTTATGTGAAATCAATCAATACATTTGTCATTTTTCTACTTAATTTTCAAGTTCATTATGCTGCAAACATGAAAAATTTCTACTAGCGGATGAATAATCATTACTTAGCTTTATGACAAGGTCAATTGATAAATGTTGTAACCGATTTTTCAGAGTGAAAGACGGAAGAAGTAAGTCTACAGTACAGAACTTTTTCAGCACGCCCAGACTAGATTCTATGCTATTTTTTCGCTTCTGTGTTTGACGACTTTACAAAGGAATGACCGGCAGTCGCAAAATGTTCCAAGACTTTTAACATTGTATAAGTTAACATCACAAAATTTATCATAAAATTATGACCAGAAAAAAACTCATTCAGATAAACTGGTGGAATAAGTGGAATTCCTTTGCTGATTTCTGGTTTTTGTACAGCCTATTTTAAGCAGTCCCACGTAACAAATATCTAATTCATATGCAAATGACCTTTTATAATTTCTTGTCAATTTTTTAAGCCGTAGAATGTAGTTTTACGGTGTGTTGTAATCTATTTAATCAGTTAACAACGGTTTAGGTCGTTTGATCTATTCCTCTTTGCTAAGAAGTCAGGGTATTTTAAGATATGTCAATCAAGTCTTAAATGTTACAAGAATTCGTGCATGCATAACACTTATATTTGCCTGGGGAATGTTTACGGAACACTTTGACGCTTTATTTGTGTATATCTGTTAGACATTATAATTTGTGGAACAACTAAATTACTTGCCTCGTCATTGTCTCCACCTTATGCTGATGCATCCTAATAAAAGACAAAAATTAAGATGCATTTCTTCTAATCTTGTCAAACTTTTAACAATAAAAAGATACTTTTGCACATTGCATATGTTCAAACAAGGAATTCTAAATTTTCCTTTAAATGTCTTTCTGACAAATTAATGTATGTTGTAACTATTTTTAAGTATCATGTAAGGTCATGAAGTACTTTTTTCCTTGATTCCTCCGCCCACTCTCCCAACATCGGTTGTGCTCACAAACTTACTAAATAAAGAATTTCTCAATAGCGTATTTTGTGTCCATATTTTTGGGTATTCGAACATTTGTGAATATGGCTGAACAATTTTAATTTCTGACCATGCACATGTCTAAACAAGTCATGACAATGTCTCTTGTATTCAGATATTTATTTACCACAATTCCACTGTGGACACAATTACAAAAACCGGAAAAATTGTCCACTTTATTGTTAATATCACATCAGCAAACGGAGCGACACGTGACAAGAATAAACAAAATGGCATGTTGAGTTTTCATATATATATCGCTCAAAATTTTATAGCTGACAGTTTTTTTTCAACTAGGTGAAAGTCATAGGTTATGCATTTCCTTTCTTTATGAACTGAGCTTAAATGGTTAGCTGGAAATGCTGATACAAGGAAAGAAGGGAAATACAGTTCAGTCCTAACTTTCCTTTCTTTGTCAAATTTAAGAATTAAGTCTTTGAGGCATCTGCTCGTGAAGTGTTAACAGGAAGAGAAGAATGATGTGCTTTACGGACAACTGGGCGAGCTGTTTTCCTTGTGTAATCTGGTATCTAGGGAAAAAAAAGGAAAAGTCTGCTTTGACAATTGATCTTGCGCATTATGCACTTTATTGTATTTCACTGATTAATTCTGAAAAAATAATAATAATAATAATAATAATAATAATAAAAATAATAAAAAAGCTATCATCATCATCATTATTATTATACATTAACGACTATACGCAACCACATGTAAATGCAAATACTTACAGAATCCACTGCCATTTGCTGGAAAAATACGGTGAGAATAGTTGACCGTTGCGTCAAAAGCGGTCTTTGGAAAACATCTTTTTTGTCACTGAATGTGGCAGTTCCTCTTACACAACAATGTTAGCTCCTTCCTTTACAATCAGGGGTGTCAAACTCAGTCTCACAGGGGACACAAATCTCAAATCATACACAACATTGCAGGCCAAACGTTTTTATTTAAATCCGATAACTTTTTATTGAACAGTAGAATACTGAACATTTTGTTATTAATTTTATTTAAACAAAATCATACATTAAAACAAAGTTAAAGTAATAACAAACCAAGGCTTAGCAATTTTTGTTCTTAATTTACTTTGTATATATGTACTGCCAAACATGCTCAAGATTGGAGCCGCATGTAGACAAAGCTGGAGCATCGTGTCTGGGAGGGAATGAGTGAACTGTGCAGGCCCCACGAAGTCGTACTTTGCCTTCAGTCACTCATTACACTGCAGTTCTACGAGGTCCATCTGCAAATGTAGAGGTGCAGTGTCCATGTCGATGGCAAGTGGGTTGTGAAATAGTTGGAAATTGTTTTTCTGCAACTCAAAGTCACTGAAACGGCGTTTAAACTCAGCATGAAGTGAGTTCAGGTTTTCAGCAAAATGTCCATTTGGGAACACCTTGGCGCTGACTTCGTCCATCACTGTTTTAGCAAGGAAAATGAAACAAGTTGCATTGGTTCATTTGTGTTTCCCATGAGAACAACGTCACTTGAAATTTCAGGTATCAATTGGCCGCGTCCCTGGAGCTGCAGGTTCAAAGCGTTGAGATGAGTGGTTATGAAATGCAAGACAGAAATGCCAACTCCCATTTCCACTTTTTATTCCGCGATACAGTGGAATCTTTTCCTTTGCTGTCCTTAAACTGACAGATTTTCCCAATCAGCTGAAAAATTCGAGTGAGAATTTTTCCCCGACTTAGCCACTGCACTTCTGTGTGTTACGGAATGCCGCCCAGCTGTGAAGGCACTCAGAATCTTCCACCCTCTTCCGTGTTCAGGCCAGCGTGTCCCGTGTCAAAGGTCAGATTTATGGGCCCCGCCTTGGTCATCATTTCAGGTCATTATCAAACTACACCAAAAGTTGAAAACACTTTTTCTACAATCATCACATCGCTTGCTGTGCTCGACGTGAACTTTTCTGTCCTTTGCACTTCTTGTCGCCGGCCCATTAACAATGATTAAGTGAAATTCTTTCGCGGGGCAGGTAAAATTTGATGATTGGCCGGATGTGGCCCGCATGCCGTGTTTTTGACACCCCTGAGTCTACACAGTTGCTGGTTTGACGTACAATGGTGTGTACAAGCTTTTGCCTTATGAGTGCGTGTTGTTTGCTCTAAGTTTGGCAATCGCTAACGGTGGCTACAACATGTCTCATCGAAAACGCGGCGGGATTTTTATGTTCTTTTAGAACAAATTTTCTGGAAGTCTAGAGTCGGTGCATCAGTCTTAGCTTCTAAACATGACCAACCGGAGATTCGGATATGGAAAACAGACACAAAAATAACTTTCTATCATAAAAGTTTTCCTATCTATTTTCCTTTAGTATATCAAAGAAACGAAGAACCAAGCGAAGATTCTACGGAAATAATAAAACTGATGGAATCAAAACTGTGTGTAGCATAAGCTAAAGGTTACCTGCAAATGAGGCATTGCTTCTTCTAGTAAAGTGATTATTGCCTGTGAAAGGAAACAATAAATTTGCTAGCAGTGCAAAAAAGAATGATAAACTTCCATACGTTTCTTACATACTTATTAGTAACTTCTTAATAGGAGATAACAAAAATGAACAAGAGAAACTTAAAACAAAACCAAAATGTAATATGAAAGATCACCTGTAAACATAAAATGACTTGAAAATATGTAAAAAGTCTCGTAATTAACGCTGAAATAATTTCAAAGGCATGAATACATTTCTGTGAAAGAAACAAAATCCTGTAGTTGAATATTCCCATTTCTTTCTGTTCGCGAAATTGTTACCTTTGTCTCGAAAAAATGTGCAGGGTACCGCTTGATACAATCCAGGATAGGAAAAGGAACAGGAGTAAATTGCATTCCCAAATTCCTCTAAGTGCCCGATGGGTATGTTAATAGTGATGAGGTTGGTAACATTTCTGTCAAACGATAATCCTGATTTCACAAAGCACTGCAGCTTATCATGAGTCCATATGCAGTTGAGCAATACAGCATCTAGAGAGACAAACAACATAGACCTCGAAACAGAACTAATTTTTTGTCGACAAAATAATACACTGAAAAAGCAGGAAAACATTGAAGCACGCGTATGAATACTAAAATTCCTGCATACAAATTAAAATAGGCAGATTTAAAGGCATTTTGCTTAATCGGCAGAGTAAATTTTTCTCATAATTTATGCATATAAAATCGCAATGGACAAGTCATCATCATCATCATCATCATCATTGTCATCAGTAGTGGCGACCTCAGGGCAGCATAGTATTAAGAATATGTTTTTTAACACTGTGCAACCTCACTTGTTAGCTCAGTTTCAGACCATCATCCATCTCTAGGTCTCTTGATTCTTGATCCTGGACTTTTTGACAAACAGCAACAGAGAGTTTCTGTTCATGATCCTTATATCCTCATATCCTGTTGGCACCTGTATATGCTCCCCTCAAGGCTGATGCTTGTCTGTCTCTACCACTTTTCATACTGTCTACTTACAGTTGTAGAAGCACTTCGGATAGGAGCTTTCTTATAAAATTTGCTAATGACACTGCCTTGCTGTCTCTTGTGTCGGATAGTGAACATGATCATTGTGGAGCTCTTCCTGACTTTGTTCACTGGTGTGACACATTGTTTTTCACAAAAATATATAAATAAATGAGTAAATAAAACAATATATATATATGTGTGTGTGTATGTGTGTTGCTGCTTTTGGGGTATATGGTGAGGGAGAAAGACTTAGATGAGAAAACGAATATTACGTTCACTGTTATCGTTGCTCATTCGGTTAACTTGGACATTTCGTTTCGTGAGGCTGATGTCTTCTGGAAAGTCGCATATTAGTTGTGTGTAATTTTCTTGATTAGATTTCGCTAAAACACACGTAGTCTTTTTTGCTGTAAGAATAAAAAGAGCAATAAGTGTATAAATACATTACATATCACAATTTTCGCTAACTGAGAAGGTCTTTTCTATTGACCTCACTGCAATATTACTTTAGCTGATTGTAAGTTTCTAAATGATTACAAGACAAGCAGCAATGCAGTCGTTGAGACAAGTGTAATGAGTTTTACCACAGATGCACTGAAAATTTCTATTCGTAAACTCTCTTATATACTAATAAGAAAACGTTATTAGACATAGACTCGCACGAAAAAAAATGAGTTGTGACAGGGCGCTCCAGTTTGAAAATGAGTTTTAGTAGAAATATTACCTTGGTCTTGAATAAATTTGCAAGGGAGAGCTTTATACTGTTCAGGGGAAAACATGTGGCACGTATAAAGTTCATTGTTTGAGTCGTCTGGTGACAAAATGGGCATCTGAATGATGATCCTATTTGAAAAGTTTCTGTCGAATGATAATCCCGATTTAACAGAACAGAGTGGCTTCCCATGGCTCCATATGCAGTCCAGCAAAGTTGTATCTGGGAAGAGGATCATTCAGCATGACACAGAATATTAATATTATCTTGGTAAGCTACATGACACTCGGCGGAAACATATAGTCAGAGAGAGTGTGAGAATCTAGGCTATAAGACATAATAAAATCCATCAAATAGCTCACATCTGTGAACTTTCTAATCTTTCAATGCTAGCCTTCAAAACATTAATTCCTTTCCACTTTGGGTATTGTCACAAAAAGCTGAGTAAACTGTTTTTAAAAAGTTTTAGTGATTGTTATAGTACTCTGACATTGCTGAAATATAGAGGCTATTTTTGCTGTTATGTATACTCAGTAGTATTTACGAGGGCTAACAGTGAAGTCAAGAACCAAACCAAAGATGCAAAGTACATTAGTTAGAACAGCACACTGTGATGGTTGGTGTACATAAATATAGTGTTTATGTGTGCGAGCATAGTGTTTAAGGAAGAAATAACTTTTTTAAACCGTTCATTTAAAAAAAGTCAAAGAAATGAAGCTCTCACTCTCCCCATTGTTGCTATTCAGACGTCTAACTTGGACATGTGATTTTTTAACACCAACGTCCTCTGGAAAGAAGCACGTGAGCTGTCCCTCATTTCCTGGACTAGTTATTTCTAATTCACACGTAGTATTGTTCCCTGCAATTAACAAATTCTGAGAAGATAATGAACACCAACGAATTACAAGGTGTCTTTCCTGTAAATTAACGTATAGAGTACAAATAAAAATAACTTACCTAGAAGCATTTGTTAGTCTTTTTTGTGTTTGATTGGCAACCTAAAGAAGCATTTCTTACTCTTTTCTTTGTGTTTGATTGGCAATCAGTCTCACCAGTGCACTGCCCATAATTTACCCATAAAAATTATTTTCGTTTTCGCTGTACAACGTGCAGCATAATTTGGAACTGAAATACGAAATACACGAAATAACCAATTCATCAGTTTTGTCCTTAAATAGAATTTCAATTCTCTTTTTCTTATATGCCAAAAGATTTTAACTCAAAAATTTTACTCCAATGAAATTGAGTCTCACAAATCTCAAAACCATAAATTAAATATCTTTGCTATCGCCTTGTTATATCATTAAAAAGTTACGTAATGAAAATAGAAACTCATTTACCTTTTACTTCTGTCACATAGGCTAGAACGATTAGAAGTAGAATTCTGTGCATTGTCCCCAGCCACATGGAGCAGCGTTTTGAGAAAACTGCAACACTTGTGAGTGAACCGCTCATAGCTGCACAGTCTACTGTGTGTCTGGGACATGGAAGAAGTTTAACATTCTGTTCTCGATGAAACAGTCTTAGTTTCCTGTCACCTGTGTTAGAGGAAGTGTTCAAATACAACAAACTCTTAGCAGATTTTCTGCTTATGGTAAGCTAAGCTTTTATAAGCCTAGGGACTAAAGTCCAGGGCATACTTCTAGTATTGCCTTACATTTAGAGTACAGTAAAAGCACGATCTTCTATTCACTATACACGTCCATGGTAAAAGGATTTGAAGAGTTTTTCTTGGTATCTGGAAATTTCTGCTCTCAGACCAATTAAAGGCTTTATATCGCTCCCACAAGAACGATTGTGTGTGTGTCTCTCTCTCTCACACGCACACACATATCTCTTGACCATAGTTCTTTACTTGGATTCTATGTTCTACTCTCAGACATAAGTGTCTTCGACTTATTGAAAGTGGGTGTGTCGAATGTTCCTGGTGATAATAAGGACCGTGGCGGAAGATTTAATATTATTCTGAACACTTGTTGAGATCTAGACATTTGCCTGTTAGCCTGTGTAAAACCACTGAAGCCGCTTCATCATGATCCCTAAGTCTCATTTCATTTCATTTTATTTGCTTTAAGTCCAGGGGACATTTTAAGCCAAAACATCAGATAAGATATGCATCACACAACAACAATCTCATATGTGCAACAAATGGTGACAACATGACAAAAGATATATATTAATATATTGTATATAGATAACTTAAACAGTGATAATACAATTTAAATAAATATGCTTTAATTTATAAGTATACTTTTAAATTTAATATTAGTCCCCTGATGAAATTTCAATACATTTGAGTTGCAATAAAATATTTTTAAAGTGACACAGAGAAAAACTACAGCCAAGCTTCCAGATGGTTCATATACAAAATAAACAGAACTGGGCCGGGTACTGAGCCTTGAGGGATGCCACATGAAAGTGGACCAGGATGAGATGTTTGACCATCAACAGACACAGTCTGCGTCCTATCAGTGAGATCGGAGTTGAACCATACTAGTGCAGGTTGAATTTGAATTACATATTGAATTAGTATAGAGCTTTTTCCCCACCATTATAGGCAGGCTCAAAGCGCATACTCAAAAGAACAAGAAATGCAAAACACACAGGTCCAGAAATCCCGTAGAGGGTGTGTAGTCTATGAAGGAGCAGAGAGTGGTCCATGGTGTCAAATGCAACAGACAGGTCCAGTAGAGTTAAGGCAGAAGCATCATCACTCTCAAGGGCAGATAGTATATCAGTGGTCATTTTAATTAAAGTAGTTTGAGTACTCTGAAAAGGTCTGTATGGTGACTGAGCATGGGGGATGAGCTGATGCTCTTGTAAGTAGCCTCAGAGCTGTGTCAAAACTACTTTCTCTGTGATCTTTGAGAGAAAAGACAAGTTTGAAACTGGGCGATAATTGTTCAACAAACACTTTGACATCAAGCGTGAATTTACTAAGAAGTGGCTTCACCAGGGCATTTTAAACAAAGATGGGAAAACACCTGTTGACAAGCTGACATTTACAATGTTTGTGATGGAAGGAAGTAAAATATCTAAGCACTCAAGAGGAAGACTTGTGGGTATTGGGTGTAACTGGCAAGTTGCTGGCTTGGCTTTGAGAATAATCGCCTTTATATCAGCATCAGAGACTGGTCCATATTTGGTCACAGAGCATCCAAGAAAAATAACACAGCAAATGCTGCCAGGCACCGATATCGAGTCCACGGATGACCGAGTTTCCGAAATCTTGTTAGCAAAATAGTCACAAAACACTTGCGGCAGGACAGGCAGTTGGCAGCGGCATTGCCTTGCTAATTCCAGTCATTCGATTGCATGTCAAAATGTGTTGTGGAGGAGGTGCAATTATTTATTTAGGCCTGAAGAGATGATGTTTTGGCCTTGTTGACACATTTTGCAACGCTTCGCTTGTTGGCTTCATAAATCTCTTTGTAGATGGTGAGTCCAGTCTTCCGCCAAACACTCAGCTTGCCGGGTCTTCAGGTCACGGAGGTCAACACGGACCTGTGAATACCAAGGTGACCACGTGGACTGTCACATCAAACGTTGAGACACTGGGGCATGGCCATCAACAACTCTACGCAAAACACAGTCAAGTTTCTCAGCAAAGGTTGGCTGAAGCAAGGCCATTTGCAGTTGTGTTTTGAATGCGACTGTGTCGACACTGCGTAAAGGACGAGTGAGTCTAGAAACTGGCCCCGGAAAAGTTGTGATAGACATATATATATATTTTTTTTTTTTTACTTTTTGGGATTAGTATTTCACATTACACATTCATTCTACGAGTCACAAAGTAGCACATGATCACAGTACAATAACCTTTATTGCCTATTTCTGTTCAACAGAGATAAAAATATTGGGAGCTCATGAACTAAGCAAACTAAGCAATGAACTAACCAATATGGAGTCGCATCCCACTCAACCAAAAAATTACTACACTCATAATCCCTCTACCTCCTAAATATCAGAGGCGCGAGCACACATACATGATTAATTATCCCAGACGGTTGTATACCGGCTTCTGTCATCAATATTTCGTTTGCTTATTTCCGCTGAGTAGTTCCCGGTAGGTGGAGTATAATCTATGGCTAAAAGGTACTCGCATCGGAAAGATACTACAGTGTGCATGGTGAACACACATTCATATTAGTACTGTCATTTGGGAAACCATGTTATGACTACCCGCATATTAATGTTTTATCTTTATGTGTTTTACAATAATAAATATTTCTGGTGACCTTCATTGTTTAACTTCATGCTCTTAAACCTTCTGTTTAATTTAATGAAATGCAGGCCAACCTCGGTGAGAGAAGAGACCAGCATATCTTTCCCTACAAGAATGTCGAGTGGATTTGCTCTACTCACGTTGCTCTACACACTGTGTACTCAAACAAACACGGCCATGCATAAAACCGTTTATTTATTTCCTCTTTTTGAAGCAAGCAAAATAGATATATAGTTCACAAAGGTATACTATTACACAAGATATAAAACGTTTAACTAAAACATGTTTACTTGGACAGCACATTTTACTACTGAGAACAGTAAACGACAAAGAGACTTGGCAGTTTTCCACCCCTATCAACAAGGTGAACACTCTTATCCTGGTACACCCTTTTCTACCCGGATCTTGTTTAGGAGAAATCACGAGAGCTGAACAAAAATAAACCTGACCTGTTTAGGTTATGTTTTTCCAGGCTATAGCTGTGATATTGTTGAGGAGCAGTTTAGTGAGGTGTGCAGTGGTTGAGCTTTTGCTCAAGTACAGGTAGATACAGGTAGACACAGGACTGACTGTCCTACTGTCTGTAGTGGACTGTCACAGCCCAGTGCGAGCACAGGATAGTTGAAACAAAAATTGTATGAGGTAAGAACTGTAGGAAGTTTAATTTTACTGAATTTTACTGAAGTAGTCCAAAACCATTTTGAGGCACTTTCGCGGTACTAAAAATAGAAATAAAAGTGGAAGGCGGACATAAAACGAAAAAAAGCATTAAACAGGTACAGGTAATGTGAATAAGGTGTAGACATTGTTACTATTCTGTTATGCTTGTAGCGAGAATGGACAGGCGCGAGTGATTCTGTTGTTTATAACTAATTATAATACATGTGAACTTATTTTGAGTCATATACCGGTCCAATGTACAAGCTCATGAGCTTTATAAAAAAAACAAACACAGATATGGACGTATGCAACAATGTGTGTAAGTGTGTGATTGAAAATAAATTGTAATGTGTGATAAAGAGTTATGTTTCACATTGCCTTATGCCACTCGTTCAAATCAGGGCGGTGACCATATCCTCAAGGTGTGGCATACAGAGTACAAGTGAAGGAGGAAAGACTTTGTATACTTGTAAGTATGATAAAACTGAGAGGTTTCACTGGTTTTTCATATTCTAAACTGATCGTGGCAATCGGATACCGCAGATAATCCGATAAAATGTTTGAAATATGAACTATTGTAAATAAATAAAAGAAATCTTATAAATAAATATGTTTTGCACATATGAGTAAGCCTAATGTAGGTCAATATACTACAGTAGGGGTGTAAACATAAAAGTTATTTCAACTTGCAATCAGCAGCATGAAGGTTCTGCTAATAGTTAACTTGTACACCTGTATCAGAGGTCCATTTTGATGGATAGTAGCATTTGGTGGACTGAAAGGACTGAGAGA
>SRHC01002331.1:4744-19233 GCA_004794325.1 Pomacea maculata
TGTACCCTAAAAAAAATCCTGTAATCAAATGTATGCAGCACATTTCGTCGTTGACGGACAATGGGTACGGAGAGACGATGACGTCACGACCATTATCTTACAATTATATCGTCAGCAGCAATGTATGTTTTTTTTAAAGCCTTTGTACATAATAGAACATAGCAATAGAGAATAAAATAGCTGAGCTGCACCTCGATACCACGGGATCGCTCAGTTGAACAGACGTGGAGCGGGTGGGCATATGGTACAAGAAACACGTAAAATTTACGGCATCGATAAAAAAATTTTTTCCGATATTTTGTAAGAAACGTTGTTGAACCGTTATGTCTTTCCTCTTTATTATGTCGCTCTAGAAATGCTCTGTGTTTGCTTGTGTTCAATGATATCAATTATGATCTCTGCCATGTTTGACCTAGATGGGAAAAGGTGGTTGGAAATAATCCTCTCTGATAACTTATCGGCTGGTAAAGCAGTTTTTGGAGGGCCTACATATGGAACCAATAAATATCTTTATATAACCACTACCTGCATGCAGTCAAATTATCTAGCTTGGATAGGGTAGCAGGTTGTGTAAAGGTGTTGTAAAACCAGGCGAAAACGAATTCGTGAGGCGACAGACATTTGGCGCAATGGTCGTGTTAAGTTCTCAAGAACCTAACTACAGTTAAACTTAATGTTTAAAGTTCACTCTCCCAGTCTGCTAGCGAAGTTTCTTGCATCCGGCCTCTTGTGTACAAGCACTTACGCCTGTTAATTAACAGCTTATCGACGAAGGTTAAAGAACCTCGGTTGTCGTGCTGCTATCTGTTTCTTGCAGCCATACTTTGACCAGATGAAAGATTTCCTAATATTATTAACATCATTAATCTTCTCTAAGATCTTAAGATGCTAGACGAGAACTGTATAAAATCTTTCTCGTATTTGATGATGCTAATCTTATTAGGATCTGCTTATTCGTGTTCAGGCAAACTACAAATCACTAGGGTCAACACCGCGCAGTCATCCTGCCTACTTAAACATTTAAACAAACAATTTATATCGTGATTCCTCATACCTTCGACTACCGACTACCAAAATCTTGCGTGCAGCATCTATTGGCTTTGAAGCCAAGTATGTTTCTTAGGCTAGGTCCCGAAACATGTGTTGAAGTTAGCTACAGACCTTACATATCTACTTAAGTTGTCTTGGCTGCGTTTTCTTACAGTGCTGTCCACTGTAATCTGTAATCTCTGCTTATTTACTTATCGCCAGACGCAAGATGTGTTCAAGGCCAAGCTGTCGGATTTGCAAGAAGATGCACACATCCGTTCTTCATCTTAAAACTCGCGAGTTGATGCACTCGCACGTGTCTGAGTATGCGAATGTGGCAGTAACAATAATGTCAGTGATACTGAAGACCATTCACCAAAGCAAATAGCAATATTAAACTAATTTGTATTTCTCTGGAAAACGATTTTGAATTCGTGTCTGTTTCTTTCTCTTTTGTCTCTCTATCTGAGCGACAGAAAGAATGAGAGAGGAGAGTGAAAGAGAAAACTGCAGTTTGACAGACTGGTGAAGCGAATGCTCTAGAGCAGCGGTTCTCAACCTGTGGGGCGCGCCCCCCTGGGGGGGGGCACAACATGCTAACAAGGGGGGCGCGAAGGTGGTCATTCTTTAAAAGTTTCTTATACCGGTATTAGTGAAATTAGCTTATAGTGCTGGCTAAGGGGGGTGCGCGGACGTACCTTTGTTCGTCAGGGGGGCGTCACATGTAAAAGGTTGAGAACCGCTGCTCCAGAGCTTAGAATAATGGCGTCTGAACTGGCGTCTGACTTAAAGTCTGTGGTGGAATGCAGCATGAGGATCCACCCAAGACAGTCTTTCAGAAAACAAAAATCTTTTTTTCAAAAAGAGAGATTGTTTTTCCTTTTATCGCAGCAACCAGTATGTTTCACGAGCTCATTCTTCAGACCGATCATAAACCCCTTCACCTTCCTTACATCCAACCCTTCACCTTTCTTACCCCGTGTGTTGCCCTCACCACGACATCAAATCTATGAAATCGGACAAAATCAGTGGGAACGAGGTATCAGGACTGACTCAAGCTCACTATAAGTCTTTAGGTGATGAACCAACGGGATCCATTGCCGTTGGCATCTAATCCGTTCTGTTTAATACGTGTCCGTTAGAGCTTTTATGTTTTGGGGGTTAATGTAGCTGACAGATGCATATGGCTGCGAATAAACTATCTTTTAAATTCGAAAACTTGTTCCTTTCTCTGAACATTTTCATTGCTTGAGATTAATGACAGTAACTGGACATCTACAGAGCAATTAGAAGAAATGTAACTGTTGGCAGTCAACGTGCCAGCTAGTGTTCAGCAACACATTGTGGGCGGAGCTACCGATATCAAGTAGTTTGACTTTACAATTTCAACCAATGCCAAAACCAGCCCAAAGTTTATATCCATGTGTAGGCCGAATGCATCTCCCTTTCGCAAGTTTTCTCTCCATACAATTTAAATATTTATAAAGCTTATGCAGATGCCGCTGGGTTTGAATTTTAGTTCCTTGTAGTCGCTTTATAAAGATGGTCTACTCATTTGTGTTAAGAACATTTGAAGAAATGAAGCGTCTGGCATTTGGGGACACGGGTAGGATGTAGAGGCTTGTGTCTGTGCTCAGGTTTCTTGTTGGTTTTGGTGTCAGGGGTAAAGGTGAGCCTATCTATGCCCTAAAATATAAAGTACGAAAAAAGAAAAAAAAGAAAACAAAGAAAGAAACAGAAAAAGAAAAAAAAATCCCAAAGAAATTATAAAATAATGGAAAATTATTTCTCGCATCCAGAAATATAGAAAACAAATTTGTGGTCCACCGTGCACTTATATTTTGAAACATTTTCATTGTAGAAGTTTTTTGGGAGATCCAGGTCTACACATCAAGTGTGACAAATGCTGGTACAGATGCCAAAGTCCGAATTATTCTCTTCGGAAATGAGGGAACGTCGCAGTCTTTCCTGTTAGATAATAGCGAGAATAATTTTGAACGAGGCAAGCTGGACACTTTCGAGGTTTTAACGGCTGACATCGGCGAGCTGTGCAAGGTGCACATCTCCCATAACAACGCTGGCCTCCAACCTGGCTGGAATCTAGATAAGGTAACTGGTATTTTCCACACGTGCTTTAGACAGTCACATACAAAAACATCTCCCTACAAGCTAAGGAATGTATTAAAAAGTTGTGAGTAGGAAAATCACATACAATGTTGGGGTTAAGAATTTCTCCCATGCTAATATAAATTCATTTCCTCTGCTCAGACCTAGAAATATCCATTTTTCTGAATGTGCCACGTGTAAGCTTAATGACTTACATCAATATATTCTCACCTATCGATAAATTAACATTTACCTCACCCATTTCCATCATGAAACGTGGCTAGCCTAGCCACAGATAAAGGTGACGGTGATACATAACATTTTTGAAATAACCAAAATAATAACAAAGGAAATGAATATGAAAGTCAACTTTAATTGATGGCCACTTTGTTCCCGCAAAATTACAAAACAAGTGGTTGGAATTTATTCGGATCACCCTTCTTGAACTTTGACAAATTACTGGGAAATGAATGAAAGTAAAAAATCTCACGATCGGCTTATTTTTCAAATTCAAATCCATGAATGACAAAACCTTAAAAATTGCTTTTCTGAGTCCAAAGCTTTTTAACGAGAATATTATTTCTCAAGATAAAACATTTGTGTTGTTTCTAAAAGATTGTGATATGGTCTAAGAGCTACAGCAGAGAACGTTACTATTTCCTGTGCAACTGCTGGCTAGCGAGAGATGAAGGATACGGCAGAATCGACAAAATAATTTATGCCACAAGCGAGTGCAAAGGTCCGTGTGTCATCTTCCTTAGTTCTGCTTAATAAAAACACTGTGGTGCAGATGAGCTCAAACCTTATCTCGAAATGTCCACACTGTATACACTACATAGCTAAATGTTTTCCTTCAAAAATCTGCTAGCACGTAGGTACGACGATGATGATTATGACTGATGATTAATGATGATGATGATAACATCTAACCTCCTGTACCTTTTTTTTACCTGAGTGCAGAAGGACGGAATCATGGAATCATGGAACAACGCGTTCGCCTGACTTCCAAAGGAAAGGTTTGAAAAAGTCTTTCTTTGACAACTAGAATTATTATTTAGTCAGTTGCATGTGTCTAAATCAATGACTTCAGTAATTTTGTAGACACAGGCTACTCTTATAAGTTTATGCCATCTAAACTGCATCGGTCTTGAGACAAAACCAATGCTGCCATTAAGAGAGGAAATATAAAATAACATCTTTATCTGACTGTGTGATGCCACCTGCTGCGAATTTTATGGGTAATATATCTTATGAGACGTATAATTAAAGGAAATGGGAAAGACGTGAGGCGATTTTCGTGACCTTTAACCCATCAGGCCAATTTTATAAAACAGCTCTCCTCGTTAGGCAACATATATATAAACATAAGGAGATACATATATTCAAGTATTAAACTAGACACAGGTTAATAATCTTTATCTCCATGACTTCATTCTAAAGTATGAAAATTATGGTCAGTCGTTTTGTGTTTCATTCGTCTTGAGAACAGCTTTTCTTATCACTACTGTTGCCCACTCAATTCTACTTCTGGTGATAGACTCTCAGACCTGATAAATGTGTTTTCTTATAGATAAACATTTTGTAACAGCTCTGAAAGTCTCAAACCCACACATTATTAACTTAGATTACTTCTTTGCATATCATTAACCTATATTACTAATGTGTATTTAACTAACCTATATTACTAACATAAATTACTAATCTGTATATTACTAACCTATATTAATAATGTGAATTTTGTTGCAGGAGTTTCAGTCTCGCAAAAGATCAGCCTTTGAACAGGTAATAATGATAACTATAATGGTGATAATGATAACGATAATGGCGATGTGGTAGTCGTTGTGGTGATGATAATGATGACCATGATGATGATGGTGCTATGTTTTTTTAATAGGTATTGTTGTTGATAAGAAACCGTTATTTTTGCAGGAACAGGCTGGAGTAGATGTAAATCGCCTTCTGGGAGAACCTCGTGAATAATCCAACAGAAGAAACATCGATCAGTTGTGATTATCCCTGAGCTCTGTCAACGTATCGAAGTTCAGCGGTTTCTTCAAGAAAACTGTCTTCGTGCCTGATGTCTCGACAGCTTGTTGTCTGAGTTGCACACTTTTTCTCCCTCTTTCTCTCTCACACGCACAGCCACTTATTATTATTTCTTTGTGTTGAGCAGTGTTTGTTTACTCAATGTTGTAAACTGAATTGCGAGCATCTGACTCGGATCTCGTCCCATAAATCAACACAAGCTCCCGAATAGTAAAGAAGTGTAAGCCCACATACAGGTCTTTGTAATTTGTTGCAAGAAAAAACATGTGTGGGACGCAGTGTGTTGTTTGTGACTTCTGTGTCGTCCGACAAAATCAGGATTTTGAATTCTACAAATCGAAATTCACGCCTATAACCAGAATTAAAATTTAGGTTTGACATTTTAGGTAATTTTTTAAATACATACATACATTCATTTTTTAGATTGATTATACGGTTAAGCTATAGAATACTAAATGAAAAGACGATACATTTCTGCAGGTAAATTCTTTAGAGTCGATATTGGGGTATTTGTACGCATGAATCTTTTAGAAACTATATGTGAGATATTTTTTTATGTCAGGAAAATAATCTTCCGGAAACAAAGTAGTCAAGCTATTCCTCTAGTCTACTACTAGAGACGTAAAGTGAAAGCAATTCTGTTAGTGTAGATCAGGGATGCACAACCTACGGCCCGCGGGCCATATCCGGCCTGCGAAGCTTCTGCCCACAGTACAGGGAATCGGCATGTTAGTAATAATAATGAAAAAAAAAAAACAACCCAAAAAACGAAAAAAGGGAAGAAGAAGTATTTATCCCTATGTAGGGGCGTCTCTCAATCTTTTGATAGATTTCATTCTTGATTTTCGTCTTTGGAGGAAACCAGTGTTTGAGAACGAGGGACGCCGCATTCCACAGGGGATTAGTGGTCTTTTGATTGGTTAATACTTGAATCAGTCGTTAAACAGATTGAAAATACAGACTCCGGGCTTTCTCGCAAGGTATAAAACAGTGGGGTTCTTACAGGGAAATAATACCAAAACAGCGTTTGAATTTCGTCATTTTCCTGTGGAAATCAGGACGGATCGCCTGGGGGTACCTAGATTAAAATGTATTTTAAGACAATTTCTAACTTTTAGTTTAACATAGCAGTGTATTTTCCTGTTAGTTCAATAACCAAGGAATCCATTTTTAAAGAAAAGTCAAACTGCACAAAATTGACCCTCAACACCTTTCGGGGCCTCTAGTATGTCACCTGCACTCTACAGTGCTTTTCAGACGAGGAATCTTCTTGAAATTATTTTCAACTCAGTGCTGGTCAGGAACCCCAGGCGGATAAGGCGAGTAGACGAAGAACAATTAACCAAAAGTGAAATAAAAACACAAAGAAAACCTGGAGAGAAAAACAAAACCAATCTTTAGATAAGTAGCAAATTCAGGACTACACCACAAGTCGTTCAAGACTTGTTTGCAATAGAAAAACCCGTCCGCTCCTCTCCCGTCAAGAAAAAAAAACCAACCAGTCACACCACCCACATCCAAAACAATACTACACTCTTTCCTTTGTTCTTCCAACAAAGCAACCTATCAACACCAAACTTAATTAAACACAGATCAGCCGGCCATCCCCGTATGGCGCGGCCCGCCTCAGACTGTTGACACTTCCAACCTCCCCCTTTCCAATTTCCTATCCCCTTCCTAGCTAAAAAAAAATATATATTTAAAGAAAATAACACAGCAGGTTTGTGACATAGTACTAAAATGTCCTTTAGTCGTGGCGGGTGACAGTTGTGCGCCGGTGAAATGGGAGAGCCGAAGAAACGAAGAGTTGACTCTGAGTGCAGAAACTTCCAAGAAAAGTGGACAGATCTGTACTTTTTTATACAACATGATAGCAAGCCAACGTGTTTGATTTGCAAAGAAAGTGTGGCTGTTTTTAAGGAACACAACATTAAACGGCAGTATGAAACAAAGCACAAGAACAAGTATGATGGCATCCTTGGTTCGAGCCGCACAATAAAGATTGCTAAGTTACGTCAAGAAATTGGAGGCTTGACGAGAATATTTAGCAAGAAAAGACAAGAAAATGAGGCGGTAATTGCAAGCTACCGAGTTGCTCCCATTTTGAGCAGAGAAGTGAAGCCATTTTCCGACGGTGAATGCGTAAAAAAGTGCTTGCTAGCAGTGGTGGAGGAACTGTGTCCCGAAAAGAAGAATGCATTTGAAGCCGTCAGCCTTTCTCGCACGACAATTGCACGGCGAGTGGAAGATATGGGGAAACATCTGCAGTGAAAACTAAGGGACAAAGCAGCACGTTTCGAAATGTTTTCTCTTGCTGCTGACGAGTCAACCGACTCATCCGACACCGCTCAACTCTTGGTATTTATTCGCGGTACAAACAGCGATTTTGAACTTACAGCGGCCATGAGGGGCATGCACGGGAACACCACTGGCGAAGACCTATTCAAAGAAGTTTCAACCGTAATAAAGGGTCTTGCTCTTCCTTGGGAAAAATTAGTGGGAGTGACTACCGATGGTGCCAGAAGTATGGTTGGATGCCACAGCGGACTGGCATTAAGGGTTATTAGAAAAGTTGTCGAGTCTAATGGAACCGAGCCTCTGCGGCTTCATTGCATTATTCACCAACAAAATCTCTGTGGCAAGGTGTTGAATCTGGACCATGTGATGAAGATTGTGGTCAGCACTGTAAACTTCATCAGATCACAGGAGTTGAACCACAGAACTTTCAAGGAATTTTTGACAGAAATAGAATGCGAATATGAAGACGTTCTCTTTCACAGTGAAGTCCGCTGGTTAAGCCGAGGAAAGGTACTTAAACGGTTTTTTGATTTGAGACATGAGATTGAAATTTTTATGACGGAGAAATCAAAGCAAGTGCCTCAGCTGAACGACCCCTCGTGGCTGTGGGATTTGGCGATTTTATGCGACATCAGGTCACATCTGAATGAACTCAACACCAAACTACAAGGGAAAGACAAGTTGATTTCGCATGTGTATGCGGACATAACAGCATTCCAAGCGAAATTACTACTCTTCATTCAGCAGGCGGGGAGGATGGAGCTTGTCCACTTCCCAACGTGTACATCTCTACGTCAGGATCAGCAGCAACATATGTCTTTCCCCAAAGAAAGAATGATAGAACTTTTGGGGCTCTTGAAGGATAATTTCAGTGAAAGATTTAAGGATTTTCATGATTTGAAGGATGAAATACGTCTCTTCGAAAATCCATTTGCGGCAGATGTGTCAAGTGCCCCGACAGACCTGCAACTGGAACTGATTGACTTGCAAAGCCAGACATCCCTACTTGACAAATTTCGAGCGATGCAGACAATTGCTTTCTACGCAGTGTTGCCTGCAGAAACTTTTCCAAATCTCCGAAAACAAGCGTTAAGGATGATCACGATGTTTACAAATACTTATGTGTGTGAACAAACGTTTTCAGTGATGAAACGGGCGAAACCCATCTTACGTAATCGCCTCGCGGACGAACATTTCGATTCAGTGCTCAGACTTGGTGTTTCTTCGATGCAGCCAGACATTCAGAAGCTGGTTTCGGAAAAGCAGCTTCAACTATCCCACTAAGTACAACTTTTTTCTAATAAAAATGGTATGTTCTATTTTTTTTTTTTTTTTTTTTTTTTTTTTTTTTTTTTTTTTGTGTGTAATATTTGCGGTGAAGCTGCCCGCGACACGCGTGTCGGAAGGGAATACGGCCCGCAGGCCGAAAAAGGTTGTGCATCACTGGTGTAGATGACTCAGCGCAATCTATAAAGCTGTCGCCCGGTTTCTTCAAAGCATGAATCATTGTAGGGAGTTTGCTCGGGGAACACCCGAGAAAGGTATGCAATCAACAGGAATCTACGTTTATCTGTCAAATTAACTTTTCACTATATGAGAGAAGAAAAAGTGAGGTTAGAAATCGGAAAATCTGGAGAAAACCTAACAGTTTTCTTAAGATTTAAACTCGTCCCAAAAATAAATCCTTCTGATAAGCTTTTTATCGGGAAAACGAAGCCGGTGTATTAACAGCTTCCGGTTTAGTCACATTCAATGTTAAGCCTCACCGAGACTAACATGTTATTTCATTTAAGATTCATTTCAGTTGAAGTTTGCATTGTACATCAAAAAACGAACTTTACAATTTGTACTCAGTCAACTCAGTCTTTATAATCTGTTAGGAACAGGGGGTTGTTGCCCCTGTCTGTTGTTAGTCAGGGATTATTGCTCTTACCAGTATGAGAGTGTGTTTGCTGCGTCGTGGTTTTGCGTCAGAACCCGACGTCATTTTATGACGCAATTTTAGAGGGACGTAGCGTGAAAATTATTTGGAAGAGAGTAGACGGCTGTGGGAAGTGAAGAGAGGAGGACTGAAAGTGTGGAGTGTCCGCTTTGGATCTTGTGTGTCGATCCCAGGGAATATATTCGTGGTGTTTGCTTTGGATCTTGTGTGTTGATCCCAGAGAATATATTCTTAGTCCTCGACTGGGTGTCTGCCAAGTCAGCACTTACTCTTATTAAGAACCGGAACGTGTATGTGGTTTCCCCTAAAAGTTTTGTTCGTGGATATCAGCCAAGTGTTGCCACGACTGCACAACTTCTGGACCAGGGAAAGGGAGGAATTTACCAGGACGTTTTAATTTTGGGTTGCACACACTTTCTCTTCAGGCAGTGCGGTGTGAGTAACTAAGACTTTACGAAATATTCAAAAACATACGTCAACTTTGATTTACAGGCCGCGGTGTGGAAGACCTACAGACTTTATATATATAGTTCACAGTATCGTGTGTGTGTGTGTGTGTTTTTCATGTTGAGTGATATAAAAGTTTCGTTGCCCACGACAAATCTATGTGATTTGTGAATGAAAGAACATGTAAGGGTACGTGTGCGTACAGTGAGTTCGAGTAGTGTGAAAGTGTGAATTGAACTCGTCCCTGACATAATCATTATGACAAATGTGATCGAAGCATGTAGTCTGGTCCAGGGCATAGAGATGAAAGCTATTGCTGTTACTAAAGAGATGACAATTGCTTTGTATTTTTTTTATTCACAAATTACTATAATAAAAGTTTTTTGTTGTTGAAAAGCTACCGAAATATCGTTTGTTGTGTGTTGAAAAAAAGAACGCGTAGAAACATACGAAACCTGAGTGGTGAGGCTGTGACGGCGCTTACATTAAACTAATTTTTCCAGTCTTTTCTTTTATCTTTTGTTTAAGAAGCCCAAGGACGTGTGATAAATGTGACACCTGGCACCAGCCGCAACCGCTGTGATCTTTGTGGAGTAGGTAGGCTTTTCACTTGGTAGATGCCAGTTAACATGTTCAGCAGCATTTTAGGCTCCACTGTTTTCCATTCAGAAGTCGGAAGAACAGTTAGACAGACACTATAGTATGTAAGTACAACCATCTACCCTATACTGCACCCCAAACAAACGAGGACACATACAAGAGGGTGGAGAAGAAATGGCAGTCAGGCGTCAGATTTTACGTTCAGAAAGTCTTGGGGCCATGTAACTTAGTGAAACGTTCATGCAGGTCTTGGTGGTCGTCGTGACACCGCTACAGCTTACTTGCTACACGAAAGGGCTGAGAGAGACCTAGAGAGAGACAGATGAGTGAGAAAAATTATGGACTGAGAGTTAGAGGAGAAAAAAAACTAAGAAGGGAAATGAAGGGAAAGGGGAAGAGAAGAAGACTTAGAGCGAACGAATAAAGGGAAACAAGAGAAATGCGATAAAAGAGAAAGAAGACTAAAGAAGAAATGTGAGATAATGATTCGAGGGAGTAGAAGTTAAGAAGAAAGAAAGAAGAAAAAAAAATCTGTGGAGAGAAGGCCTCTAATATCTGGCGTCTTTTAAAGTCGGTGATTAAATATCGTTCATCACGCGAGCTACAGACAACAGCGTCTGTCACCAGTTTATGGCAATGATGTGTCACTGCTAATAAATTGGCTTCGGACATCCGTCCTCTCTGAGTTAGCCACACACACACAACAATGCAAATCTATTGAATAAAATTGTTTTATTTGCAGAAAAGACAGTATACACCTACGGTATGACTCCGAGCACAGTTAAAACATGGCTACGGATACAACTGATTTTATATTCCTGTTCTATACCAACTGTGCTTTTACCTAACTTTACAAAAAAAAGCACAAACTTTCAGGTTAAATTTATAATTAATCTTTCATCTTATTAAGTCGGAGAAGAACGCATTGCAGAGGTCTTCTTCTTTGATTGCTGGGACAGAACGATGGACTCTCACTTGGAGCAAACAACGCATTGCAGGATGTTGTTGTTGACGTAAGGAGTGCAGGGTAGACTGCCACAGATGCTGGCCACCAGATACAGCAGCCTGCCGTTCAGGTTATCATTTGAGCCGATGCGGCCTTCCATTTTGCTGTCCACACAGATGAACTCCGTTGACCCGGCGTGTCCGTCGTACCCGCTCATGAGTAAACCTGTGTACTCGGAGGTCCACCCAGTCGGACACTTGTTTGTGCCGGGTATCATGATGTTGACTGAGCGAGTGCTGACGAAGCACACGGCACACAGAGCATCCCGGTCGTTCTCTGCACGTGTCGTCACTTCGTATTCGGTGCCGTACAGAGAGGAGACGGAGGCAGGTCTTGATACGTTAGTGGCCACGGGATTGGGTGTTAGACACAGGTAGTTGCCTCCAGATCCGGGTGCGGTGTAAACACTGCCCCCCACATAACCTTTTGGATTACAGAATATTTACTCTTATTAAGTAAACGATAGCCAGGAACAAGTCAAAATGATGCATTTCTTTCTCAAGAATTATAAAAAAGTTTGCGTTTGTCAGAGCAGTAATACATGTACAAAAGTGAGCTCTTCTTCGTTTATATTACATAAATTTTTTCTCATACTGACGTTACCGACAACGAAATCTTCAATCTATATACCTATTCATAAATATACTAATACTGTCAAGTATCGTTGCAATATCATATTCAATTCGTGTAAAACTGTACCAAGAGCAGTATGCGATGCTATTAATTGAAAAAAAATGATATAAAACATTGTTATAACTCATGAGTTTGAATTAAACATTTCTGTAGCAAGAAAAATAGCCGATATTATTTGCGTATAAACATTTTTTTCAACCTATTTTGACTTCTCAATGTTAAAAGTTTCTGACAAAGAAACCTTTTATGTCTGGATCAGTGCAATGTTTTTTTACCTGAAAACACCGTCGCTGCTGTAGAAGCACACCCACTGTTTCCCCAACGTGTGTAAACGGTTCCTGGAACACAAACAGTGTTTACGTGTTAGCACCGTGATTGTCTTCTCTACCTGTTGGTTAGTGGAATCGTTAAATGCTAGCTTGCCTTTATTCTGAATACTTATCCATATCTTTTGAAACATAAGGTCAGATAAGGGCCAGGCCATGCAGTATTTTCTTAGCAAAGAGAAACGTTATAAGTACGTGTGGCATCTTCACTGAAAGCAGAGACCGGGGTTACCTTGACGATTTTGTTTGTTGATCAGAAACAGTTGAGAAACTACAGTTTGACACCATAGATCATAGCTTCTGTTGGTACAGAAATGCTCACATTAGCTTTCCTGAGTAATCAACATTTATCACTTGCTTGTAAGTGCATTGTAAGTGCCATGTGACTAAGCAGTGTACCTGTGTAACCTTCTACTTACCTGCCGCAGTCAAAGCTGGCAGAAGCGAGGCGCACACAAGGATGCTGAGGACAAGTGTCATGGCTGCCGTCAGGTTCTGAATCAGTGGATGACGATACAGATACAGACGTGGACCTGCTTGTACTTATATAGTCAACTGTCTAAAGACAGAGCACAATGAAAACAACATATGTCGTCTCGCATCAAAGGTAATAATTATTTTCCAATGAAAGAGACAAATCAGTTTGCTGTTTCACCTCAGATCTGTCATCCGTATCATCAATAAAACGTTTTGTCCTTGAGTACTAAATGCCAACAGTACCGGATGTACCATCAGGCAAACTTGTGGTCACGTAGTGTGAAGTCAGGGAGGAGGGTGGCGCAAAAATGGTCTGCTGCTTTTTTTAAGATGAATAATGTTAGGGAAAATGTGAATGGAATGTGAAAGAAGGACATTTTTCCTCCGCTTGCAATGAGACCACCATGCTAGTTTCTTGTGGATTTGGAAGAGACTGGTCGCAGCGGATCCCTAGTATGGATGGGACCACATGCCAGCCTCACCTCTTCTATCCTAAGTCAGAAGACGTTGTACACATATTCATAGGAAACACTGAAGCTGAGGTCAGGGACAACACCTCAATAATATCAATAATAATCACCTTAGTGATGTGTACATCTGTGACACTAGTGGGGATTAAGATTTGACGACCTCTAGTTTTATGTTTACTGTGCATAAGGAGTCATGGAGGCTATATCATACAACTAATATGATATTGTCAAACAAAACATTTGCAATCATACTTTGTAAAGTGTGCTCATTTAAGGCAAAACAACCCAGAAAGTGCTAGTTACAAGTTGCATGGTTTTAACGAGTAATTCATTGGTATTATTGTTATAATAACAGTTTCTCGATATTTAAAAACCCACAGGCAGATTGTTTGTCGAGTATTGAATGACAGAACGTGTAGAAAGGTCGTGATCCTGGGTGGTCAGGGTGGGAGGTCGCACACAAAAACTATTAATTTTTTTAGTGATTTTTTTTTCTTTTGTTGTTTTTGAAGCCGAAGTACGTGCGACATCTGGAAGTAAGTAGGCGCTTTGCCTGGTAGTGGCCAGTAAACCGTGATCACCAACATTTTATGCTTCTTTGTTTTCCATTCAATAGTCAACAGAGCAACTATACAAACACATTGGGATGAAAGTACCATGACCTCGCTATACTGCGCTCCAACAGGTACAAACGGTGCGACACACAGGATGGGGAGGGGGAGAGGAGGAGTGGTGATGGTCGTCAGACGTGGGCATTTGTTGCTGGGGATAACATGTCACGTCTGTCACCAGTCTGTGGCCGTGGAGTGTTCCTGCTGCCGGTCAAAAGAGACAAAAAATAACAATACCAATTAGGCACCGAACATCCGTTCTTCTTTCTAATTTTACGAACAATTGAATATACAAAATAGTCATGCTCGCACACACACATGCGAAGGTGAAAGGGACAAAGCTGATTAAAAATGTATATAATGTGATATATTTTAAATAATTATAGCTTTTCTTGCTCTAATCTCGTGAAAAATAGTAACTTTAGAATAGAAATTGTATGTCAAGGAAGCAGTTAATGAAACAAAAATGAAAAATAATATGTTAACACAATATATTCA
>SRHC01002331.1:19414-38779 GCA_004794325.1 Pomacea maculata
TTTAAGTGTATTAAATGCAATAAAATATACAATTAATATATATGTTATTCATTTATATTGTTTACAAATAATTCGTTATAGTCTTGTTGACGTAAGTGAAGACTATGTGAAGTAGGCATTTGCTACTCTATCAAGATGTGTCATGTCACAATGTAGGAGGAGAAAGTAAAATGTACTGATCTTTCTCGTCGGTAATGCGATAATGAACGACCAATGACAATCGGCAGCCAGCAGCCGGTCCAGGATCTAGTTATAACCGTAAATAGTGATTACTTATGAGATACTACACCAAAGGTCTTGTTACATTTAATATAACTTTTCGAGTGACATCTTACTTGTATTTACAAGTGAATATAAACCATTTGTGTTACAGCTGGAAGCAAATGTTATCAAGAGATGATAAGGGTCGGTTTTTTCTGACGAGACACATCGTGTTTCTTGGATCACATAACACATTGCAGAATGTTGTTGAGTGTGTGGTTATTTGAAAAATGAGACCTCATACAAACACACAAACACATACATTACTGCACTGCTGGCAGACAATTTTTTTTCAAAATTTTCTAACAGAGGAAAACTTTGCGAAAGGCTGAGAGTTGGTCTCGGCAGGCAGACATCAATCCAGGTATACACGTCCGTGCTCAGATAATAGTCTTTTCTGTAATACATCTACAAGCTGAGGAAAGGCGTCCTGCAAATGTCATTTTATGAAAAAGATATTTTCCCTAACATTTTTCATTAATTCGAAAACAATTAGCAGGTCATTCCTTCCACCTCCTCTCCGTGACTGCGCCACCACACTCTTTCTCATCCACCAACACTCTCTACTGACCTCGTCCCTCTACTGTCTCTCCTTCGCCTTCTACTCTGGTTAGCTGTCACTGACATGCCCCGCCCCCACCCGATGTGTACACAAAAACTAGCATGGAGGTCTAATTGCAAGCAGAGGAAAAATGTCCTTCAAAAGGTCATTCCATTCCATTCACATTTTCCCTAACATTATTCATCTGAAAAAAAGCAGCAGACCATTTTTGCACCACCCTCCTCCCTGACTTCACACTACGTGACCACAAAGTTTGTCTGGTGGTACATCCGGTACTGTTGGCATTTAGTACTCAAGGACAAAACTTTTTATTGATGATACGGATGACAGATCTGAGGTGAAACAGCAAACTGATTTGTCGCTTTCATTGGAAAATAATTATTACCTTTGATGCGAGACGACAGATGTTGTTTTCATTGTGCTTTGTCTTTAGACAGTTGACTATATAAGTACAAGCAGGTCCATGTCTGTATCTGTATCGTCATCCACTGATTCAGTACCAGACGGCAGCCATGACACTTGTCCTCAGCATCCTTGTGTGCGCCTCGCTTCTGCCAGCTTTGACTGCGGCAGGTAAGTAGAAGGTTACACAGGTACACTGCTTAGACACCTTTCTTGTTGCTAAAAAACTACTAGCAGGAGTAGGTGCTATTACCTATGTGTATCAAAAGATATGGATAAGTATTCAGAATAAAGGCAAGCTAGCATTTAACGATTCCACTAACCAACAGGTAGAGAAGACAATCACGGTGCTAACACTTTAACACTGTTTGTGTTCCAGGTACAGTTTACACACGTTGGGGAAGCAAGGGGTGTGCTTCATCAAAAGCGACGGTGTATTCAGGTAAAGAAACGTTGCACTGATGCAGACATAAAATGTTTCTTTATCAGAAATTTGTACCATTGAGAAGTCATAATAGTTTGAAAAAAATGTAGACTGTAGAAAAATATTTCTGTTTCATAAGCGATGTATCACGATAAGCACACTCTTGTAGATGTATTACTGCTCTGACAAACGCAAACATTTTTATAATTCTTGAGAAAGAAATGCATCATTTTGAATGGTTCCTGACTATCGTTTACTTAATAAAAAATAAAATGTGCGTGCAAATTATGTCTACAAAAGTTGGCATATACTTTTATTGGCTTTTGAACTTGTGACAAAGTGTATGTAAAACATCGTTCAAACATTAGTTTTGATGAACTGCTGTCTACCAGACCATAGGAAATAAATGTGTGACAATGTCACAGTAACGTGTAAATATTCTGTAATCCAAAAGGTTATGTGGGGGGCAGTGTTTACACCTCACCCGGATCTGGAGGCAACTACCTCTGTCTACCACCCAATCCCGTACCCACTAACATATCAAGACCTCCCTCTGTCTCCTCTCTGTACGGCACCGAATACGAAGTGAGTAACCGGAAAGAGAACGACCAGGATGCTCTGTGTGCCGTGTGCTACGTCAGCACTCGCTCAGCCAACATCATAATACCCGGAACCAACAAGTGTCCGACTGGGTGGAGCTCCGAGTACACGGGTTTACTCATGAGCGGGTTCGACGGACACGCCGGGTCAACGGAGTTCATCTGTGTGGACAGCATCATGGAAGGCCGCAACAACTCAAGCGCTAACCAGAACGGCAGGCTGCTGTACCTGGTGGTTGGCATCTGTGGCAGTCTACCCTGCACTCCTTACGTCAACAACAACATCCTGCAATGCGTTGTTTGCTCCAAGTGAGAGTCTATCGTTCTGTCCCAGCAATCAAAGAAGAAGACCTCTGCAAAGCGTTCTCCTCCGACTTAATGAGATGAAAAATTAATTATAAACTTAACCTGGAAGTTTGTCCTTTTTTTGTGCAAAGTTAGTTAAAAATACAGTTGGTTTAGACAAAGAATAAAAAATCGGTTGTATCCGCAGCCACGTTTCAACTGTGCTCGGAGTCATACTGTCGGTGTATACCGCCTTTTCTTCAAATAAAACCATTGTATTCAACAGATTTGTATTGTTGTGTGTGTGTGTGGCTAACTCAGAGAGGACGGATGTTCGAAGTCAATTTATCATCATCAACACCTCATTGCCATAAACTGGTGACAGACGCTGTTGTCTGTAGCTCTGGTGATGAACGATATTTAATCACCGACTTTAAAAGCCGCCAGATATTAGAGGTTCTCTCTTCACATACTTTGTTTCTTCTTTCTCTCGTTCTTTTTAACTCCTACTCCCTTAAATCATCATCTCACCTTTCTTCTTAAGTCTTCTTCCTCTTTTAATGTATTTCTTTCGTTTCCCTTTATTTGTTCGCTCTATCTCTCTTTGTCTTCTTCTTTCCCTCCATCTTCCTTCTTACCTGTTTTTCTCCTCTAACTTTCAGTCCATAATTTCTATCGCTCAACCTCCTCCCTCTTACTGTCTCTCAGCCCTGTCGTCTATTCAGTAAGCTGTAGCCAGGTGTCACACTTATCACACGTCTTTCGGCTTCCTAAACAAACAAAAAAATAAAAAGACTGGAAAAATTAGTTTAATGTGTGCGCCGTCACAGCCTCACTACTCTTGCTGGAAATATTTCTTTGCGTTTTTTTTCAACACACAACAAACGATATTTCGGTAGCTTTTTACAGAAGTAAAAACTTTTATTAAAGTAATTTGTGAATTAAAAAAAATACAAAGCAACTGTCATCTGTTTAGTAACAGCATTAGATTTCATCTCCATAGGATGGACCAGACTCATGCTTTGATCACATTTGTCATAATGTCATAATAAGCAATCATTTGTTTACGGCGGTAACTAGATCATCTGGTCAAAGCATGGCTGGAAGAATCAGATAACAGCACGACCGACAATCTAGGTTCTTAAACCTTCGTCGATAAGCCGATAATTGACAGGCGTAAGTGTTTGTACACAAGAGGCCGGATGCAAGAAATGTCGCTAGCAGACTGGGAGAGTGCATTTTAAAGTCAGTTTAACTGTAATTAGGTTCTTGAGAACTTAACACGACCATTGCACCAAATGCCTGTCGCCTCGCGAATTCGTTTTCGCCTGGTTTTAAAACACCTTTACACAACCTGCTACCCTATCCAAGCTAGATAATTTGACTGCATGCAGGTAGTGGTTATATAAAGATATTTATTGGTTCCATATGTAGGCCCACCAAAAACTGCTTTACCAGCCGATAATTTATCAGAGAGGACTATTTCCAACCACTTTTTCCCATCTAGGTCAAACATGGCAGAGATCATAATTGATATCATTGAACACAAGCAAACACAGAGCATTTCTAGAGCGACATAATAAAGAGGAAAGACACGTCTGTTCAACTGAACGATCCCGTGGTATCGAGGTGCAGCTCAGCTATTTTATTCTCTATTGCTATGTTCTATTATGTACAAAGACTTAAAAAAAAAAACCAACATACATTGCTGCTGACGATATAATTGTAAGATAATGGTCGTGACGTCATCGTCTCCCCGTACCCATTGTCCGTCAACGACGAAATGTGCTGTGAAATTTGATTGCAGGATTTTTTAGGGTACATTGACGATGAAACTCATACTTTAAGATGCTTGAATAACAACAACAACAACAACAACAACGACGACGACGACGACGACGACGACGACGACGTAGATAGCTATCGAGGATGCTCGTAAACTGTTTAATAATTATTTCAATAATAGCACCCCCCCCCTCTTTAACCACCACTCAAAACCAAGAGGTCGACTCGTCTCAAGGGCAGTACTGGTCGAAGTGTCCAATTATGAAATTATCATAGAGATAAGCATTGTCGATAACACCATTTCATTTTCAGTAATAACACCACTTGAGAAGGTAAAATACGGCTTATAGGTAGTACTTATAACTAGTAAGTCTGACTAGTATCATGATTATTGCGTGGGCCTTGCACTGGTTGTAGCACCGAGCAGTCTTTCATGGTCGCCTTCGCTTTACTTGGCCTAACCCCGACATTTGCATGTCACGTGAGAGCACGGTGGTCTTAAAATAGCTCAGCGCTACTGGACTGGGGCGAGGTCATAGGTTGCGTCCCGCGGAAACGTGTCTGATGGGCGGCACCTCGACACCACGTGATCGCTCAGTTGACAAGGCGTGGACCAATGGCAAACAGCGGAGACTAAAGTGCTGCTGAACACGGTAACTGACCTCTACAGGTCAAAAGTTTACCTGCTGTCACACTACAAAGATCACAGCGGTACCGGCTGCGACCAGGTGTCATAATTATTATACGACCTTCGTCTTCTTCAACAGAAAAAAAAGAAACGACTAGAAAAATCAGTTTAATATGTGCGCCGTCACAACCGCACCACTCAGGCTTGAGGAATTTCTACGCGTTCTTTCTTTCAGCATACAACAAACGATCTACAAGTGTTTTTTAAAATAACCAAAAACTATTATTATAACAATTTGTAAATAAACAGTTACAAAGCAATCGTCATCTTTTTGGTAACAGCATTAGCTTTCATCGCCATCATAGCCAAAGACATATTGTTCAACTTTGTGACTTAATTCTCGTCATCATCATATATCATTTATCAAGACAGCAGGTCCCTGCTACGACAACCCCATGGGCCAGACCGTAGTGGCAGATGAATGACAGTGACGTGGCAGTATCCTTGATCTGCACCAGAGCTCTCATCATCATCATCATCATCATCATCACCCGTGTTTAATTTAGTTCTCTTTTATTCCACACTAGACATTAAACGTATTAACCGTTGGTCAGAACATTTTGTTTATGGCAAAAGGTAGAAGAATGAAGCGCGGGCGTGGTCACACATACAACAAAGCCCTACAAGCATTCACTAGAACATTCTTCAATAAAGTGTTCACAGTTTATCACAGAAGAGCTTATCAACTTCAGATGCATTTCATACAATGACCCTAGAGTATATGAAGTAAGGTCACTGGTCACAAAATAAAACGGAGAGAGTCGTCACACAAATATAAATTTCACTCACCCAACACAGCAAGCTTTCACTAAATAAACTTTCCTTTTCGAAAGAGCACTGTCACACAAATATGAAATTCCACATCCGCCTACAAGCGAGCTTTCTATGACCTGACTGACGGAGAAATTCTTTTGACCTCAAACATATTTGCTCATTAATTAAGACCATTCAGACCATCAATTTGATGTCATTCACACAATATAGCTGCTGCTCTAAATAGTATTAATACTTGTAATATTTTAATATGCAATTTCTGATATAAATTGTATTTATACATGTAATAGATCAATATGCGCTTTCCTCCAACTAGGACAGGAGGCCAGTTGCACTATAAACACAATAGTGTTCACCACTTGCTTCTATTTTAAACCCTCACACACAAGATAACTGAAACTAAAAACTTTTAATCACAAGGTATAACTAATTCCTATATTCTTTGTTGTTCTAATCAATGTTCAGGAATGTGATCTGTTGATTGATAATTCCAGTTGTATTATTGCATGCCAAGAGAAGGCCGCTTTTTTGCTTATTTAAACCTTTATGTTACTTATACAGACACTGGGATTGTGATTTTGTACTGCAACCAAAGATTAAGACAGAGTTGTTTGAGACTATCACCATTGCACGATTGGTCCCAAAATTGTTAACGACCTTAAGTAAGAGTAGAACAGCTCACCACCATTAACGCGATCGTTTGTTGTGTGGTTAAAGAAAGAACGCGTAGAAAAATCTGAAGGCTGAGTGGAGAGGTTTTCCAGTCTTTTCTTTTTTTCTGTTTAGGAAGCCGAAGGACCTGTGATCAGTGCGCTACCTGGCACCAGCCGGATGCGCTGTGATGTTTGTGGAGTTACGGCCATTAAACTTTTAACTTTCTGGGAACAGTAAACGTATTCAGCAGCACTTTATGTCTCGCTTTCCTTCCATTGTAAACTCGGCAGAGCAATTACACAGACACTACAGCATGAAAGTAAAACGATCTTCGCCATACTGCACGTACCACACAAACAAGGAGACCCATAGGACGAGGGGGAGGACAGATGGCAGTCAGGCGCCGACATTTGTTTGCAGAAAATCTTGGAGCTGGTCTACGTCACTTTTGACACCGCTACAGCTTACTTGATTCACAACATGGCTGAGAGAGAGACAGAGAAAGAGACAGACAGAGTGAGCAAAAGGAAATCAAAGATAATAAGGAAGAGGGACATAGGAAATGGATGAAAGAGAGAACGAATAAAAGGAGAGAAAAGAAAGAAATTAATAAAAGAGAGAAAGAGTACATGTATATAGAAAAAGAGGTTAGATGATTATAGGGAGTAGGCGATAAAGAATAAAAGAAATAACAATCAACATGTCTGGGAATAAATGGTTTTATTTGTAGAAAGTGGGAGAAAGTGAATTTCCACAGCCTTTTACTGGGAGAAGCCCATCTTGAAACGTGGCAGAAGGATAAAACTTCCAATAGTTTGACAGAAAACAACAAACATGACAATACCTTTCCTGTGCTTTAAAATGCATAAAAACGTAATAAACTATCTTCTCACAGCTGTAGTTTTGCATGGCCCCAGAAAGAAAAGTAAAGGCCAATAAACTTAAAGTTATAAATAATCATTGATCGGATCGGATCACATCGAAGGAGAAGGCATTGTAGAGACCTTCTTGTTGGCTTTCTCAGACAGATAAATAAAATAAAGGTCACCAAGGATGCTGATAACATTCACGAAAATCAATTTTAGCTATTCGAACCTTTTTTTGCACACTGTTTAAAATGTCACTCTTGGTACACAGTGATTTCCTACCTTAGTTTTACTTTTTTCTCTTGTTCATCATATGCTTTCATGTTTTGTTTTAAGGTATTAGATCCGTGACCACAAACTTGTTGCATAACCATAAGGGTGATCTGTTTAATAGTCTTGTGGTCGAAGCCAAAAACATTGTTCAACTCATTGTCTCTTAATTCTCGTCCTCATCAGGCTTTATTAAAGGATTTAGAACAGGAATTGATTAATACACCGCCGGAAATTTCATTTTACTGACCACTCCTACTGACATTTGTCACACACTATAAAAGGACAAAAGAATTGATTAATGATATAAAACGGCAAGTTTACTGCTATCACAATTGTTCACTTTCATGGGAAAATATTTATTACCTCTGATGCTAAACAACAAATGTGATTTTCATCGTGCTCTGTCTTTAGACAGTTGACTATATAAGTACCAGCAGGTCCATGTCTGTATCTGTATCGTCATCCACTGATTCAGAACCTGACGGCAGCCATGACACTTGTCCTCAGCATCCTTGTGTGCGCCTCGCTTCTGCCAGCTTTGACTGCGGCAGGTAAGTAGAAATTGTATCCAGGTACACGCAGATAGACAAGTGGTTAGACCACTGTTAGACCACGTACGAGTTTTGAATACTTTAGTGGAGAAGCAACGTTTTGCCAGATGTCTTTAACAGTTACTTAACTTTATTATTGTTAATTCTTGTTAAAAATCTCGTTGGTTTTTACAGTAACCAACGAAGTTAAAAGAATTACTAGTTCTTTTTTCTGTCTTATTTTTAGCACTGAAGGTGATAAGGGCTGCAGATTTTATGCCTGTCAATGCCTGCAATTGTTCAATCATTAAGTGGTTACGAACATTACCTAGCAGTTTATAAAATTATTTACAAGAAAGGGGGATCATTATCCATTGGCTGTATGTGGTGAACTTTCTTCGGTGGTCGTGTTCCCGGTGGTAGAGAACATTGTACAATGATGTTTTTAAATTCACGACGATAAAAACAGCAAATCCAAGTTGGTTGTTTGAATTGGACTCTCAGTCACTAAGTGCTCCGACAAAGGATAAAAATAAGAGACGCCTTATTTCATTCCTTCCACATACTGTGTCTTGATATCACTCAGTTACATTGTACCTGTAGAGACATTATACTTACTAATACAATGTGGGTGTTGCATGTGTTAATACCGCATTTAACGATTCCACTAACCAACAGGTAGAGAAGAAAATCCCGCTGCTTCCACTTAAACACTTTTTGTTCCAGGTACCGTTTACACAAGATGGGGAAACAGTGTGTGTGGTTATACAGCAGCGATGGTGTATTCAGGTAAAGAAACATTGCACTGATGCTGACAGAAAAAGTTTCTTACTTATACTGCTTATTAACAATACTGAAATTGCACTAAAATGACTTTTTTATACACTCTGAAGTCATAATAGTGTGACAAGATGTTTATATAAAAGTTTTTTGTCGATTATGTTTCATGGAACACAAAAGTACAAAGACGTTGTTGTATTGATAATTATCCTTCTATTTGTTTAACACATCGCATACTTTTATTTTAGATTTTTACACGAATTAAATGGAATATTTCAACTATACTGGACATCATTGACATGTTTACGAAGTAGGTAGATAGATTGGAGATTTCCATTGTCAGTTACTTGTGTGTTGTTTGATCATTGTTTTTATTTTTGTTTCGTGAAAACCCTGTCGTCTTAAAACTTAAAAGTTGTGTAGGTTCTGAAATAATGTCTAAAGAAATCTAAAAACAAATGTTAAATATAACTTAATATGTTTGTAAAATATTTTAATAATATCAGTTAAGCTTAATGCTTTTAATTTTGTTGTTAGTTTTTTCAATGTAAACCACTGTATAGTTATACATCTTAACATGAACATTTATTATTTCTGACGTGTTTTGTGTAGTCTAGTTGTAAAAGTGCAATCATCCCCCTCCCCACAATACATTAGACAGTATATAAACTGGACAAAGATAATGAGTGTTATATAATCTATGAATCGCCATTAACATACCCTTGTGAGTGTGCTGCATTGTGAGCTGTGACAAATGATAAATGTTTGTAAATATTAGGAATTTGGCTTCTGTAGCTTCCCAAAGTGTGATGTCCTCGATACAACGACAAAGCGTATGTAAAACGATAATCTCAGTTTTGTTGAGCTGCTGTCTACCAAACAATAGTAAATAAACCTACGTTAATGTTACAGTAATGTGTAAATATTCTGTAATCTAAAAGGCTATATGGGCGGCAGTTGGCACACCGATCCCGGATCTGGAGCCAACTACCTGTGTCTACCACCCAATCCCGAGACCAGTAACATAGAGAGACCTAGCGACTATTCCAACCTGGGCGGCACCGAATACAAAGTGTCGAACCGGCCAGAGAGAGACCAGGATGCTCTGTGTGCCGTGTGCTTCGTCGACGACCGTAGTACCAACATCATGGTACCCGGCACAAACAAGTGTCCGTCTGGGTGGAGCTCCGAGTACACGGGTTTTCTAATGAGCGGGTACCGCGGACACGGCGCGTCAACGGAGTTCATCTGCGTGGACAGCAAAATGGAAAGTCGCGTCGGCTCAGGCACTGACCAGGGTGGCAGGCTGCTGTACATGGTGGCTAGCATCTGTGGCAGTCTACCCTGTCCTCCTTACCTCGATAACAACATCCTGCAATGCGTTGTTTGCACCAAATGAGAGACTATTTAATTTATTTGAGCAAGCCAACAAGAAGGTCTCTACAGTGCGTTCTCCTCCGCTATGATCCGATCAGACTAAAGGTTAATTATAACTTTCTTTGATTTGCTTTGCGTTTCTTTCTGAGGTTAGGCTAAAAATGCAGCTTTGAGATCATTGTTAACGTTTTCTGCATTAGAAAGCACAGGAAATTTCTTGTCATGTTTATTGGTTTCTGTAAAACTGTTAGAAGTTTTAGCTTCCCGCCATGTTTCAACAGTGCTTCTCACAATAAATGCTGCGGAAATTCACTTTCTCCTACTCTCTACAAATAAAACAATTTATTCCCAGAAATTTTGATTGTTTTCAAGTGTTTGTGTGTGTGTGTGTGTGTGCGCGCTCGCAAGTGTGTTTACTGTTTTATAAAATAAGAGGACAGATGTCTGATGAATGTTTTTCAGCAGGAACACGTCATGGCAATAATCCCTATTTTAGCCCTTTTTTGTCTTGTTTTTTTCTCCTATTCCCTGTAATCATCTAACCTTTTTCTACATATTCTGCACACTTTTATTAATTTCTTTCATTTCTCTACTTTTATTCGTTTTCTCTTTCATTTATTTCCTCTCTATCTCCATCTCCATCTCCTTATTTACCTTTGCTCTCCTATCACTCATCCTCTCTGTCTCTCTGACTCTCTATCGTGTAACACGTAAGCTGTAGCGGTGTCACAAGTGACGTAGACCCACTCCAAGATTTTCTACAAACAAATGGCGGCGCCTGACTGCCATCTCTCCTCCACCCGTCCTATGGGTCTCCTTGTTTGTGTGTTGCGGTGCAGTATGGCGGAGATCGTTTTACTTTCCTACTATAGTGTCTGTGTAACTGCTCTCCCGAGTTTAGAATGGAAAAAGCAAAAAGCATCAAGTGTTGATGAACACGTTTACTGGCCCCAACAAGTGAAAAGTCTACCGACCGTCCCTCCACAAACATCACAGCGGTTCCAGATGTGGCACTGATCACTCGTACTTTTGGCTTCCAAAGCCGCAAACGGAAAAAAAACGACTGCAAAAAATAGTTGAATATGTGATCCGTCACAACCTCACCACTCACACTCGCGATATTTCTACTTAATTTCCCTTCAATACACGTACAACGATATCTTTGTGTTTTTTTAATAACAAAAAATATTATTATAATAACTGATAAATGAAAAGTTTCATCTCTTTAGTAACATAATTGGTTTTCATTCCATTCTTTTCGAAACTAGATTGCAAATTTTTATTACATTTCACATAATGTCTATAAAGGCTGAGTTCACCGAGTGCAAATATATTAAAGAACTTGTTTTGATGTACAATACAAACTTGAATGAAAATTAATCTTTAATGAAATTTTGTAGTTCGTGACATGAAAGAGTCACGTAAAATATGACAATAAAATTAAGGACTAAAGTTAATATTAAAAAATCCTTTTTGGTGGACCATTGTGCTGATATAACAGCTTAATTGTACATCGCATCAGTTATCTAACCTCGAGCAAATACACAATGTTTCATCAAAGTAAAAGAGTAAATTCAGAATTTCTTTGATCTCTGAAAATTCTGACACATAAACAAGCGTAAATTTTAGTGTATTCCTTGTTCATCCTCGAGGACCACTGAGCCGCTGCGTAGATTTTTTTTTTTTTTTTTTTTGGTCTTCTTCTCAGAAGTTTCTCCAGTGAAAGGCAGTGTGCTTTACTTTTCTGGTATTACTCATCTAGGTATGCCTTCTTACCTTCTATTCTTCCTTATTTTTTAGTATCCTCAGACATGTTTCATTTATGCTCGGAGTTATACTGTCTGTGTACACGGTCTTTTCTGCAAATATAACAATTTCTTTCAACACACTTAGATTGTTCTGTGTATGTGTATGTGTATGTGTATGTGTATGTGTATGTGTGGCTAACTCAGAGAGGACGGATGTTCGAAGCCCATTTATCATAGGCAACACATCATTGGCATAAACTGGCGACAGACCGCTGTTGTCTGTAACCCGCGTGAAGAACGATATTTGATAATGGATAAAAGCCGACAGATATTAGATCTTTCTCCACCAATATTTTTTTCTTCGTTCGTTCGTAATTTTTATGTTCTACTCCCTCGACTCATCATCTCACCTTTCTTTCGCAGTCTTCTTTCTACTTTAATACATTTCTTTTGTTTCCCTTTATTCGTTTGGTCTATCTCTTCTTCTCTTCCACTTTCCCTTCATCTCCATTCTTACCATTTTTCCTCTCATTGTCAGTTCATACTTTCTCTCAATCATCCCTCCTTCTTTCCCTCTAAGCCCTGTCGTGCAACAAGTAAGCTGTAGCTGTGTCACCACGATCACCAAAACCTGTACATTCATACTATAGTGTTTGTGTAAACATTCTGTTCACATCACAGCTGTTACGGCTCGTGCAAAGGTGTCAAACTTATCGGTGTCAAACTTAAAGGTGTCAAACTTATCACACTTTCTTCGGCTTCGTAAACAGTAAACAAAGAACGATTGGAAAACTTAGTTTAATGTGTGCCCCTGAAAACATCACCACTCAGGCTTGAAATATTTTTACGCGCTGTTTCCTTCAACTCACAACAAACGATCTGTCAGTAGCTTTTAAAATAACAAAAACTATTACTGTAATTTGTAAATAAACAGTTACAAAGTAATTGTCATCTCTTTGGTAACAATATTAGCTTTTATCGCCATCATCTAGACCAGACTACAAGGTTTAATTACATTCAACTTAAAATAGCATTATTCAAATGACATTTTAGGTTACATGAAGAAGTCACGTAAAGTTGTGCACAAATGAAATTAAGTTCTAGTCAACATTTTAAAAACATTTCAGTAGACTGTTGTGCTGATGTAACAGCTTTATTGTACATTGCGACAGATGTCTAACATCCAGCCTACTGTCGTGCAAACATACAATCTTTAAGTTAATAAAGTAAAAGACTAAACTCGAAATGTGTTTTACGTTTGAATAGTCTGACAGATAAAGAAGAGTAGACTCCTTCTTTCTTCTCCTCTTAGAACTCTCCAAAGGCCGTTTAATTTAGTTGCTTTCTGGTGTTAGACTTCTATGTATGACTTCCTCTTACATTCTGTAATAAAGGGTTGTTCCGCTTTCTGCAATTAAAACAGTAGATAAAAGTGTTTCTTTTTAAAGACAAATTTATAGGTATCTGCTTCCGTTTATTCGTGCTACTAGCAAATATATAGTTACTAATGTAGCAAATTACATCCATGAGGAATTCCAAGGGCTAGAATCAATTAATAGTTGACTATTTAATTCATTATACAGTTAGTTCTTGTAGCTTATTATGTTGCGTTCTTTCCTGTTGTATTGAGTACTGTTTATAACTCCCAGTTCCCTTAAAATGGACCGAAGGCGTCTTAAAAAAATAATTTAATTCAGTTTTTCTTTCCCTCGATCTCTCTTCTTACTTTCCCTCTTCCATAAATCAGCTTCTTCTTACTCTCTGTCCTTCCGTTTTTCTCTCCCTCTGTCTACACAAGCAGTCGATCCACCACCACCGATACTGCGCTGTGTTCCATTGGTCTGACGAATTTCGAAGGGAAAACAACGAATCATTAAAGGATTTACTGGCCACTAACATGTGAAATGTTTATCGGCCGTCACTCCACAAGGATCACATATCGGTTCCAGCTGGTGCTGGTGTCACAATTATCAACAGACCTTCAGCTTCAAAAACCGCAAACGCAAAAGCGACCTGGAAAAAATCCGTCATGTGTGCGTTGTCACAGCTTCCAAGATTTCTACGCATTCTCTCCTTCAACACACATTAAACGATCTGCTACTGGGTTTTCAAATCACAAGAAACTGTTCTTATAACAATTAATAAATGAACAGTTAAATCTTTTGCCAAACAACCGCCCGAAAGGTCACCAAGGATGCTGAAAACATTCACGAAAGTGATTTTTCAACAAATCGAACCTTTTTTGTCCACTGTTTAAAATGTCACTCTTGGTACAAAGTAATTTCCTACCTTAGTTTTACTTCTTTCTCTTTTTCATTTTATGCTTTCGTGCTTTCTTTTAAGGTAATAAATAAGTGACTACAAACTTAAGGCATAACAATAAAGGTGATCTGTTTAATAGCCTTGTTGTCGTAGCCAAAAACATGTTCAACTCTGTGACTCGTAATTCTCGTCATCATCAGACCTTATTAAAGGCTAAAAAATGAAACATTGGGGAATATACTGCTGGAGATTTATTTTTGCTGACCATCTGCCTCACATTATACAAGGACGAATGATTTGGTAAATGATATCACTGACAGGTTTGATGTTATCATAACTGTTCGCTTTCAAGGGAAAATAATCATTACCTGTAATGCAAAACAACAGATGTTGTTTTCATCGTACACTGTCTTCAGAAAGTTGACTATATAAGTACAAGCAGGTCCATGTCTGTATCTGTATCGTCATCCACTGATTCAGTACCTGACGGCAGCCATGACACTTGTCCTCAGCATCCTTATGTGCGCCTCGCTTCTGCCAGCTTTGACTGCGGCAGGTAAGTAGAAGGTTACTCAGGTACACGTGCTTAGTCACATGCATCAGGTGTATGTCGATTATTCATCTCAAAAAAGCTTATGTGCACGTCCATCTGTAAACAAAGCTGTGATCTATGGTGTCTGACTGTAGTTTCTTGATAGTGTTTGAGTGACAAAAATCTTAAAGGTCTCAGTCTACAGTGAGGGGGTGATGTTAGATACTGTGTTGCTTAAAAAGTTAGGGATAATTGTCTTTGCTTAAAAAAACCAGGCAGGGCCCCGTCCTATGATATGTGTGTTTCGAAAAGGTGCATAAATTTATCATAAACAGAAAACTTTTAGTAAAACATTTTGTATTTGACTTTTATTTGCGTTTACTCCTACTTTAAATCACCTAAATCATTGCAGCTGAAGTCAAATACAAAGAAAACCTTAGGTTTCCTTTGGATAATACTTACGGGGAAAGAAAGGCAAAAGAGAGAATATGTTTCTTTTGTGATTGAAGGTTGCATAATCCCACAGTCCTTTTCTTGGAACATTTGCATAAAATTTTATTCTATCCTGAGCTATAAGATGAGGAACTAAAGGATATGCATGACAAACTTACCAAGAAAATGACGGATTTGACATTAGACAACAAAAGTGCTAGGTTTATAGTTGTAGACATTGACTTGGACTCTCAGTCACCAAGTGTTCAGATAAAGGATAAAAACCAGAGATGCCCTATTTCGTACCTTCCACATACTGTGTCTTGATATCACCGGGTTACATTGTACCTGTAGACATTATACTTACTAAGTAATGCAATCAGGGTATTGCACAGGATATCATCGCATTTAACGATTCCACTAACCAACAGGTAGAGAAGACAATCACGCTGCTAACACTTAAAGACTGTTTGTGTTCCAGGAACCGTTTACACACGATGGGGAAACAGTGTGTGTGCTTCACAAGAAGCGACTGTGTATTCAGGTAAAGAAACACTGCGATGATGCAAACATAAAGAGCTTCTTACTTATATTGCTTATTAAAATCACCGAAATTACACTAAATTAAGATGATTTTTTATAGACTTTTAACATTGAAAAATAATAATAGTTCGACAAGATGTTGATATAAAAGTTTGTTGTTGATTATGTTTCATGATACACAAAAGTACAAAGAAGTGTTGTATGATTGATTATCATCCTTCTATTTGTTCAAAGCATCGTATACTTATATTTTACACTTTTACAAGAATTAAACATAGTATTTCCACGATACTGGACATCATTGACATATTTACGAAAAAGGTAGATAGATTGGAGATTTCCATTGTCTGTTACTTGTGTACCCTTCGATCATTGTTTTTTTTATGTTATTATTTCGTGAAAACTCTGCCAATTCCTTCAAACTTAGAAGTATCTGAAGAAAAGTCTAAAAAATTCTAAACATTAATGTTACGTATAAGTTAATATGTGTGTAAAAATACTTTAATAATATCAGCTCAGCTTAATGCTTTTAATGTTTTAGCTAGTTTTTTTTATGCGAACCGCTGTATATTTATACATCTTAACATGAACAGTTATTATTTCTGACGTCTCTTGTGTAGTCTTGTTGTAAAAATGTAATCAATCTTCCCACAATACATTAGACAATATAAACTGGACAAAGATGATTGCCGTTATATAATCTATCAATCGCGATTAACATACCCTTGTGAGTGTGTTACACTGTGAGAAATGACAAACGCTAAATGCTTCCCAACGTGTGACGTCTTCGCTCCAAAAGTATGTAAAACGTTAATCACAGTTTTGTTGAGCTGCTGTCTACCAAACAATAATAAGTAAACGTACGTTAATGTAGAAATATTCTGTATTCTAAAAGGCTATGTGGGCGGCAGTTTTAACAACAAGTCTGGATCTGGAGCCAACTTCATGTGTCTATCACCCAATCCCGTACCCACTGGCGTAACAAGACCTGACTACAGCTCCACTGTGTATGGCACGGAATACCAAGTGAGTAGCCGGCCAGAGAACAACTTTGATGTTCTGTGTGCCGTGTGCTTCATCAGCAACAGTACAGCCAACATCATGATACCCGGCACCAACACGTGTCCGACTGGGTGGACCACCGAGTACACGGGTTTTCTAATGAGCGGGTTCGACGGACACGGCGGGTCAACGGAGATCATCTGTGCGGACAGCAAACTGGAAGGCCTCATCGACACAAGCGCTAACGGAAACGGCTCGCAGCTGTTCCCCACGGGCTACATCTGTGACAGACAACCCTGTCATTACCCGAGCAGCAACACAATGCCATGCGTTGTTTGCACCAAGTGAGAGGCCATTTGATTCGTCTGAGGAATCCAATGACAAGGCCTCAAACAATGCGTTCTCCTCCTTTGCTTTTCGTTGCCTTTGCTTTGCTTTATAAGGTTAGGAGAAGAATGTTAAGTTTTTCTGCGTTATAAAACACAGGAAAGGTCTTGTAATATTTACTGCTTTTGTGACCAAGTGGTGGGTATAACCCTTTTTCCTGTGCGACTAAAAAAACAATCGCCACGGCTGCGACACACGTCCCTTCCTCGATCGCCGTTGTTCGTCCTCTCGTCCTTGTCCTAACGTCCTCCGTTTGTCGTCACCTTTTTGTCGTCACCTTTTTGTCGTCATAAAATATGACGTCATATTTTATGACGTCATACTCCAGCCCATCGCATCCCCGCCGACTCTTTCTCCAACAGCGTCCTCGCTGATGAGTTTTAGCTAGCAAGACTAGGGCTGAAATACAAGTTCACCTAATTATGCTGGCCTTGGGGGGGGGGGGGGCTCCAATATTTAAACCTCGAAAACCTCGAAAGAAGATCTGTTGCTGCCGCAAGCAACGCCTAGTCATACCAGCAGCTGGTACTATTTACCTAACAGAGTACAGAGTTGCCTTGTAGGACAAACATCTGTACTTCGCCTAATAGCTAAATCTAACCGACTGATTATTCTTCTCCCTGAATAACTGCTACAAGGGCATTCCGTCCATCTGTCCTGTGTGTAATTGTCCAGTCAGAATAACATTTCGTAGGCACAGCCGTGGCAAAGCGAAAGGGATATGAATAAAATAACAGATAAACAAACTAATCAATGATACAACATATTGCTCGTTATCTATAGAGTCAATCATTACCGCGAGCTAAAATATGTCCCTCGTATTCATATGGTCTCTGAATAGCGTCACACGAAATAGTTCCTTGCACATTATGTGTCTCTCGCTTGTCTCGCGGCAAGTCTCTGAGATCTGCGTGGCTGAGACACTACAGGTTCTGTCACAAGAGTTCTGGTTTGCTGGGGGAGTTGCTGACTGCTAGCACTAAGGCATCCCCCCGCCTTTCTGTCGCCTGTGCTGCTCACTGCTTGAAGTCCAGTGACATGCCCCAGTGGCTTCCTGGAGTTGGTTGTAAACATGAGCTCGCTGACTTCCCCTGATTCCTCCTTCGTCTCAGAGAAGGTCCACTCATTGTCTGACTCGTCTCGTTTTTCTGAAAGTTTCTCCCTCAGTATATCACTGTAGAGCTCATCGATCATGTCGACCAGAGCGAAGTAGTTTGTCGGGCAGCACACCTTTCCCCCGTTATCAGTATCATCGAACGTCACAACCCCTGAGCTCGTCCTGTCCTCACATGGCATACACAGTGGCGCCACCACCTCCCCCTGTTCCAGTCCAGACACGTGCGACCCCCGGCACCTGGAGGTTAACATGGAGGGAAGGACCACGCTGAGCACGTTGAGGGCCAGGAGCGTGAAGACTACAAGAACAACGACCATGACTCTCGCAGACGACTGTTTGCAAGCACTGATGATCACGTGGGAAGGTCGAAAGTCTTTGTGGAACGTGGACCGATGGACCACTCCATTGGTAGGCCACGAGACATGACCAAATGTGGACGTCTGCATTGTGTAGATGACTGGCTCTTTAACAGTCAGGCCACAATCACTCATGGTCTTTACTTCTAATGTCGCTAGGCGCAGGACAAACGTTGAAGTCGTGCATTCGCCAGACAAAGTAACTGTTGGTACACAAGCGATGACGATGTGTTCCTGTGACAGCGGGGGTCTCTTTGGCCAGGCGTTAATGATAGCCCTGAGGATACTATCCTCAGCTTGCAATGTCCTCAATGTGGCGGTTGAAAGCTGTGGAAACACTCCAGTAGATGGTATAATGTCGTCATCCATGGACTGGTGATATGCGTGCACATCACATGGCTGCTGTGCACACCACAGCTCACACGATTCAGAAATCTCTACTGGGATGGAAGTGCCGTTAGAGTGAGAGAGGTCCACATCGGAATGTGCACCGTCACATATTGTAAGTCTAGATAATCCATCTGCAGGATTCTGACTGCCTGGTCGATATACAACAGTCATGTCAAACTGTGCCAGTTGCGATGCCCATCTCTGTTCCACTGCTCCCAGCTTTGCAGTCTTGTAATGGACAAGCGCGTTGTTGTCGGTGTACACGACGAACTGTGCGTCTAGCAGGTAGTGTCTGAACTTGTCAGTCACCGCCCACTTCATCGCAAGAAATTCCAA
>SRHC01002332.1:0-38982 GCA_004794325.1 Pomacea maculata
CCAGCATGTCATCATTCGCGCTCGAGACACAGTTACGATCAGTCGTTCCTTATCTATGAGCATCCTTCTTATTTAGTGATTTGTGTGCTTTATTTTAATAAGATAATCCTCAATCATGGTTCCAAAGAAGATTAAGAGCAATTAATAGTAGTGAGGTAATGACAAGGAATTGGCCAACAATTGAATTGAAAAAGGAAATGATTTCAAAGTATGAAGGTGGCATGCGTCTGTCGGATGTGTGATGTCGTATTACCGAAGAGTTTTACAAAAAAGGCAGAAGGAACAGACACTGGACAAGATTTTTCCTTTAACCTCAAAGCTACAGAAAAGGGAAGTCACCCCCGATTTTATAATGTCACGTGCTCATGGAGGGGGAATCCAAGCAGTAATTCCACCCCTTCCTCCCCACACCTGCTTCCAACCACGCCGTCAAAACGGCAAGTTTTCTGATGTTTAAATGCTTTCGTTAATGTTTTTTTTTTGTTTATTTAACTCCATTTATATTGCATTATAACTGTTCTTATTAAAACAAATACATATATACTAATATAGCCTGTAACTTTCAAATACTTGCGAGTCAACAGAGGCTGGGAACCAATTAAATCTATTTCCCTTATTTCTTATGGAAAAAATTGTTTCGGATAACGAACATTTCGGATAACGAACAGCTTTCCAGAATGGATTAAGTTCGTTAACCGAGGTTCCACTGTATACCCTTTGTGCCTTATTTTGTAATTAGCACTGGTCCTATTTTTGATTTTGGGTTGGTAACGAGCACACCTTTCCAGTTATAACTGCCCGTTGAGAGGTAGAGAGTAATAAAGTTGGTAATCTGTCATTTGTCTGGTTCGTTTTGTGGCATGGAGCTGTAGGGCTCTGCCATACCAGTTGTTCTGTGAGAAAACGTACATTTTGTATCTGATAACAATGGCGGATAACCTGAATATGACTAATCTGTAAATGAAGTTTTGTTAATATACAACAAGCAACGGATGTCATTATACAATCGACCTACAGCTGTATTTAAATCTACTCTGGATTGTAGATGAATATCCTACAAGTCGTGGTCCTTTTGGAATTCGAATTGGTAAATGTTGGAATTGACCTGTGATCATACTACTTCCACATTCGACTCAACTGTAACTAATAATCTGGGTAGAGGGTTGGACAAGGTAAGGGAGCATGGGAGAGAATATTTGCAAGCTCAAACACGAACTCTTTTGTCCCCGGCGCAATCACGCGCTGTGTTACATTTGTCAGGTGACTGGATGTATCGCTGGCTTCACCAGAAGTAAGCAGCGATTGGCTGCTGCTTTGTCCCGCCCCGTTCTACCCATCTTTATGATGAGGTTCCAAGCAGAGTTTAGTCAGTATTGAGGACGTCGACGATAAGTTTTGTTTCGCACAGGAGAGATTATCTACTACAGACATCAACACACCTTATTTTTGTACAAACTAAATAGTGCTTTCCACCGATATCTTGTCATTGCTAAACTGTTGTGAAGAGACGATGTATCAGAAACTTTTTGCTTTGGTACTTGTCTGTTATGTGGCTGAAATGTCCATGTCACCGTATCTGCCAATTCAGAGAGAGGACGTGATGGGGACGTACTTTCTTTTGAACAGATATCAGTGTGAACGACTTTGTTGGTACCGGAAACTGTGTAAGACCTACTCTTACATCTACAACAGGACCCTGGCCACTGATGGTAACTGTGTTCTACACGCTGAAAACATCGCTATAGACACAAGTGGGGTTTCTACAGACTGGGTCGAAAGGGAAGCTTTCTGGGACAAAGCAGTATGTAGCAGCCTTTTTTATATTCTTGTTAGTTCCTTCTCGCTGTATGTTATAAAACTTACCTCTTTAACAAATAGTTAAGCGAGCACACGGATGAAAAACTGAACAGTTTAGAGCTCAGCACAGGATACCATTTTTGATTTTTCTAAAGAATAGCCATTTTTTGTTTTCAAATGCAAAACAATGAGCATACATCATTAATGTTCATGGAAGCCTTTTTGCAGGCTCTTTCACTTTCTGCAGCCTTAACGAGCTAACATTACCCAGGAATATTCATGGTTTGTGCATCTGTGCAGGGTAATCATTGGAAGCTAGTGCATCTAGAAAGAACGATGATCAGTTGCTCAGTCCTATTTTTAAAGCAAATGTTACGTAAGTTTACCTTTAACATTCCTACCATTTGCTGTTTTTTTTCAGATGCACTCCAGTTTATGTTTGGGTATTTTGAATGTTGTCTAATTCTATTCGAAGTACAGTGGCTCTTCGATGTCTTCGAGAAATCTTGAGAAGATATTCAATTTACAGACAATTTTTATAAACAGCTCCAAGACAACGGTTGTCGCAATCGCACTTGTGATGATACCCAGGTGTGTGTGCCTACCTTTGCGTCGCCATTCTACGCGTGTCTACCTTTTCCTGCAGGTAAATATGAATGGTTGGGGAAATTGTGGTGAAATCACCTGAAAGACAAGCACAACCCCGAATTCACCAATATGCACAATGTGTAGGAAGCACAAACTGAATGCGAAGAATAATTGTACAATATTCAACATGAGAAAATCATCATTGATGTGTTTTTATGTTGAACGTATGTGATAAGAGTTTCAGCTCGAATCAAGTTTTGCAAAACGATAACATTCTTGCTATTATATTCAGAGCTGTTCAGCTCATTAAAAGACAGTCAACGCACTTTCTGTAATGAATTTGAAACGTAAAGGAAATACAAACAGATGAAAATGTGAGTAAAAATCAGCAAGCTTATATCAGAGAGGGATGCTGCTACGCAGACATTAATATTAACATCAATATCGTATCGTCACCTTTGACACCATTCTTGACAAACCTGCATCCCTACTGCGAAGAATAACGAGGCGCACAAAAATCATGCAACCTTTTTTTTCTCAATAATAGTCAAAATAATGTCGTTTCATCTTTCTAAAACTGAAGCATACTTTCTTTGTTATTTTTTTTTCAGAGCTTAGCGGTCAGACATTCCTTACATTAAGAACATCCAAAATTTTAATATTAAACGAGAAAGGTCGGATGCTTGATAAATATAAATTAAGATTTTTGTTTGACAGTTTAATTTTTAGGACTTGATAACAGACTTTGCATGTAAAAGAAAGGGAAACTTTAATATTTGTTTGTATCTAACGTTTTAACAAAATATCTTTTTGTACCTGTTAATCCTTGCATGTTTAAATGCATTACATATTTGAAAGTTTGTAAACATGAATGTCTTGTTTCGTAAAAATAATGATATTTTAATTTGTAATATTTTCAGTCTAAACTCTAAAATATCCACCACAATAAATTTCTTCAACAAAAGGCTTTTTACGATCGAAAATTGTGTTCTCTAGAGCCGATAATATCTCTAATGAAATAGCAAGCTTATTTTTTCCTGATAAGGTTTTGAAACGTGATTTAAATCATTTTTAATCACAAAATGACAATGAGGGGACATTTATATCAAGAAGTAATATTTTGTGACTTTTGGAGCTTATTTCTTTTATACTTATCTTGTCTGATGACTGCGCGAGGAAGAATGATTATCAAAAGTTAATGTGCACCGTTCTCCTGTGGTTCAGCCGATGTAATATGACTGGTATTTTTTTTTTCTTATCGCCGGGGAAATGCAAACAACTGCAAAACTTTTGTAATAATTTTGCTGTTTACAGTCAGTTGACATACTCGTCAAAAGCTATGGGAAGAGATGTAAATTCTGGAAAATAAATAAGTGACTCATTACACTTACAAAAGTTCATGAAGAAATGAAAGTGGCATGACGTTTGGACTTATTTCCCGTTTCTCCTATATGGTCTATTTTTCCTCTTTTAAACTTTTGAGAAAATGCTTTTAAACTAAAATCAATAAAAATAATAGTAAACGCAAAAATGTATTCTAAAAGACTGTTGTATTGTTTACTGTACTCAATACTGAAAACAAGCTGACGGCTTCAGGTTCACCTGATTAATGTTTTATATTCCTTTCAAGCAACCATTTCCATTCTAAGCGGATATCGACATTCAGTCTTGACGGATGCGAAAATCATTATTAATGAAATTTCACACAATGCACTTTTATCCATTTTTTAAGTCACTAAATCATTTTTCTTCATTAGTTTTCAAATACTGTTAGAAAACAATAATCCAGATATGCATCTTTTGCATCCTCTGCCTATGGGAAACGGCGAAAAGATGTCTACCGTATCCTGGGGATCAGTTTTCAGCATTTTCCTGTTTATGAGAATAAAATCGTGTGCACTTGAGATCAGCGATGATCATGCACATGGCAGCAAGCCTGAAATGGGGAGAATGGGTCCTTTTTATAATGTCTCTGGATATACGGCAAATACACTAAAGACTTATTTTGTACATAATGAACCTGAGGCTGGGCTGCATGTAAGGTTGCAAGTCGGACTTAACATCAAGCCCAAAGTATTCGGCTTAACTTCCTAAACAGCTACTGGCTGATGTGCGTGTGAAAACCTGAGAAAATGAGTCTCGTCACTAAGTCACATGTGTATTGTTGACTGTTCGTAGTAAAAATGTGAAGCCAGCTTGCATTTATCAACGGAAATTTAAGAGTTAAACACAACTCAGCCCTGGGGCTATGCAACTAAAAGTTAAAAGAATCTGTAAGGAATCTTTGCGTCTGCTAACGTGAACACTTAATGGCTGTGCTTATAAAAGTGCCTATACTAATTGTCAACTGACGCTTGAGAAACAAGAGTTTAACAGAGCATGGGTAAGTTCCAAATGTTTCTTGATTTTTGTATTTACCATGGAGCAGAATGCCAAGCCCCCCATCGAGATGACGGCGTCTACAGCAATGTGACACTACTCCAGGGTCAAAGGACAAACTTCACGTGCAACTCGTCTCTGGTATGGGCTCCACGTCACGCCGACAAGACGGTCACGTGTCAAGTCACCGGCAAGTACAGCGAGCTGCAAGGGACGTGTAAAAACGCCATCTACTACTCCCCGGTGAAGACAAAATTATTGTACACGTTGACATACTCTTTCCTATCATCTTTTCTGGTTTTTATTTGTTTGGTTTTTACTTTTTATTTTTTTTACAAGAATCGATCCATCAGCGAGACCTTTCTTGGATAAGCCAACAGTCGTGTGGTCAGACAAGCCTCTGTCCGTAGTCGGTGTTCACACAAAAGTCGGTTCGATCCTGTGCGGTGCTTCGTACTTTCTCCAGCTGACCAGTTCCTTAGTGCTGTCTTTGTTTGAGTGGACACAGGCGATCATCACTAGTAAAACCATTAAAATATTTACAGCAATTGGTACACTTGTAAGATCGAATTCTCGCTGGAGCTGCTTGTCCGTAATTTGTTCGACGCATAAAAGCTTATTTTATCATGAAAAATGAATTACTGCTTACAACAATAATCATAGCTGTCAATACATGTATTTGGGATACTATCCAGTTAACTAGCCCATCTTCTCGTCTTCCTCTGCATTAAACATCTGTTTACAGGTTTGGCTGCTTTGCTGTGTTAAAGTCTTAGCTGCTGGCTCGGTGTAAACATCACCTTCACCCTATTCGTCTTTCTCTGATGATTTATGACACTCTTCATTCTTATTGTTCTTTCCCTGATTTCGCTTTGTGTCTTCTATGCTTGTCTTTTATTACTTTCCTGCATAGTTGTTCCTCCTTCCGTCCTTCGTTTCCTATGTTTACTACCTGTCTTGAGCGCTGAGAACATGCTCCTTCATAGATGATGATGATGATGATGATGATGATGATGATGATGCTCTTTAAGTGGTGAAAAAATCATTGTCAAAGTAGGATGTTTAGGTAAAAAGCATAATTACAAGGACCTATCATTGACCTGATGAGAAACGACGCTACGACACTGGACAGTATACTTGTCATAGAGTAACATTTTATAACATTAAACTGAGTGAATCTGTTGTATTAACTATGTTTGCATAATATACATTAGGTATGTTCAAGTAAAGCGATTTATTAAATGTAATGTATAGTATTTATAATTTAGAAATAATTTATAATTCGTAAACTGCAGAGCGTTCCGTTCAACAAGCCATTCCCGGACGTTGTATCAAAGGACTGGGAAGCCTGCTTCAAGGGTAATCTTACCCCAAATGGACAAAGGTAAATGTTTGTCTTTTTAGTTTAGTTTCACGAAAATATCTCGCGTATTTTGTAATGATGATCACGAAGAACTGTCAACAACTGGAGCAAGCTTTACACTAATATCACGTGAAGACAGAAGATGCTCAGCTGGCGATTGACAGGAAGCATCCAGAAAAATATTTCGTGCCTGCTTCAACCGGAAATAGGCACAACCGTGAAGTTTGTGCATTTAGTTCTCGAGCTGTAAGAGGCACACTCTTGATATTTCAGTGTTAAAGTTTAAAAGTAGAGGTAGTCACCTAACATTTTTTTGAGGTTGATTACAGATCCATCAATCGCCACTAATTTTCATTCCTTCTGTATAATGTCAGGATCAATAGAAAGGTGTAGCGATCTGTTGCGGCTTTATGGTTCTCGAGGAGTGGCAAGAATAAATGAAGCCGTTCTTCTCAGAACAAGTATAAAGTGAAAGAAATGTACGCAATGATCATACAGAATCTTTTTTTGTAAGTAAAGGTTTCAAAGAACTAAGTATGAAAAATGTTGAGAAGACACATAGTTACAGTTATACAGTTAGTTAGTCATGGCGATAATAAATTTACCAAACTAAAGAACGCATAAAAAGGAATTAAGCATAGATGTGAAACTTATATCAGAACTCAGCTGGTCGCAAAGATTAATGTATCTTATTTCTTTTAAGTCTTCCTCAGTGAAAGCATGTTAAACTACTACAACCCTAATGCTTGTTTAATTTCCTTCCAAATCCTGTACTTGTCGCTTAATTACAATTGTCTTGTCTTTACAGAATGACCTTCAACTTTCATGACAGCCAGAATGCTTCGTGTGATTCTGGTGGCAGTGGAAACATTTACCTTTGTATAGATTTCCGTTACAACTATGAACCGGCTAGAAAACTCTGTTTGTACAGATGTCTGAATTGTTCCTGGAACACTATAGATCTAACAGCAACTCTTCCACTACAGCCCAACAAATCCTTTGAAATTACTCTGAAGATCTTGTTCAACAACACTATGCTGGTAAATAGTCACCATTTCTCTCTCTATATGTGTGGACGTGTGTTTGCGCGCGCGTGTTTAGATGTTTGCGTGTTTGTGTGTTTAGATCGATTGTATGTTCGTCAAGCGCGATATTTCATTAGTTTGTGTACGTTGCTGTGGAGTATGTTTACTCTTGTTGTGGTGAATCCGTCTCATGACATTACCGCTGGCTACAAATGGAAAACAAGTATGTAGATCACGTGTGGACAACTTCGTGAACAATTCGTGAGAGACAGAAAGAAATAAAGCGATAGAGAGAGTCAGAGGCAGAGAGGAAGGGAGGGAGCAAGAAGAGGAGAAGATAATAGAATATTGCGATGTCGAGTCCTTGAAACGCCGTGTAGTATTGTACACAATGTTTCGTTGTTTCTTGCCACAGCGCATAAATAAAACTCACTTAATATAAAACGAAAGATTGAAACTTGGCAATAAAAACACGGCCTGAAGAATAAATGTTAAAAATCAACCCAAATGAATCAGGGCAGTCGAGGGTAGTAAGATCTAGGTACTAAAATGCTTTGTTTCAGATAATACCCGATCTGGATGGCTCGCCATTTAGTCCCTTGATTGATTACATAGAAATTGCATGTTTGAGGATAATAGGATAATACTTCTTGGTTACGTTTGTGACTCCAAAGAAGGGTTGACTGATGTCGGGAAAATACAATCTCACACAGATCAGAAGATTATTATTATTATTATTATTTTATTTCATTTTTCATGCAAAACGACATGAATAAATAGCCCTGATAGCATGGAAACATTATTGAGAAGCCTTCATTTGATGCTGAAGTGAAATAATTTATAAATGTTAATTAAATGTCGCGGTGTTCATTGTGGCGAGATATCAGATAAATTACTACTTAACTCTTTGAAGACAGCTAGGCTAGAGGCCGTTTGACCCACTAGTGCGCATGATTTTTACCCTTTTAAAAAATATTTTTTTTAAATAACCAAAAGAGGTAGAAGAATAATTCAAACTGATAATAATACAATTTCAAAGTGTTTCTAAAATGTTTTAGAACATTTTCCTTTAACGTTACCATGACATTTAATAGCTATTGTTTGTAAACAAAAAGAATGTTTTTAAATGAACTTTTTTAGAATAATTTAAAACAATTATAAACTCAATAGTCTCAATCCAACCGACAAAAGCCTTGTTAGAAAAAAAAATGAACATAGAAAAAAAAACAAAGTTAAAATTGGTTTTGTTTTTCTCATTTCCTAATGTTTTATTTATTAAAACAGCAACAAAAAGACCGAAGAGCTAAAACATGAACAAACAGCAAATCCTTTAACAAGGACACTAGGATGGAAATAAAGTATCATATGTATTTACTTCGTCAATGTGCTCGACACTTATACCCTATGCAATTCTAGTGGAATTTAGTCATTTGTTTTCTTCTATGTTCTTTTTTCTGCTTTCGTTCTGGTGCAAAAGGCAACCATTCTTTGATGCCAGCTTCATTTGCTATCTTTGATGCGGTGTTCTTTTCCGGGCTGCTTCTACATTGAAAAACGGAATGTGAGGGCTCGCATGATGACCATGTGGTGTCTAGAGATGGGATGTCAAAGTACATTTAGATTAGTGACGCTTATATGAATGACATGAAAAATATAAATTGTTCCTTTTTACATCTTTGTATGCTCCAGCAATGATCATGACAAAGTAAAAAGTATTGTTTTGTACTGATTTGCACAATAAATCTCTTTTATAATGTATGTCATATGTGTACACACACATACAAACTTACTGTTGATCAAAGTTTCGGCCTTTAGTTTATTGAAAGTATACTTCTCTTTTCTATCCTTTCAAGCTATATCGCAGAGCAACCTTGTCACTCAACCTTTGAGATCCTTACGACTTACAAAAGAGAACTTCTTTATCTAAAATTTCAATGGAGGACAATAAAATAATCACATCCATCAAAAATGTGCCACACATTGTAGAGAACAAGAAAGAACGTGTGCAAATAAGTCTGTCCCTAACTGTGTATTTACGAAACACCCAGTTAAGTAAACTTAACATACATCAAAATGCAGAACAGTTACATATCTACATGGTCAGCTGCGAATTCACCCTCACACACACACACAAATTCTAACCGCAAGTTTCACTCTCCTGTTGACCGAATAAACAATTCAATAAAAGATTCAATAAAGTCCTTATGAATTTCAAGCCTCAACAGTCACATGGACATCTCTACTTGAAAATTTTCTTTGGTTTACAATACCATGATCTATAATGAATCACATCTGTTTCTGACAGAAGAAGGCTAATATTTTTCCCTAACTTAGTCCTGGTGAACCATGGTCTGGTATTAGAAATACTTCAACTGGGTGGGTATCATGAGGTATCTTTAGTGGTTTATGAGATACATCCACAATTAAGGTCTAACATGGAATTGTCACGTGTCATCAGCCAGAGACTCCTTAAGTAATTAAAGGGCTTTTGTTATGAAGATTTTATATACGTGTTATGCAGGGTAGACGGCCTGAGGTAGAGCGAGCCGACTATGAACACTAGCCGTGTGCAGGTGTGAATGACACCACTCATGTTTTGTCACTTCACTTGAGGGCCAGTAGGATGTGCTCCTCGTGTTCTGAAAAAGAAAGTACTTTTCAAAAAAAGAAACTAAAACTTAAGTAATGTTTACATGTAACACCAGCACATATATACCACTCTCGGAGATGATTAACTTACCAGGCCCAATAAACATCACACTGTTTACGGTTAATGTCTGGGAAGGTTTTCGCATATTACAATGGTTGGATTTGTTTCTTTTAGCACTTAGTAGTTTGATCCATCACTATTTCTTTGAAAATTCCGAGGTCGAGTTACTAAAAAAATTAAAGAAGGATTAATCTACGTGTACACTTTAGTCAAATAAATAAAACACGACAGCAACACAAACCACTAGCACATGCATTTAACAAGATAACGAGTTTATTAGGGCAATGAAATCGTCAGGAAAGAGTAAGACAGTATGTTGAACACGAGTAGGTCTCTGCTAGCAAATTTGTCGGTGACTTTATTTGTTATTTGTCTGTTTGGTGTTTCGCAGATTATCTACAAAGATCACCCAACCCAACAAGTCGACCTGGTGTCAAAGGACATCAACTTGACAAACGCCACGTACTTGGAGATTAAACGTGATGTCGAGCTTTCCTACGTCAACCTCGGCAGAGGATGTGACTAGCTCTACAAACAAAGCAGCCAATGGGATGCTGGCACATGGAAACAACTGTGAAAGGTGCCTTCAAGTTTTCTGTATCGGTAGCTATTAGAGATGTAACACAAAAATTCTCAGCAGATGTTCTCTCACTCACTATATGTCCCAAAATGTCACGTTAACCCGTCATATCAGACTACAACATTTCTTCAAGTGTATTATTCAACAACATGAAGGCTGGGATTGAAAACACTGCTGATTAAGCAGCATTTCAGTAATTAATAAATATTTTTCAATCTATCTACATAAGCAGTCAAAACCTTTTATACTTTCAAGTTAGCTGTATCTCTTAACTTAGTGGGACAATAACCTGCACTATTTTATGCATAAGAACACTTTTCCTCCAACTGGATTCTTGCCTTCAAGTGAAAACACAACTTTTATGTCTATATTATGTAAATTTTATGAAGGTCTAGCTGCACTTTAAGTTTTATGGCCATTTTATGTTTGTTTAAGCATCGCTACTTTATCAATACTTTTGCATTTGCTGTTTTAAATGTTTTCAAGGTCCACTAATACAAGAATCATTCAGTCGGTTGTAGCAGATGTGATCGTTTAAATAATGTCATCGATTATCTGCTAAAAGCTCATGATGTCTGTGTATGTTTCAAACATTACTCTCTGTAGACTGCAGGATGAAGTCTATTAAAGATTTTTTCTCGTCCTATTTCTATATTTTTACTTGTTCTGTTAAGGAAAATGAACATTCGTGCGTGTCAGGGAATATACACAATCACATGTACTCACAACCACAGGCGTACAGATACTCGCTGACACTCGAGCATTCTAATAATCTTTGTACTAGGATTGAAAATGTAAATGGGAATACCCTGCAAAGCATAAAAATATGCATAAAAGTATTACTGTTTGTTGAAAACATTGAAATATTGTCTAAGTGGATTAATGGAGATGGAAAGTGGAGGTAATACTTTAAAAGTTTTCTGGTCATATGATTCTACACTCTCTATATACTTATATATACTAAGTTTCAATAATAACAACTGCAGCTAAATTAAACAGGTGTGGTTTGGTCTTTGATTAATTCAATATGTAAATGAATCTGGAGACATATTAGTGTGTGTGTATGTGGCAAATGTCTGTTTATTACTGTACAGTATCTATCTTTTTAACAAACTGTCTACGGGAAGCATCCTCGGAAGCGAACTTCTCCTCAACCAGGATAGTGTCAAAAATCACATCGCGCAGCTGTTAAATAAATGAATAATTAAGGGAAGAAACTCTTCGCACCTCTCAGAATTGTCCTGTTATGAATAAATTCTTTATTGTGAGACAGAAAATACACTTGCCAACAGTATTTGATGAAAGGATTAACGGACAATGCGTTATTGATTGACAGGAAAATATAATTGGAATGATTTTATTGCTGCTATCTTAGTCTCACAAACCAGGTATTATAAACAGTTAACCTTTAAATAAGCATACATAAGCACACACACGCACGCACGCGCGAGCACACACAGGGTCGTGTAACTACGATCCGTGCGATCCAGTTACCCCATTGAAAGTTTCGAACAGCAGCACTAGGACTGGCCTTTTCATCACAATCGAACACGTTCCCCATCGACTGAAATGCAAACATTGAGAGCTTTAGGTGAAGGACCATCGTATCTGACAAGTGAACTACCCGGATCTCTCTAGCTTCACCTTGTTTTTGGTTTTGTTTCTAAAATAAATGCGTGGAGTAGAGAGAAAACTACATCAATAACTGCGTTCGATGTTGTGACAACAGCAGACAACGACTACTGCTATGTGACTGCTTTTCAAACATCCGGCATTGGTGTGAAAATAAAGGAGTTTTAACATCAGGGATGTCGACATCTCGCAGGTTGTCGATGACTCAACGGAAATGCAGGTCGTCTTAAATGATGGACGAAGACGGCCTGATGGCATGTGTGTGTACACAGGTTGATGTTGTAAACATGTTGTACTGTAGGCTGTCAACAGTCAGAAGAAGCACTGGGGAAGGTGAAGATATTATCCTCCGGTGTTTTACCTCGAAGCAATGGTGACACCAGCTTGTAGGTAGCTGTAAACTAGGGGTGTCACTAACTTATGGGTAGCTATAATGACAGCAACTAGTAAACAACAATAAACAGGAGGTAACACTATATCAGGGGTATCTATGAACCTGTCTTATTTCCGCAAGGACAGACAAATACAGAACTCATCGGATTTTGCCACTTCATGAAAATGCATTCTTATCATAACAATAGAAGAGGATAATATAAATTATAAAAAAGAAATATTGAACTAGACACCGCTTTCAAGCAATAAAAACAAAACAAAAGACCAACAAAACAGAAAAAACCCACACACTCCCACACACACTCTTTCTCTCTCTCTCTCTCTCTCTCACACTCACACACACATGTACATAGATTTACATGGGCAAGAAAGCAGACACATAGGTAAGTGTTGTTGTCATAAACAATTACAGATCAATATTAATATCACAGGCAGTCCTTGGTCGGACTAAAGAATGTCGATAGTGTTATACATAAACCATACACCACAGTTCAGTCCAACAGGGCCTATTGAAACAGTTTGTGATCAATCATCAAGTGCTCAAGTTTCTGAGTTGCTTATCGACAGCAGTGTCATCAATTTAAATTATTAACTCTTCCATTCAATACACTCGAGGAAACGGAGCAACGGAGCTGTCGTTGTTGTATGAGGATTTTGAGCCTCATAAATATAGCCAGGACGACGACGACGACGACGACGACGACGACGATGATGATGATGATGATGATGATGATTCAATTGATAGGTTGGGGATATTGGAAACTCCTATTGGTTCGCAAAAAATTTAAGAATTATAGATAGATAATAAAGAACTTTTTTCCCTTTCATTTACTGGTTTCAATTTTTATTACCATAAAAGCAATCTCTTGATTGTAATACTAAAGTCAATGATTGAATGACTGAGAACAAAATTTTAAAAAGTGGACGACCTCTTCTGCTCGAAAAGAAGAAACAGAAGAAGTTACAGCTGTCTGCCAGTCTGCCTATTATCAGCTCCGTAAGATCAGCGCCATCCGTTACATTGTCTCTACAGGTGCTACCACCACTCTTGTCTGTTTGTTTTATCTCGGCTTGATTACTGTAACTGCCTGCTCGCAGGCTACCCTGTATACATAAATCATAAACTGCATAAAGTACAAAACTCCGCTGTACGTCTGGTGCCTAGAACCAGGATACGGGACCATGTCACTCCTCTCCTTCGTTTGCAATCCATCTGCCTTTGAATTATTCAGTACAAACTGTCCGTGCTGTGTTTCATTTTTTTTGCTCTGACTACTTCTCGGATTTCTTTTTCCTTTACATCGAGTCTAGACAACTCCGCTCTTCGTCTGATAACCGTACTCTCCCTATTCCTTTCTTCATAATAACAACGTATAGTTAACGGAGTTTTAGTTACTGTGCTGCACACCAGTGGAACTCTTCCCTTCCATATCCGACACCTACCCGCTATCGAATATTTTTCTAACGTGCATTAAAAGCGCATCTGTTCTACGAGCATTGCTTCTCACACCAGTAAACATTGCTGTTAATACAGTAGTTGAGATTATAGTCTGTTGACTAGTCCACCTGCTTGTTTTCTTCTGGAGATTTATAGCACTCTCAATACTTATTGCTTGTTTCCTGATTCCTCTTTGTTTTATGTTTGTCTTTTACTATTTGTCTGCATAGTTGTTTATCCTTCCATCCTTCGTATTCTGTCCATGTCTCTTTCTTGGCTTAAGCTCTAGGAGCATATTCCTTCCTTAGGTTGATTATAGGCAACATAAAACACATATATTTATTATTAAGCGAGTATATAGTTGACCCCACCCAGACCTTCGCTCCTACACAGGTATTTATGCGCCACAACTTGTACGTTTTCTTTGATAACAATGGCGGCTAATACACATGGGACTAACAAAATGTAGTTTTGTTGATATACAACAATTAACAGATGTCATGATACCTGCGGCTGTAGTCAAATGTACTCTGGGTTGTGGGTGAATAGCCTAAGAGTCTTTGTCCTTTTGGCAGGTAAGTGGTCAAATTAACCGGTGACTGTAATGCTCCCCAATTGATTCAGCTGTAACTGGGTAGACGGTTGGACAACGTAAGGGAGCCAGGGAGAGAACATTTCCTGCTCCAACGCGAACTCTTTTGTCCCCGGCGCAATCACGCGCTGTCTCTCTTTTGTCATGTGACTGGCTGTATCGCTGGCTCCACCAAAAGTAAACAACGACTGGCTACTGCCTTGTCCCGCCCCGTTCTACCCATCTTTATGATGAGGCTCTAAGCAGATATCAGTCAGTATTGAGGACGTCGACGATAAGTTTTCTTTGGCACTTTACCTTATTTTTGTACAAACTAAACAGTGATTTTCACCGATGCCTTGGCATTACTAAACTGTTCTGAAGAGACCATCATGTATCAGAAACTCTTTGCTTTGGTACTTGTCTGTCATGTCGCTGAAATGTCCATGTCATCTCAACTGCAAAGTCAGAGAGAGGACGTGATGGGGACGTATTTTCTCATGAACAGGTATCAGTGTGAACGACTTTGTTGGTACCGGAAACTGTGTCAGACCTACTCTTACATCTACAACAGGACCCTGGCCACTGATGGTAATTGTGTTCTACACGCTTACAATATCACATCAGACACTACATTTGGAGTGGCTAACAACTGGTTTGAAAGGAGCGCTGACTGGGACAACACAGTATGTACTGGCCTTGTCTCTTTTAAAATTAATTATTGTTCCCACCGTTCTTTTCGAGTTAACAGGTTGACAGTACCCGAATGAAGTAAAGAAACACAAATTTCAATCCATAGTCTGATCGCTGTTTAATGTGTATTTCCAAATTCTAAATAATTGATCACTTTCCTTTCTGAGGATGAGTCCAACTGTACCATTAAGAAATTCAATGGACAAAGCTAATTAAAATATGGTTTCAGGTGTCATACTTTCATCGTACATTCTGATGCCAAACCTTTTGTCATTATATTTTTGTGTGTTGGTGGCTCGATAACTGAAGAGGATTCATTTGATTTATCAAATTAAATAATTGATTAAGTTGATTGACCATTCAGATTTCGTAAATAAAATCTTATATTAAGGTTAAGCTATTTGTATTAACTTAGTCCACATCGTCTAAAACTATGGGTTATTTTACTGAAATATTTTAAAGAAAATAATGTATTTTCGTGAACAGCTCCAAAGCAATGGATGTCGAAACCGCCCCTGCGATGATATTCAGGTGTGCGTGCCCACCTTTGCATTTCCGTTCTACAAGTGTCTGCCTTTTGCTGCAGGTGACTATAAACTCGATGATTCTTTTTTTTTTTTTTGGGGGGGGGGGGGGGGGNACTAGAAAGTGTGATAAGAGAAATGAAAAGTTTAAGAAATCAGAGCTGGGTCTGTCGGCTGCGTTTGATACACTCGATGTTGACACTAGAGCCTTCACCTTGTTTTCGGTCTCTTTGCTAGGCTTTGAACTGGTTTCTGAACTGACTGATCTCACCTAGTCTGTGGTAGTTGTGAGCACCACATGTTTATAAGACTTTGAAGTACGGGGTACCTTAAGGCTCTGTTTTGGGGTCTCTTTTATTCAACGTGCACATGATGGTTCAACCATCAGCAACTTAGGCCTTCAGTATCACATGTATGCTGATGATACACTTTTGCTTCTGTTACTTTTGGCTTCGCTCCAGCAGGTCTTCACCACCACACAGCACACAGCACACACTCCTTAAAAGTCTGGATGTCCTGCATTAACAAACTGAAAATTAATGACGAAAAAACTAAGTTCTTTCCAATAGCATCTGGAAATGTCCGCTTATTTTTATTTTATTTTACTTTTTTTCTGGTGCAAGGTGATCTCTTTTCCGTGCGGAATCTTAGTGTTATCATTGACACATCATTGTATTGTGAATCTCACATAAATGCAGCTAATGCCACACAGAATGTTGGGCTCCTTTTTTCTTCTCATGTTCCTAAATTTTCTTCCATTTCTCTTAGAACTACGTTGGAAGAGTTCAAATCCGACCTTAATCGCGAACTTAAAAAAAATGCTTGCGCAATTAAGCGTACTTACCAGTTCTTAATCTTCATCCATGCACTTAGTTCACATTAGTCGCCGTGTCATCCTTATTCTTCTTGTACAGAAGTCAGCTCCTTTGTAGTGTGCAACCCACTGGCTCAAATCCACGCAGAGAAATGAGCTTTAAAATTCAATGACGATGATGATGAAGATGATGATAAAGATGATGATGAGGATGATAAAAGTGCTGCGCGCATCTTGCTGGTCATTTTGTTCAATTGTCTTATGTTTATCCCTTGTTAAGTGCACGTGGTATTTAGAGACGCCGAAGACGAAAAATAAATGCTGAAGGATTCTGGCTGTCTCAAAGATTTTGTGATACCTGTTGTGAATGTAATTTCTAGGTTCAGCTGTACTATGCACTATGGTTCTGCTTTAAAATGTCTTTATCATAAATCATGAATACTGTCTGCAAGCAAGTGTATGAGACTTTGTAGAGTGTTTTCTAACTGAACTCAGAATTTAATGGCGCCATTTCCAGAATTTAGGGATTGGCATAGTCCAGCAGCTATTGTTTTGTGAATGTATTTGATACCAGAATGCCAAGCGCCCTCTCGAGATGACGGTGTCTACAGTGATGTGACACTAGTCCAGGGTCAAAGGACAAACTTCACGTGCAACTCGTCTCTGGTATGGGCTCCACGTCACGCCGACAAGACGGTCACGTGTCAAGTCAACGGCAAGTGCAGCGAGCTGAAAGGGACGTGTAAAAACGCCACCTACTACTCACCGGTAAAGTTTGTGTTTGTGTATTGACTACTACAAGTGAAGAATATTTCTAGAACACTACCAACGGTTACCTGGCGTTGTGTAGGGGATCTTACCTGTGAGAGGTGTAGGATTAGTACGACGGAAAGCAGTGTTCGAGACGAGATCTGATCAGGACAACCAATTCTCACTGTATCACTGTGATAGGCACTAAGCATTGGGCCATCTGGACGCCTTTAAAATGGGCAGCAAAAGGACAAGAAAATCTTCTTATTATTATTCCTTTTTACCCCCAGTGGAGCATATGGTCGCAACTACACCCCGCCATCGTATCCGGTTCTGGGTGTCCCTTGCTAGTTGGGACCATGTCATGCCATATGTGTCCGCCTCGCTGTGGACCGATCTCCTGCCTGCGTCTCCCAACCCTGCGCCTCCCCTGTGGGTTCCAACCTAGAGCTTGTCTCGCTCTCAGAAGAAGGAGAGAATACTGGCCTGACCATCAACATCAAGAAGACGGAGGTAATGCGGGTTACTAAAAAGCAGGAAGCGCCATTCCAACTACAAGGGGAATGTATTACAGAGTCTGACCTTTTCAGCTACCTTGGCAGCATAGATGAAGATGCAGATGAAGATGTAAGAAGCCAAATAAATAAAGCCAGGATTGTACCCAAATCCTGCAACCTATCTGGAACTCCAAGGCTCTTTCTCTACTCACCAAGATCCGCATCTTCAACGCAAACATAAAGTCAGTCTTTCTATATGGATCTGAGACATGGCGTGTAACAAACACCATCACCATTAAGATTCAGATATTTTTCAATACATGTCTGCGCCACATCCTCAACATAAGATGGCCTGAGAAGATCTCCAATACAGACCTGTGGTAGAGAACCAACCAAGGCAACAGTCAAACACAGAAAAAGTACACCAATAACAATGCGGCTGACGAGTCTGATGTAGTCGTGAGAGATCGTCGGCTCCATGACTATTCGTTTTGTTTCGACATAGTAAGAACAACATTTACCGGTGTTTTGACACAAATGAGTCATCGGTGGGTATCAGACAAGCTGCTGGCTAAGGATGCTGGAGACCTTCACCCCATATGTAGTCACTTGACATACATTTTTATTACGGGCCGTCCTCATAGTTTAGAATTTTGAGAGCAGCCTGCGAAATAAATTTGCCCACCCCTGGCGTAGACGGTCAGTGGGGGAAAATAACCAGCCAGTGGACGTGTTCATGACTGAGGTGAGTCGTAAGGTCAGCCCTGGGACGATATTTTTAGTCTTTGCCCTGGGGAAACGTGGGAAACTTAAGGACATGTCAGATCCCGCAGGTGCTATTTTACCCCAGGAGTCGTAGTGAGAAAGCGATGGCAAAGCTGTCCTGGAATAGTCACATGAAGTAGTGTCCTCCAGTGTACCTCGCGGATGATGTACGAAGGTTGACTTCACGCTTACAGAGGGAAATACAAGCAGCAATGAGTCCTTTGTAGTTTGTTCAGCAGACAACTGAGGGGTCCAGTAAATAGGGTGTTGCCGTATTCCAGTGTGTGTGTGTGAGTGAGAGAAAGTGTGTATGTTTATGTATATTTTAGACCAGTGGTTCTCAAAGTGTGGTCCGCGGACCACTAGTGGTCCCCGGGCAGAAGTCAGGTGGTCCGCGGCTGACAGTCGTCATATGTCAGCAAAGCGATGTTTAAAGTGATGCATTCCTCGCATTAACATTTTAATTACAAAGAACGAGGTAGTTTTATGTCAACTTATTACTATACTACTGTCACAAAAGTACATTTAGTTTCGAATTGTAATGAAACAAATGCGGCAATTTAAATTTGAAATTCATAGTACAGAGTGATTTTAGGCCTTGGTGGTCCGCCATGTTTTTTACTTAAGTAAAGTGGTCCGCGGTCCGAAATACTTTGAGAACCACTGTTTTAGACGGTTCATAGAGAGAATGTATGCGTGGGGGAGAGAGTGAGTGTATGTTTTAGACGGTAATAGTGCATTTCCGAGAGATAATGCACGTGTGCGTGTGTTTCCCTGTCTGTTCGTGTGTCTAAGACAGACCTTGACCTAGTGTTTCAAATATCAAATGTAATTCGTATTTTTAGCAGGCTGTACCATTTAACAAGCCATTGCCAGATGTCGTCGAAGAAGGATGGGAGGCCTGCATCAAGGGCAATTACACCGGGTCTCACAGGTAAAATCCACATAGAAACTGAAGCACATATACTTATTGTAGTCAAGTGCCATTGTATGTAGTATAGTAAAGCTAATTTCATCACAAAGACTACAGAGGTAAAATCAAGAGTTAAAAACAGACAGAAGAAAAGAAAAGAAGCTGTCAAGCTCTGTGGTTTCACGTTTAACATGTTAGGAGGTTAAACCTCGACATGGGATATAGAACTTCTTCTATTTGATTGTAAACAGAATAAAGACCACATAATAACTCAAGAGGCTGGAAGTAATAATTAAGCTCCCACTCCAAAGAACTTAAAAAAACATCAGGGGAAGAAGCTGTTGCTGCTGCACAAACACATCTACTCAGCCTGCACTAATATTACCTCTCCTCATTGTTGTGATTTTACAGGATGAACTTCAACTTCCATGACAGTCCATTTGGCTCATGTGACGAAAGCTCCGGCAATGGGAGTATCTACCTTAATCTTGATTTCCGTTGGGAGTTCAGTGAGATTAATGAATCAGTCCTTTGGTTCGCAGCCCCTTACAGCTCAAGTGTATGTCACTGGTCACAAGGAAATAACATAGAAAAGCTTCCACTAAAACCCAACGACTACTTTGAAATTACTCTCAAGATTCTCGTCAACAGTACAATGGCGGTAAATAATTATGTTTCAAGGGAAGTAATTAAATGTAGGAAAAGTGTTTGAAGGGAGGTAATTAAATGTGAGAAATGTGTTTGAAAGGAGGACATAGACGGCGAGAAGAGAAGGAGGTTGGTAGGAGCTTATTTGTATGCATAGGAGAGAAAATTAAAAAATGTCAAAAGCCTTAAATGTTAGCTAGGTGCATGCAAGAAATTGCATTTCCATGCTCTCAAAGGACTGATGAATATTTACAAGTAAGCTGTTTTGTTATACATTTGCTGAGCGGTTGTTTGTTTTTTTAAAAGCTATTTTTGCGTTTTTAACAAATGTACTTTCAGTCTTAGTAACTCAAGCAATCATCTTTAATCTAGTTCATGAATTAATTCTACCAAGATACTGAAATATGTTTTGTGTCCTGCTCCCAGTTTCTTGTACTTTAGATTACATAAGAGGAAAGTAACTATTAACCCTACCCACTCATCCCGCAATAGACACTCCGACTGGATGATAATACTGTCTGCATAATATTAAATACTGAAAGGTACAACTACTCACAGGTGAAAATGAAACTTGTGAACATATCATAATTTAAATAGATTGAAGTACAATTAGATAACTTAATGGTTTAAATATCATTAATCGAATACTTAATAAATATTATGTACTAAATTAAAATTAAATGCGTGCAGTGTTTTGTTTTACAGTTTAAACGAAATTAAAACATTTATTAATTACACAGAACATGTTTACTTCTTATCTCATCTGCACAGAAGAGTTAACTTGTCATCATACTTTTACAGATTCTATACAAAAATCACACCCCATCCCATCAAGTCGATCTCAAGTCAAACAATATAAACCTGACAGGTGCCACCTACCTGGAAATCATACGTGACGTTCAACTTTTCTACGTGGACCTTGGCAGAGGTTGTGGCTAACGTTCGAATCCAAATTTCAGGGCAACGGATTATCAGACATCTTAGAGAAACGGACAGTCATTTACATGACAAAAAAATGTGACTTAAATTATCACACTTCACATTTTGTTATTCTATAGCTATTTTAGATTTGTTTGTAAGACCACGATTTTCTCAATGTTTCTAAAATTCTTTAGTGAGCATACTCACTCTGCGGGTTTTTGTTATTGATGTACTTATAGCTCATGTTTTTGTCATTGTGTCATCTGTTAGCTGTCTAAGATTAAATTTCTAAACCAATTGTTATCTTCTTTCACTGCGCTGTTTATAGCACAAAAATATCTACTTGTAAAAATTATGATGATTTTTTTTAAAAAGAAAACCTTAGTTCTATAATTATTTTAAAAACCACACACAAAACTGGTTAAGATAGTTAAGGGGAAGTACATGTGTAGTGAGAAGTTTGTCTGCTGCTTACTTCCCTTTTCAAATCATGCTGAATGTCTTGCGTTCAGTTTTTTTTTTTTTAATGAAGACAAGCATGCGACAGGTGAACAGATATACTTTCAGATACAACCAGTCTCCAAGACTCGAGATCCTTTTCACAGCACCTGAAGTGACCTAACTGTCACAACACTGAAATGTCCTTCAGCACATTTCACGTCGGAAAATTTCGCATGGGAGTGGTTCTCTCATGCATGAGATATGAGATATAGGAGCTGTGGTGTATATTAACCATTCTGATCCTCGCAGTCGAGACAGAACGATAGGGAAAAAAGGACAAATATAAGTTTCAATAAAATGATGACCAAATCTTTAACTTGAAAGATTTTATTCTACAGGAGAATCACGTTTTGTGCGATATTTTCTCTGCATGTGTATTGCCGAGCCGCCATTTTTGTTTAGTAAAATAGTGGCTAAACCTTTCGCTTGGTTTTGTTACAATAGTCAGCTTAGCTTGCATATCTATCTTATTTGAATAACGTGTGGCTTTTCTTTTGATAGCTACTTGTTTCATCGGTGATTGATTCGTCTTTTGGGCCTGGGACGATTTGACATTTTTGTCTTGGGACGAAATGGACTTAGCTGGGACGAATTGACATTTGTTGTGTGGAGAAATTACCGGCGGTGTAGCTCTACACCGAGGCAGCAACTAAGGTTATATCACGGCAAGGCAGCCAGTCCTGGAAACAGATTTCACATGTAGAGAAAGAACAGCGTGCCCAAGATGAGAGATGAACCCAGGATCTTCACTGTATCAGTGTAAAGGCTACTGTACATTCTAATAAAATATTTGTTTGTTTTGCATTATATATATATAATTGTGTAAATAATCTTAATGTAAACCTATATATACTTCGTGAACTACTTACTAGACATGAGCTCTCCGTTCCACACAGCTACCATCTTTCGTTTGAAATAAGTACAAGATAACAAAAACTAGACTTTATAAAAGTCACATCAGGTAAATGTTTAAAACAATGATCTGTAAAATGGTGTATCCCTTATTATTGTCTTTGAGGTGAATAGGTATAACTATTGAAACACCGACATTCGAAAAGTAAGCACTCATGCTTTTGGCCTGCAGCTGTTGTAAATAATGAGTTAAAATCCTTTTTAAAAGATTTTAATGAATATTGGTGATGTTAACACGTATACACAAGTACACATGACTGTATTAATAGATACCAAAAATGATAAAACCTCTTTATCAGATTGCACTGGCACTGAGCCTTTAATATTCCTTTTATGTGTGTGTGTGTATGTACATTATTGTGTTTTTTAAAAATAAAAAACTACCAGGGACTCCAGGAACGATCATTTGCATTACAAATTATGAGCAACCAAAACGATTATTAAAAACTGGAGGTATTATCACACAAAATACTTTTAGTTTGTATTGATATACAGATAAGAGTTCTGTGCATAAATTAAAAATTAAGGGAAGAAACTCTTCGCATAACTCAGAATTGTCCTGTTATGAATAAATTCTTTATTGTGAGACAGAAAATACACTTGCAAACAGTATTGGATTAACGGACAATGCGTTATTGACAGGAAAATATAATTGGAATGATTTTATTGCTGCTTAGTCTCACAAAACCAGGTATTATAACCAGTTAACCCAGCGGTTCTCAACCTTTTACTTGTGACGCCCCCCCCTCCTGACGAACACCGGTACGTCCGCGACCCCCCTTAGCCAGCTAGGTCGGTGGAAGTGGGGGGAGCCTTAGCTAACCTCGAACGCCGCGTCGAGGAAATCAACAACGGAAGAACAAAGTTGGTATCTGCAAGAAGTATAACTGTTAATGAAATTTTACTAAAGCAAATTCTGCGGTGCTAATAAATATTATTTTATTGGACACTCACTTTGATTAATGAGAAGGTTGAGCCTGCTTGCTGTTGCATAGAGAAGCGAGCCTGGGTGTGATGTTCGTACCCACTGCTATTCGCAGCTCAGCCTCTGCGTCCACACGACTTCTGTATTGAGACTTCAGTGCTGCCAATGCTGAAAATCCTTGCTCACACATATACCAAGTTGAAAATGGCAGAAGAACTTTCACTGCTTTATCAGAAAGCACCGTTGACGCCAGGGCAGCCGAGAGCCAGCCCGGGCCCCGGGACAGACGACCTCTCCGGGCCCCTTGTACTTGTAATCGTAAATTATTTTCCCAGTATATAATGTATGTTTACAATTCAAATCTCAATATCTACACTTCATTCAGTAACGAAATATAGACTGCAAACAGTAGGACAAGTGCACTAGGATCTACATCACTACTTGAACATAAAGTTGTTTACATGCGAGTGGTTAGTAAATGAGGACAAATGATGTTAAAGGATGAAACTTGTAGCACCCCGCTCCACAGACCCCCCCCCCCTCAGTAAGGACTGTTACGTCAGCAGCGATGTCAAAACCTCGACAGATTAGAACAACTGCTAGATGTATCACATCGCCTTTGTGTTCTAAGTGCTGCGCTTTTGTACTAAGCTCACTGACGTGCAAGGAAATGTTCTCTATGTAAGTGATTTATACTTCTACATGTAAAGAGGAAGAACCGAAGAAGTAAATGCCTAAACAAGTCTTCATCGAGTGTCGTTAATAACCTCATTAAAAAAGTGTTTGCTGCGACGAACAGCAGAGCACATCAGTTATCATTTTTATCAACTTGCATAACAAACACGCAGCACCTATCGAAAGTCCCTTCCTAGATTATTCCTTTAGCAAAACCGCACGCGCGCGCGCGCACACACACACACTAACTACACACACGCATGCTGTTACACGTAAACAAATATCTGAACTGAACTGTCGCCTTCAGACTCTTTAAAGCAGAAATTTTGAATTCATCCAACTTTTTACGAAGCATAAACTCGGTTGACTTCAACCGCCATCAGTCACTAGCCGTTAAAATACCTGCTCACTTTTAGAAGACAAAGCAACTGTTTTAAAGACTAGTTAGCTAGTAACTGTTAATACTTTTAATATTTAAGGAGATTAGAAGGTTTTGTAAAAATGACAGAAAAATAGAAATGTTTAGCATATTTTAGCTGAATCGTAATAGTTCCTAGAACAAAGTTATACAGTACTAATATTGTCATTTTACCTGCTGACTAAAAACTTTATGAGCTTTTCTCACAAACTTCATTATTGTCAGTCAATTTGAGACGCTAGTCACTCATTGACACTGATGTTCCTGCCTTGTCAAATGCTATTTGCCAATAAACTCGATTATTATACTGTATGGTAGTGTGCGACATCGCAGTTAGGTGGGATGGAACATAGCACGCACACAGGGAGGGTGGAGGCTGGCGATGGGGGGGTGGTCGCTGGCCGGGTGACAGTCACGTGACAGAGGGAGAGCTGGAGGGAGTCTGTTACGACTGTAGCGGTAACTTGGCTCGTTTAAAGATCTGAAAATCTGCGGTGTCACACTTTCCTGTACAAAGTCACTTCAGTCATCCGTTGAACAGAGGATAGAACACGTACACAGCGGCTCACACTGTAATATTTCTCAGTATTATTTCAATGTTCAACAACTCAACGTTATAACCACATAATCAGCGGACTGCCACACAGGCTACTTACATTCTCTTACTTCCACCTCACACAGAGTACTACTAAAAACTCAGAAAAATCGAATAACGACCACCTAGGTCTACCCCAGCTTTTTATAGATCCCTTCTAAAATGCTAAAAATACAAAATAAAAAAAAAATTTTTAAAAATATATAAAAAATTAAGACGCAGTACGCCCTGACCTTGACATCGCCACTTCCGCCAAGGCCCCGTCAAACTAAGAATACTCAAGTTCGTAACAGGTAGTGTGCGACACGCAGTTAGGGGGATGGAACATAGCACGCACACAGGGAGGGTGGAGGCTGGCGATGGGGGGTCGGGTGGTCGCTGGCCGGGTGACAGCCACGTGACAGAGGGAGAGCTGGAGGGAGTCGACTAGCGACAGGATGCAGGTGCGCGGATGTGGTTGGGAGGGGTGGAGGATGAAGAGGCGAGGGGGAGAATGAGAGGAGACAGCTAGCGCCAGCCGACGATTCTTGAGAGCATAGGACTGACAAGTAACTTGAGCAAATAAAGCCGTTTTTACGAACCCTCGCTACTATGCCACTTTTGCTCGGTCCCGGTAGGTGGCATAGTAGCGAGATTTGACTGTATACAGCATCATATATGACAGCTTCCTTGAAGACAACTAGCGCACAATAAGAAAGATTCCGAGGTGGCTTTGGGGGACGGATGATGGGTAGATAGTATCTCCTTTTTACCGGGGGCTTTGTCGGCAAAGAGCAAAAGAAGGTCGGAGGCCGATGTGTTATTACAGGGCGATGCTGGTATATCGCCGGAGGTCGTGCGATCGTCCCACACCTTTAGTTACAGTAGTCCGAGTCCTCCCCTTTCCGGTGACATAACTCTCCTCCCTACCTCTATCCGGGCCATCCACCCACCGTGCGAACACTGTCTCTACACTTAAATTACCTTTCTCATGCTAGCCTCCTCTTTATCATCCTCCTCCAGCTCCAAACTTCCCGCGACACCACCGTGACCAATTTATAAGCCTTATATTTGCGGGACAACAGTTTTTAAAATGTTTTGCAATAATGTGTTCTATTTTGCTGGCTGCGATAGTATTACAGGATAAAATAGTCTCATTGTATCAAGGATCTACTGTGTAGACTAATGTAGTTGTTTGTTTGGTGATGGAGATACGGTTAAAAAAAGTCTCAGTGTTGCTTAGTAACTACGAAAAAAGGCAGCCTTGATGTCTCTCGCTTACAGGCTGCAGCGCCAAGGGCGGGCCCCCACCATGTCGGTTCACAGAGTGGCCACACATCAGTAACATACCTGCCTGATCTCCATTGTTCATTCTGATTTGCTTGCAGGGCCCGCCCCCTCCTCCACCCCACCCTTCCCCGTAGTGGCACCTGTAGCCAGCAATCTCATGGCACGAACGTTCTTCACGGCGGTTCACACGCGATAAAATCTTTGGTGTCCAGCGGCCGTCGTCTCTTGGCTTGTCCAGCGAGAATATGATAACCGCTGACTACACTTCTCACGACAGGCCCCAGTACCCCGAAATTGTATTCTACAGACTTGAAACTCAACTTCTGCATGTGTAATGCTTTGGTGTTCTGTCCTTAGACCTTTCTTTAAAAGAAAAAGAAAAGGAGAAGAAGAAAAAAAAATCCACTGACCAAGGCCGGGCCCCCTTGACAGCCGCGGGCCCGGGTACACCAGACCCCCCTGTCCCCCCCTTTCGTCAGGCCTGTTGCCTCTATTGGTCAAATCTGCGTTCTCTAAACAGAATTATTATCTGATGATCGCCTAGTGCAGTGATGCCCAACCTTTTTCGGCCTGCGGGCCATATCCATTTCGAACAGCCGTGTCGCGGGCCACTTCACCGCAAAAATACAAAAAAGAAAAAAAAATAGAGCAGATACCATTTTTTTTATTAGAAACAAGTTGTACTTACCATTAATTATGTAGTAATTAGTGGGATATTCGAAGTTGTTTTCCCGAAACCAACTTCTGAATGTCCGGCCTCATCGTAGAGACACCAAGTCGGAGCACTGAATCGAAATGTTCGTCCATCGAAAAAAAGATTGGGAAACGCCCCTACGTAGGGATAAATACTTCTTCTTCCCTTTTTTTCGTTTTTTTTTCCGGTTTTTTTATTATTACTAACATGCCGATTTCCTGCACTGTGGGCAGAAGTTTCGCGGGCCGGATATGGCCCGCGGGCCGTAGGTTGGGCATCCCTGGCCTAGTGCATTATTAATCAGATTTACTTACAAAGCTCGCCTTATGAAAATGTAAAATTAATCCACAAAAGTACGTCATTAGAAACAGTTTTACAAATAATATAAACTGAGCAAATATTCTTAGATGCTTTCAACTAAGTAGGGTTAATAAAACCTCAGAGGCATTATATCAAATTCAAAATATATGTTAGGAATAGGTAGGCAGGGATTATCAGCCTTACCATTGTGTGAGCGAGGTTACTGCGTCGTGGTCTGGCGTCATAATCCGACGTCATAAGTTGACACAATTTTAGATTTTACGTAGGGAGAAAAGAAAAAGGAAGAGGGCAGACGACAGAGAAAAGAGACAGGCGGCGGACCGTGTGAGCGGAAGGTTTGGCTCTGGAACGTGTGAGTTGTTCCAGAAGAATTATTCGAGGACGTCAGCCAGGTGTCTGTCGAGACAGCACCTACGATTTCAAGTCCTGAAAAGTGTGGATTATTCTAGAAAGTTTATTCTCAGACGATTACTCCGAGAAGTATGGATGTGTGTGTAAGTGTAAATCTCCCGGGACAAAATCCAAACTGTAAGTAGGAATTTTGTGAACTATTTAAAAAAAACCAACAACAAACAAACAAACAAACAAAAAATAAATAAACAGTAGACTAATTCAATTAAATGACGCCGCTTGAAAGACATTTATGCCGTTGTTATGCTGTATATGATTTGCATTAATGTATGTGTTCAATGTTGAGTTGTACAAATTTCGTTGCCCACGTCAAATCTCTGTGATATCCGTGCGAGAGAACACGTGTGGGGACGTATGTACATGGTGCAGTCAGTGATTTCGAGTGATGTGTGACGATGAGATTTGAACGCGTCCCTAGCAATATATGTAAATCTCAAGCCTGTAATTTCTGTCGAAATTAACACAAGTTATACATTGCTGTCAAATACTTCAGAGAACAGGACAAGTGAAGGACAGATGACCTGGCAATTGGCAGATTTCCTCAAGGAGTCTTTCAGAGAGATGGGGAAGGACATCTCTAGCCCCACAACTTCTTCGAGATTAGACATTAGACATTGATGTTATTCATTCACACATGAGAGGTATGGAGAAACTGGCATTACACACAAATATCAGTTGGGCAGTTCAGTTCACATGACCAATCAACCGGTTAGCACGTCTTCCCTATTAGAAATATGTCAGTTTGATATTGATTTAATTCTTGTGAGTAAAACAATTAAAATGAAGATTTTATTAAAAGTCGATCTAGCTGAAGTAAGAAATACAAATCAATAAGTATAAAACAACCCTGCTTTCATAATAACAACAAGCATTTTGATCTACGAAATGTTTCTTAATTAAGCTCTCATGTACACTGACGACGTCTCAAGTGACTCGATTACTTATATTGTATATAATGTCATGTCTGATATGTACTTATATAAATAAGTATATATATATATACACACATATATTAACCTCTGTATCTTAAGTGACTCTTCGCCAGAAGGACATTGCGAAACCAAGGGACAATCCAAGACTTCCTCTTCTCACGCTAATGAGGGGCAGCAAGTGTGGTAACTCGTGCAGCCCGATGGACCACGATACTACTGCCAGAATTTTACGAGGCCAGTTTATTTTTTCTTCCCAATCGTACTGTCTGCCTACTTTCTCCAAGCATAAGTTTAGATATAGTACGTCTATATCACGGACAAGGGTTATTGCCCCTATGTTAGGGTGAGCAAGTGTTGTCTCCCTTGGTTGCATGAATGGAGAAGAATAGGGGTGATGTAAAGAGGGAGTGAGCAACGTGTTCACCTGAGTCCTGACTATTTTGGGTGATTTGAGTTTTAGCATTCCCAAAATGAGACTTCTAATGAGTGAGTTCCAGAGAACTTGCTGTGTGATGGGAATGCATGTAGTTCCTTGCCGAGACGAGGCATTGAACATGAGATTGTTTTCATCACCACAAATGTAATATGGTAACTGCAGGTGAAACAGGAGTGTTGAGTTTAATTAGAATGTGAGACTGAATAATGGATTTTTGTTTAAGAAAAGTGTTTATATGTCTTTAAATAGAGTACTCATTAAGTAATGAGAATTTTAGGAATTACGTAAGGTGGGGAGTCAGAGCTGAGAGGAGAGCACCCTGTCTATGGACCATCAGTTCCAAGGGAACCCAACTGTTTACACCCCATATAGTGGACGTAGCCGCATCTACAGAAGAATCCGAGGTTTTAATGTATACCTGGAACCCAGCGGAATTCAAAGAAATTAACTGCGGCTTTTGGGATCTTCGTCAGATGGACTAGGATCCAGGATACACGTGCAAACAGTGTTTGATGGAAGGATTAACGGACGGTGCATTCCTGATTGACTGGAAACTAGTATTGGAATGATTTTGTTGCGGCTATCTTTAAAAAAAATTCAATTACTATAGTATCACAAACCCAGGAGTTTCAGAGACCCTTTTATCACAATCTAACACGTTCCCCATCGACTGAAATTCAAAGATCGAAAGATTTAGGTGAAGGACCATCGTATCTGACTAGTAAATGATCCGGATCTTTCTACCCTCATCTTGATTTTGGTTTTGTTTCTGAAAACGACCCAGATAAATGTAAGGGTTAGATAGAAAACTACATCAATAACTAGATTGGATGTTGTGACAACAGCAGACAACGAATATTGCGACTGCTTTTAAAACATCTAGCATTGGTGTGGGGCAGTGATGATGATTATTTGTAATCTTGTCTTGTTTGTAATTTGTAAGTTGAAAGTCTGTGCGGGTGTGTGATGTTTTATGAATGGTTTAGATGCAACATTTCGTTTTTAAAATCTCGACTGCTGTTTGCTATATACTCTTTTTGCCTTATTTTGTAACTAGTACTTGTCCTAGCTTTGATTTTGGCTTAGTAACGAGCACACCTTCCCCAGTTATAACTGCCCGTTGAGAGGAGGAGAGTAATAAAGTTGGTAATTTGTCATTTGTCAGGTTCGTTTTGTGGCATGGAACTGTACTGCTCTGCCATACCAGTTGTTCTGTGAGACAACGTGCATTTTTTTTATTTGATAACAATGACGGATAATCTAAATATGACTAATCTGTAAATGTAGTTTTGTTAATATTCAACAAGCAAAGCTTGTCATTATAAATTGACCTACAGCTGTGATCAAATCTACTCTGGACTGAGGACGAATACCCTAGGAATCGTGGTCTTTTTGGCATTCAAATTGGTAAATGGTGGAATTGACTGGTGACCCTACTACTCCCCCATTGGACTCAGCTGTAAATGGGTACCTGGGTAGAGGGATGGACAAGGTAAGGGAGAGAATATTTTCCTGCTCCAACATTCACACGAACTCTTTTGTCTCCGGCGCAAGCACGCGCTGTGTCCTTTTTGTCAGGTGACTGGATGCAGCGCCAAAAGTCAACAACGATTGGCTGCTGCTTTGTCCCGCCCCGTTCTACTCATCTTTATGATGAGGTTCCAAGCAGATTTTAGTCAGTATTGAGGACGTCGACGATAAGTTTTGTTTCGCACAGGAGAGATTATCTGCTACAGACATCAATACACTTTATTTTTCTACAAACTAAACAGTGATTTCCACCGATGACTTGGAATTACTAAACTGTTTTGAAGAGACGATGTATCAGAAACTCTTTGCTTTGGTACTTGTCTATTATGTCTCTGAAATATCTTTGACACTCCAGTTGCCAAGTGAACGAGAGGACGTCATGGGAAAGTACTGGTTCATGAACAGGTATCAGTGTGAACGACTTTGTTGGTACCGGAAACTGTGTAAGACCTACACTTACATCTACAACAGGACCATAGCCCCTGATGGAAACTGTGTTTTACACGCTGAAAACATCCCTTCAAACGCAACAAGCGGGATTTCAACAGACTGGGTCGAAAGGGAAGCTTTCTGGGACAAAGCAGTATGTAGCAGCCTTTTCTTATTTTTTTGTTAGTGCTTTCTCTCTATGTGCTATTGTAATTACCTCTTTAACAGCTAGTTAAACGTGAACACAGATGAAAAACTGTGAAATGTTTAGAGCTCGGCACAAGATACTATTTTCAATTTTTCAAAAAGTAGCCATTTTTTCTTTTTCAAATGCAAAACGAAGAGCATAGATCATGAATGTTAATGGAAGCATTTTTGCAGGCTCTTTTACTTGTTGCAGCCTTAACAAACTAACATTACCCAGGAATATTCCTGATGTTTGTGTTTCTATGCGGGGTAATCATTTGTAAGCTTGTATATCTAGAAAGAACGGTGATCAGTCACTCAGTGCTAGTTTAAAAACAAATGCTCCCTTAGTTGACCTTTAACATTTGCTGCTTTCTTGAGGTGCACTCCAGCTTACGTTGGAGTACTTTGCATGCTGTCTAATTCTGTTCGAAGCAAAATATTTTTTTCACTTCATTTCTTCAAGGACTCTTGAGAAGAATATACAATTTACAGAAAATTTTTATAAACAGCTCCAAGACAACGGTTGTCGCAATCGCACCTGTAATGATACCCAGGTGTGTGTGCCCACCTTTGCGTCGCCCTTCTACGCGTGTCTACCTTTTCCTGCAGGTAACTAGGAAATGTTTGGGGAAATTGTGTTGAAATCACGTGAAAGACAAGCACAAACCCGAATTAACCAATCTGCCAAATATGTACGAAATTATTGCACAAAAGGAATGGAAAGAATAATTATACAATATTCACCATGAAATACAAGATCTTTGATGTGTTTTTATGTTGATGGTACGTGATAAGAGTTTCATCTCTCCGATCAAGTTTTGAAAACGATTTTATGAGGTCAGTGTTATTATCTATTCAGATCTGCTTAGCTAATTAAAAGACAGTCAATGCACTTTCTGTAATGAATTTGAAACATAAAGGAAATACGAACAGATGTCTATAACAATGCGAGTGAAAATCAGCAAGCTTATATCAGAGAGAGAGAGAGATGCTGGTACGCAGACATTAATATTAATATTGATATCGTATCTTCACCTTTGACACCATTCTTGACAAACCTGAATCCCTACTACGAAGAATAACGAGGTGTACAAAAAATCAGGAAACATTATATTTTCTAAATAATATTCAAATTAATGTCGTTTCATCTTTTATAAAACTGCAGCAAACTTTCAAAGGTACACGCTGTCTTGGTTATGTTTTTTTAGAACTTAGCGGTCAGACGTTTCTCACATCAAGAACATTAAAAACTTTGAATATTAAATAAGAAAGGGTGGATGCTTGGTAGTATAACTTAAGACTTTACTTTGTCAGTTTAATTTTTAGGACTTTGCATGTAAAAGAAATGAAAGAAAGTTTAATATTTATGTCTAACGTTTTAACAAAGTACCTGTTCATCCATGCATGTTGAAATGCATTATATAATGAAAAGTTTGTAAACGCAAATGTCTTGTTTCATATAAATAATGATATTTTCCATAGTAATATTTTCAGTCTAAAATATCTGCCACAATAGATTTCTTCAGCAAGAGGCTTTTTACGATCGAAAAGTGTGTTCTCTAGAGCGGATGACATCTCTCTTGAAATAACAAATTTATTTGTCCCTGATAAGGTTTTCAAACGTGATTTAAATCATTTTTAATCACAAAATGACAACAAAGGGAAATTTATTTCAAGAACTAATGATTTGTTGGAGCTTTTGGAATTTGTTTCTGTTGTACTTCTCTCGTCTGATGACTGCGCGAGGAATAATGATTATCGAAAGCTAATGAGCAGCGTTCTTCTGTGGTTCAGCCAATGTGTAATGTGACTGGTAATAATATTTTTCTTATCACCGGGGCAATGAAAACAACAGCCAAACTTTTGTAATAATTTTGCTGTTTACAGTCAGCTGATATACTCATCATAAGCTGTGGAAAGAAATTTAAATTGTTTAAAATAAATTAGTGACCCATTACACCTACGAACGTTCATGAAGAAATCATAGTGGCATGAGGTTTGGACTTACTTCCCATTTCTCCTAAATGGTCTATTTTTTTTCTCTTCTAAACGTTTGAGAAAGATGCTCTTAAACTAAAATGAACTGAAAAATTGTAACCCCAAAAAATGTATGCTAAATGGCTGTTGTATTGTTTACTGTACTTAATAATAAAAAACTTACGACTTCTGCTTCACCTGATTAATTTTTTTTTATCCATTTAAAGCAACCATTTCCATTCTAAGTGGATATCGATATTCCTTCTTGACGGGTGACACAAGACCAAAGTATTCAGCTTAACTAACTAAACAGCTGTTGGCTGACGTGCTTGTGAAAATTTGAGAAAATGAGTCTCGTCACTAAGTCTCATCTGCATTGTTGACTGTTCGTAATTAAAATGTGAAATGCTAAAGTGAATATAATAATTCTCAACTGACGGTGAAGAAACAAGAGTTTGAAATAGCATGAGTAAGTTCCAAATGTTTCTTGATTTTTGTAATTACCATGGAGCAGAATGCAAAGCGCCTCCTCGAGATGACGGTGTCTACAGCCATGTGACACTACTCCAGGGTCAAAGGACAAACTTCACGTGCAACCCGTCTCTAGTATGGGCTCCACGTCACGCCGACAAGACGGTCACGTGTCAAGTCACCGGCAAGTACAGCGAGCTGAAAGGGACGTGTAAAAACGCCACCTACTACTCACCGGTGAGGAGAAAATTATTGTATACGCTGAGATATTCTTTCCTATCATCTTTTCTTTTTTGTTTTGCTTTATATTGTTCTTACAAAGAATCGATCAATCAGCGAGACCTTTCTTGGATAAGCAAACAGCCGTGTGGTCAGACAAGCCTCTGTCTGTAGTCGGAGTTCACACAAATGCCGGTTCGATCCTGTGCGGTGCTTCGTACTTTCTCCAGCTGACCAGTTCCTTAGTGCTGTCTTTGTTTGAGCGGACACAGGCGCTCATCGCTACTAAAAGCCTTAAAATATTTACAGCAATTGTTACACGTGTAAGATCGCAACTCGCTGGAGCTGCCTGTCCGTGTTCCACATATAAAGGCTTATTTTAACTTTAAAAATGCATACAACAATCATCATAGCTGTCAACAGATGCAGTTGGGATTCTAGCCAGTTGACTAGTCCACCTCGTCTTTCTCTGCATTAAATATCTGTTTACAGGTTATAGTCTTAGCTGCTGGCTCGGTGCAAACATCCCCCTCCCCCATTCGTATTTTTCTGATGATTGATGACAATCTTCATTCTTATTGTTTATTCCATGATTGTCTTTTATTCCTTTTCTGCATAGCTGTTTCTCCTTCGGTGATTCGTTTTCTATGTAAACTACCTATCTTGAGAGCTGGGCGCATGCTCCTTCATGGATGATGATGATGATGATGATGCATTGGGGAAAAATCTTTATCGAAGTATGGTACACGGACTTTTCGCCGACGGACGTTTCGCCGCCGGACGTTTCGGAGCCGGACGTTTTGCCGACCGGACGTTTCGCCGCCGGACGTTTCGGAGTCGGACGTTTTGCCGACCGGACGTTTCGCCGCCGGACGTTTCGGCGCGGGGCACTTCATTTCGGCATTTCACGCGGGACCTTTAGCCGAAGTGTGTGACGCCCCTTAGCTCACACATTTCTCTCGCCATTGTATCAATGTTTTTTCTCAAAGCTGTTGCACATAATCTGTGACAATCAAAGTGAACTGTCTGTGAAGTCTGTGTGTAAAATTTGTTTGAAATAAAGAATTATTGTGTAATCTAGTAGTTACTTTCATTCTTTGAGAAGTAAGTAAGCTCTCTCTCTCTCTGACATAATGCGGCGAAACGCCGGTCGGCAAAACGTCCGACTCCGAAACGTCCGGCGGTGAAACGTCCGTCGGCAAAACGTCCGACTCCGAAACGTCCGTCGGTGAAACGTCCGCACACGCGAAGTATGATGTTTAGGTAAAGAGCATAATTATAGTGACATATGATTGATATTATGACAAACAACACTACGGCACTGGACAATATACATGCCACAGAATAACATTTGATAACATTTAACTAACTGAATCTGTTGTATTAATTATGTTAGCATAATATGCATAATGTATGTCCCGGTAATGCAATTTATTGTATGTAATGTATAATATTTATAATTTAGAAATATTTTATAATTCATAAACTGCAGAGCGTTCCGTTTAACAAGCCATTCCCGGACGCTGTATCAAACGAATGGGAAGCCTGCTTCAAGGGTAATTTTACCCCAACCGGAACAAACAAGCAAAGGTAGATGTCTGTCTTTTTATTTCGTTTTCACAAAATATTTCGCGTATTTTGTAATGAAGATAACGAAGAACTGTCAACAAATGGAGCAAGCGTTACAAGAATATCATTTGAAGACAGAAGATGCTGAGCTGGCGGTTGATAGGAAGCATCCAGAAAAATATCTCAAACCTGCTTAAACTGGAAATATGTAGTATCTAGAAGTTTGTGCATTTAGCACTCGAACCATAAGAGGCACACTCTTGATATTTCAGTGTTAAAGTTTACAAAAAGAAAAGTAGAGGTAGTCATCTAGCATTTTTTAGGTCGTTTGAGGTATGAGATACTCCAGATCTCTCCTCTCTCGGGGTTAGATGTTTTGTGAGGGCAGTGATAATCTCTACTTCTTGTTGCTCTCCACCCGACCGTCTAATGAGTCAGCTAAGACGATTGGCTAAAATTCGCCACGTCACAAGGGACATTGACCGACTTGCCTACGGCTTGAATGTGGCCAGCACCTAGAAATAAAGCGTAAAAGTAATGTTTGTATAAAAAGATTGCAGGTATAACTACCCTATCTTTATTACATTCTGCGAATGCCCTTTATAACAGACAAGCCAACCGTTTATTCTCGCGTTTATTATTGTTATTTCATCTTGTAAGTATGATGACAAATAACCCTCTTCCAGTAGGATACGTTCACAGCTGTTCCACCTACTTTAGCAGGAAATGGTTTTACAAGTTTCTCAAAAACTTGTATTGTGCTTGTTAAATTTGTACCAGTGTGCAATATTTTTGAACGAGGGTGTTTCTTCATTTCTATGAATAATTATAAAATAACTACTCCAATCTGAGTAAAGTCTATTCTGTTTGCAAGATGCGAGCCTATGAACATTGTAGTTCTCTTCTGGGTTTTACAATGAGGTAAAAGATCTCATCCTCTTTGACGTCAGAAAAGTACACTGGTTGACTGAACTAACTATCGCCTAATTAGCATTTACTAGAAGTTCTTGCAGCAGACGCACAATTTAGCAATATCTGTAGTTAAAACTAAGCTAAGCTAACTTTTAAAAAGTATTACAAAATTTTAACGTGTTACAATGCTGATTACAGAGCCATAAATCAGCACTAATTTTCATTCCTTCTGTATAATGTCAGGATCAACGAAAAAGTGTAGCGTTCTTCATTGTTGCAGCCTTATGGTACTCGAGGAGTAGCAAAAATAAATTAATTATGCCGTTCTTCTCAGAACAAGTATAAAGTGAAAGAAATGTATGAAATGATCATGCAGATACTTTTTTGTAAATAGAGGTTTAACAGAATTAAGTTTTCAAAATTCTGAAAAGATACAAACATAGTTTTAATACAGTTAGTGATGGCGACAGTAAATTTAAGAACTCAGAAAAAGGAGTTAATGCATACATGTAAAACTTATGTCAGAACTCAGCTGGTCGCAAAGATTATTGTATCTTTTCTTTTAAATCTTCCTCAGTGAAAGCATGTTGAACTACTACAACCCAAATGCTTGTTTAGTTTCCTTCCAAATCCTGTACTTGTCGCTTAATTACAATGCGTCTTGTCTTTACAGAATGACCTTCAACTTTCACGACAGCCAGAATGGTTCGTGTGATACTTTGCATGGTGATGGCAAGATTCACCTTTGTATTGATTTCCGTTACAACTTTCAACAGCAGCATAAAGTCGTTCTTTTCCCAGCTCTGAATGCTTGTCAGTGGTCCTCTGGTGTTGAAATAGGAAATCTAACTCTACAACTCAACGAATACTTTGAAATTACTCTGAAGATCTTGTTCAACAGCACAATGCTGGTAAATAGTCACCATCTTTTTCTATATATGTATGTTCGTGTGTGTGTGTGTGTGCGCGCACCTGCGTGCATGCGTGTGTGTTTATGTGAGTTTAGATCGATTGTATGTTGGTCAAGCGCGATGTTTCATTAGTTGATGTACGTTGCTGTAGAGTATGTTTACTCTTGTTGTGTATCCGTCTCATGACATTACTGCTGGCTACAAATGAAAAACAACTATGTAGATCAAATGTGGATAGCTTCGTGAGAAACAAAAAGAGATAAAGCGAGAGAGAAAGAGAGAGCCAATGGCAGAGAGGAAGGGAGTGAGCAAGGTGAGGAGAATAGAATAGAATGATTCAGATGTCAGCTTTCCTTGAAACTTCGTGTAATTGTATTGTACACAATGTTTTCGTTGTTTCTTGTCACGGTGCATACATAAAACTCACTCAACTAAAACGAAAGATTAAAACTTGGCAATAAAATCACAACCTAAAGAATTAATGTTAAAAATCAACCCAAAATAATCAGGGCAGCCGAGGGTAGTAAGATATACTGAAATACTTTGCTTCACATAATACCCCAACTGGATGACTCACCATTTACTCCCTTTATTGATTATTTGGAAATGGCATGTGTGAGGATAATACTTCTCGGTTACGTTTGTGCTTCCAAAGAAGAAATGACTGATGTTGAGAGATCAGAAGATTATTATTTTTTTTATTTTATTTGTCATACAAAACGACATGAAAAAGTTGTTGTATCAATATACTGAAATAGACAATAGTGTACAAAAGTTCCAAAAATCACAAAAGTACTAATAAAAAACCCTGATAGCACGAAAACATTATTGAGAAACCTTCATTTGATGCTGAAGTGAAATAATTTATAAATGTTAGTAAATGTTAATTAAATGTCGCGGGGTTCATTGTGGCGAGATTTCAAATAAGTTATAACTTAACGATTCCCAAGTTTTTCTAAAATGCTTTTAAAACATTTTCCTGTAACATTATCATAACATTTAATAGCTATAGTTTGTAAACAAAAATCAGTGTTTTTTTTAATGAAACTGTTATTTTTTAGAATAATTTGAAACATCTACAAGCTTTACAGCCTCAATCCAACAGACAAAAGCCTTGCTAGGAAAAAAAAGAAAATAGACAAAATTGTTTTTTTTTTCTTATTTATTAATGTGCTTGACGCTTTCCTATGGGGTCTAGGCACGTGTGATAGGCAGAGCCTCGTAGTAAGGTGTTTGCTACACTCTCGACTTTTCCGACATCCACACCGACACAACCATGTAGACGATGCACTTCCACTAAATTTCTAATTAATGCTAATTACCGTTAATTATCGACTCGATCCCCCAACGCACACCCAAACAAACAACACAACGCAATTTTAGTGAAAGCAAAAAATACTTATTAAGTACCAAGAAACAAATGCCAAGAGCTTTACAAAACAATGAAGAAATAAAAAGAATATGCACATGAACTAATTCTATATCTTGGCTAGTTATGTAGGGTGTCTCGTTAACCTACTCCTTAATACTAATCCAGATACCTAGTGAGTCAATTAATCTATTCTTAACTATCACACTCGTTCCACCACACACTCACCCAGTCCATACAATACGCATACACACGCCCCTTAGCTTGACCCAAGCGCCCTTGCTGTGTGGGATGTATAGTCTCTGATGAGATCACA
>SRHC01002333.1:0-29123 GCA_004794325.1 Pomacea maculata
AAGCTCCGAATCGGCCAGACAGACCAGTGCCCGTGCCAGACAGGCAGTCAGACAACAGAACATCTACTGCAAGAATGTCCTATGCACGAAGAACTCAGGCACCGCATTTGGACTGATGAGACGCCAGTATTGAGGAAGCTACACGGCAGCCTGGAGGACCTGCGGCGCACAGCATCATTTGTGCAGGAGGCAGGCGTGTCCATTTGAGTGAACGACGAAGAAGAAGAAGAAGAAGGATGCATTCGGGAATAATTTTATAACAAAGTAAAGTAATTGTAAATCTAACTGACAATTCCAAATGAAAAAAGGAAAGACTTAAAAACGTAAACCATGCAATCAATAAATACATTTTCAAAACTAAGAACAAAAAAATTTTCATACGGTTTAATTTTAAGCCGTCTATCTTAATTTCATTCAAATCACTAAAAAGCAACAAATTCCACGCAAAGGCAGAGTAATACACTTTTCAACAGTTAACCGTCAGAAACTGTAGACGTGCAGGCGTGTCTTATTATTAAGAACAAATAGTCTAAGAGACTATAAACAGTTTAAGGTAATATTACAACTAGTTATAAATAAGATAAACTATTTTATCTACACATTTTTTTCAAAATTATACTGCAGTTTAATGTCCACACATCACACAGTATATCAAGAAAATTCTGTCGCATTTTGTTACAAGACAATGACTGCATTTTAATTCTACTAAGCCTTTAGCACGTCCAAACTAGTGCAAGTGCTATTTTCAAGAAACGAAGATATCTGCATTATCAGTCGAATGTAGAACATGCGTCCGACGAGTATAATCTTAGGGAATCGCAGATATGAAACGATTAGTCGGATTTTTAATGACTTTTCGCACATTCCATCACGTGTACCTTCAAGTTAGAGGATAGATGGTGACGTCACCTTTAGAATCAAGTGAGAAGCCACGCACGTAACTGAATCACACAACCAAACAACCAGTATTTCACTGTTGGTGTATTCACCTTTTCGAAATCAACATTTTCTGATTTTCTTCAACATAATTTTTTTTTGAAGAATATGAAAAATTTAAAATAAAAGTTATGTATTTTGACAAAAAGCTTGGTGTCGCGTGTCGATTATTTTGCTTTCCATCCTTGGCTGACCTGCCGTCCGGTGCATGAGGGGAAACACATCTTATCAAGCAACATTTTACCTCGTCCTTGTGTAATGGGCGGAAGTGCATGTGAGATAAAATGTTTTATATTAGTGATTATTTGTGTTGATAGTTTGAGTGTGATATGTATGCTAAAGTTAGATCACCCTGTTAGTTCTGGAATGTGGCCGTTAATCGCGGCGCATGTGGCGCGCACCCGCATTTTTGTCTGAAATGAAATGTTGTTTCTAATTTTTTTAGGGAGAGACATGCTATGAAATCTTACTAAGGGCGTGGCTTAGAGGGGGAGTTTTGTTGGAGCCACCTGGCGATGGATGAACCAATGTACTGTTTCTTCTAAGTCTTCGTCTATGTCAACATCCACATCAACGTCTACGTCTACGTTTGCATCTTCATTTTCTTCCTCTGCTCTCTTGTTTTAAAGAACGTCTTCATTCGTCCAAACCTCTACACTGTGCCATCATCAACCTGCCCTAAAGTATCGTCAGCGAGTGGACACGTGACCCAGCTGTGCTCCCGGGTGTGACCAAGCTTTCCTCTGGAGCTGCGAGAGTGTAAACATGTGAGAGTGCACCCACGTGACCAACACGAGTTTCGTACCCGCAGAAGGTCCCCGGGTGTGTACCTGACGGACAGGAGAGGAGGGTCAATGCCGGAGCGCCGCACAAGGCCAGAGGGTGAAGCTACAGTGAGACTTGTATAGAACTTGATAGACTTACTTCCCCTAGCTACCCGCAGTGCGTGCAGGTGTGGTGTCCCCCTGTGTCATCTCTTCCTTTTAGTGTTGTTGTTGTTGTTGTTGTTGTTGTTGTTGTTGTTGTTGTTGTCGTCTCTCACCTGTGCACGGACAAATTTTGGGGGGTTTATTTTCTTTTTCTTTTAATTTTGATTAAAGTAACATAAAATCTTATTACGAAATCCTTCGTTGATACATCAGGACGTTCTGCATACCTGTCTCGCCATCGTTCCTGCACACCAGTCTAGACAGTGTAAACCAGACTTTACAGTGTAAACCAGTCTATAAATGTAAACCAGTCTATACTGTGTACAATAGTCTACACAGTGGAGTTGTTGACACAATCTATGGCAACCCCGGGGCATCAGCTTGCCGAGCTCTTCTGTTTTATCAATGGACTCCTGACACCCTCACGGATGTACTCGAGATCGAATGAATGTCTGAAAACTGCTTCCGGTGTAACAGACGGCAGGTCAAGAATGTGACGTCATTCATGCCCACGTGAGCGGCATAGGACTCCCTGAAGAGATGTTGGTACAGAGTGATCTGCCTGTAGGATGGCAGGCCCGGGAAGACATCTCTAAACAGAGGCAGGGTGTCCACATAGCCTGACACCTTCTTCTCCAAGTCCACCATCCTGTCACAGGATTTGGCGGCGTTGAAGAGAACGAGACAACCAAACCGTTTACAGTTGTGACCAAACAGTGTGACAGGCTCATCGCCTAGAAACTCCAGACAGAGCCTGGTGTATGGTCACGGCATCCACCTGCCTGCCCTTGTGATACAAGCGACATTCAGCAAACTTCAGTCCACTGACAATTTCTGCTTGAACCTCAATCGGCATTTTTAGACATCGGCTCTCTAAATCATTTTGGTTCAAGATTTTCAACTTTCAAAAGTGTACAGTTTGGGTAGGCTGCTATAATTCTGTAGGAGAAATAATAAGGGACTTAATATTTTTAAAAAATATGACTTAAGAAAGATTATAGTTTTTATTGTTTTAAGTCCATCGTGTTTTATTCAGTAAAGAAAATGACCTTATTTTATGTACAGAAATTTGTCTTATAAAATCTGTTATTACGCAAGAGAGTATCGACAGACGACACGGCTGCAACCACTCGTTCCTTCTAACAACTCACAACATTCTTAAAAACGTTAAAGCAGATAACAAATATGACATGACACATCTGTGCACCCCGGGGTAAACAACTCAGGAACAGTTTGATCCTGCCTCGACATTGCAGTGTAGTACCTACAGGTATGTACCTTGATGTCGGGTATGACACCCGTGGCCTTGGCGAGGACCTTGTCAGTGCAACCTTTCAACCTTTTGGTTCGCTGATTAAAATCGCTACTCACATACAAAATAAAAGGTTTTTCCCGTTAGGACAATATCTTTTTTATGCAATAAGCATTTATAAGACTTTCTACGCTTTCCTTTCTCTTCTCGATTGAGATCGTAATTAAAACCCCGCCTACAACTTTTCTTCATATTGGCATTGTGTTTGAATTACTGCTTGTTATTAAACTATATACTGGTATTTCAAGAGTTTAGATGATTTCTTTGTCCTTTCTTTACCATAACAATCAATATCTCCTTTTCTCTCACAGCTTCAGTGTTATTATTTTCTTTATTTGAGACTTGCAAAGACAATCAGAGCCAAACTAAAAACAATACGGTAAAAGATTTCATTAAATATTATTAATTATGTGCCATATACACTGGCACTATACATACTTTAATTTTAAAAACTAGATCAAAACAACTTTTCTCGAACACAATTCCTGTACAAGTCTGCGACATTATCGTCATGTAATGTTGAAAATTCTTTTCTCGAGCAATGAAGCAGGAGACACACATACATACTTTATAACTACCTCATCAAGTCTTCCCAGTATTTCCTTTCTTGATGTTGACTTTCAAAACTAAGAAAATACAAGGTTTTAAGGTTAAAATATGTCTTTCGATTTCGTTGTCTTGGCTAAACGATACTAGATGTTGCAGTGAACATAAAATGGCATTACACTCGAAAGTCACAAGAAAATTTAGTAAATCTCCTAGCAAATAACATCAAGAAAACATCACTTCTACAATTACCTTGGTTACTGAAGCAACATTTAACCTAAATTCTAAAAATACGCACATGGTCAAAATACAGCAAGTAGGCAAACAACAAGACTGATATCATTCTCGAATTAAACACCGATAACTATCAGTTCTGCATTTTATATTATATACAAAATTCTATCGCTTCGATTAAACTTATCATCGTTATAATTCTGCTGTTGGAGAATCTTAAATCTCAGAGATTCTCCCATTTATGCTGAGTTACAATAAATACAGAAGAATAGTACTGCATTTCTGTCAAATAATATCTTTAAAAATATGGTACTTGAGATGTGTTCACTACGCCTTCATGAAATAAGTCACAGACAAATCATATTAATAAATCTCAAAACTAAAGTGACCTAAGTCACCTAACACATAAAGTATTAACAACATTTTGAGTAATACGATTTTCTCTAGCTTCCTAGAAATATGCAATCGTAGTGCTATTGTATTTTACGATTGACGACTATAACAAAAGTATTACTGCGATTTACTACTCCTATAGATTTTGTTTGATTCCAAATGATAAAGTTGTTTAATAAAAACGACTCTAAAGTACTTCATACAAGCGGTTGCATAGGTATCTTAGTTCAAAGGGAGGTAACCAATTTCAAAGATCAAATTATCACGTATTCTGAGAGATTGACTTTTAAGTTTTTCATGCATGATTGCCGTAACGTATAGATGATCAGGTGATGTACTTGAAAAAGGCTTCTCTATTTAAATTGTTCTTTATACTATGCATATAACAGTATCATTAGGTATGTCAATAGAACCTCACACATGCATGAATTACTGAAACAGAAAAACCTTTTTGTCTTTGTCCGTGAATACTGCACTCAGTACTTCATCGCTGGTCAGTAAGTAATTCACAACAGGACAAATATTCATCGGTTCTTTCGATTCATCTGTTGCTTCTGCTGTGTTTTTTATAGTATTGACTTCTAGGGAATACTCTGGTGCCCGGTCGTCTGCTGGCAGTTTCACAATGACCATTGCCAGTTTGTTATCGTCTTCTCGCTGCACGATGACGCTCTCCAAGAGTTCTTCCGATGTCCGGGAGGAGTGGACCAGCCTGGCGTTAATGTCTACCCCGTCCTCAATCTTGAAGCGCATGCAGATCTCTTCGCCACTTTTCACGGGCACAACCCCTTCCGTGTGGGAAGGCTCCGACAAACCAGCTTCAGCAGCTGCTTCACCAAAGCCAAACCCGTTTTCTGGGCTGGATGGTAAGGGCTGTCTGTCTGGAGCCGCATTATCACAGACGATATAAAATGCAACTAGTCTAGCGGTCTGACCTCCATGAACTCCTGTCACTGTAAATTTATATGTTCCAACAACTGGAAGTCTGACCAGAATTGATTCTGTCTGTTGAGTCCGTTTTATTCTGGAAGAAAATTGCTATGTTTAATGAAACAAAAATCCTCGTATTTAGGTAATTATTGGTAAAATGCTTAGCTATTTCTGGCAAGAGACTAACTATAGCATATTCTAGTATTATTTATTTAAAAAATCTTACAGATCTACTACTTAAATGTGTAACGGACAACTACGTAGTAGAGGGGGGAAGAGGGGATGGGGGAAGGTTGACATCCGGTGTTGACGGTTTGTTTTTAGAAAATGTAAGCGACCCAATTCAGCGAATGCCACGTGCGGGCCAGGCAGTGCTGACACCTGGTCTAGAGGGACTGGGGTGGGTATATTTAAGCCCGACCATAAGCGGCCAGGGGGCGGCTGATAATAATTTGGTGGATTTGTGGTTTTATTTCACCGACTCGACGATCTCTGTAGACGTAATAATATGTATGTATTACGGGAGAAGTACTTTGTGGTTGTACTATCTCTGTGGACGTAATAATATGAATGTATTACGGGGGATCTACTTTGTGGTAGTACCATCTCTGTGGATGTGATACTGTGGCTGTATTACGGGGGATGTACTAGTGCAGATGTACTACTGTGGATGTACATCGTGTTCTTTACTCCTTATCATCGCCGTGGGAGCTCTGTGATGTGAGCAACAGGCCGTGCAAATTCTTGGGGGCCAAGAAACTGCACACCGACGTGGGCGAGCAGGAGCAGTGGACTCGGAGTAAGGAGGGGGCTACCCTGCCCTTCCTTACGCGGACGTACCGACCACCACCAGGGAGGGTGCCTGGTCAGCTGAAACTAACCGCCGGAGGAGGGATGGTTTCCCTCTTAGTTTTATCCCAGCTACATATTGCTCTACCCACCCGCCTGACAGTAACTTAGCGGTATAGTAAAAACCCTCTTTTATCATTTATTGAACTGTAGAAAAGCGGCTTAGAATTGACTTTAAAAGAAACCGGGGACTGGAGAGCTGCAGGGACTAAACGGTTATTAACCTGTTAAACTTTGATGGTGTGTTGATATTGTAACTCTTTAAATTGGTGCCGTGTGGATTCCGTCAGAGTGACTTGGTAAACTTGGATGGTGTGAACGTGATGGAGTGTTATTATTATTGACTGTAGATTACTGTTGATATTTTTGTCTTCTTGTAAACTTGTGTTTGGTTCTAATAATTATTGGTGCCTCTAAGGAGGGACGCCCACCCTTAAGCGATCTTATATTGGTTTTGGAAAGAATGCGCATGTCTGCGGATGGTCCGTGACAAAATGATTGCCAAATCTTGACTGGAAATTTGCAACAATAAACAACATAAAACAGTTTTAAAATTTTAAATATGTTTTCACACTTAATGCTATCTGTGGACAACATTGTTTTCTTTTTCTCGACCGCGAAATTGCTTATAAGATTAGAAACATTATCCTTACATATTTACGTAACGATCCTGTTGTATCTCTGGTGCAAATTTTCTTTCTGAACAAACTTCGTCAAACATCATCTTATATTTCAGTTTGGAATCAGCTCCTGGACTGAACATGTCGATCAAACACCATCCAGATGTGGACTTGATCACACCTGTCAACGGGCTGATCAGCTTCCATCCAGACGAGAAATAAGAATTCGAGAAGTAAGGTAACTCATAGAATTTCTCTTGTGTCCATGGTTCAGTTAGCAGCTGCTTCTCTTTGTCATTTGGGTGATAGAAGTAAATCATCACCTCGGGGTCAGTCAGGAAATAAAATTCATCAAAAATGGACATCCTGGTACTCTCTTTTTTGGCAAGCCTAAAGAACAAATAGAGCATTAAGATTATTTACATGCACTCACAGACCGCAAAAACCGCCATAGGGGTACTATTAGCATATAGTGGAGCTGAATAAATCCCTGAACCTTTCCTGTTTTCCTTTTAGTGGTTGTGTATAGTGCTAGGGCTATGTTTTGTATTTTTATCGTTTACGTGGATTTATCTACACAATGGCATGTCTTTCAATTGACTGAGACTTTGCACTGTCAATAATATTTGTATATGTCTCTGTGAAGAGGAGAAGCTACACTACAGTCTTATTGGACCTGATGATGAGAGTCAAGAACGGTCAGAGCACAATGTACTATGGCGTCAAAGCACTTGAACCTGATGTAAACACAAATATACCGATATTCAATACACGTGTGTTTTTCAATACTACTACTATTAAAATAATAAAAACAATAACAATAATGATAATGATGAAAAGAAGAAATCTTTTGTTGTAGTCTCAGTGAAGGTATAATGTGTCTGATACTTCATTCTAATCGTTGCCTGTTCTTCTGTGCCTTCATGAATTAGTTTCTGTATTAAATGCTAAATGCTTGATTCTATTTACAAGTTTTCCTTTGTGCTGCTGATAATTATGACTGTGATTACTATATAAGGTTAAGGGGCTAGAAGAGAGACGACAGGCACAACACAGAAGAAGAAGCTCACCTCTAGAGAAATACGACATCTAATATCTCTACCCCACAAACGACCTAAAAATAAAGCCAGAGCACAATATTTACCTTAACTTTACTTACTTTTTTCAGCTTTTTTGTAAGGTGAAGTTTTACTCATGGGTGACGATGTTTTTTTCAATACACATAGTGAGGGAAGAAATCTAAAAAAATGAATTACCTTGTTCTGCTTGGCTCTCCAGTTCTCTCGACCACCAGCAAACTTCGTTTTCGGCGACCACCTGATTTTTTTACAAAGGCCTTGTACGGACACACGAATCTCCAGCTGTCAGCCACGTAAACAATTGCCCAGGTAGATTCTTTAGTTTTTTCGGAACCAAGTTTGTACATTGCAACTTTTGCCTTGCCGTTCACAAGAACGCATGGGATTCTTGTAAATCTGTTAAATTATAACGATTATTATCATTATTTGAATTGCTTGCATGACAGCTGTATATTGTAGACGATTCTTTTATGGCCGTTACGATGAGAATAAATATAAAGTAAACGATACAAAACGTACCTGCACATCTCGGCAAACATTTGAGCAATTAAAATCTTATCCTTTGTTGCCCCCTGTAGGTAATAGTCTGGACTGCTGCTATCTTCCCAGCTGTCTGTCTCTTGTTGACATCCTATGTTCTGAGCGCCCATCCACACAAAAATGGCTCTTAACTTGTGTAGATCGGAGCTCAAATGACCAGTAAGGTGCTGGACAAGTTCGTCGAAACTGTCTCTTGGTGAATCTAGTTTCTGAAACACGCACGAAACGAGGTCTCCATCAGGATGGTGACAGCATTTGACAGAATGAAGGAACGAACATAAGATCTTGTTTTTGCTGTATCCTCCTGGACAGTTTAAACAGATGGCGAGAGTTTATTGATAAATGGTTCGTGTGACAGGTTTATGTTTACTGTCAGGAAATACGTGTTTTTTTTCTTTGCAAACGGTTAGTTGTTACCAGAAGAAGGTCGTGCTGTCATTGAACCAGATCCTCAAGATAGCCCTTCCTTCTTCAGTTGAAATTTTGTTTTGTTTTTAAATATGGTATCATTTAATTGTTTAATCTTAAATTGAAAAACAAGAAAATACTGTCTTCCAAGTAAATATCCATTTCGTGAAAGACGGCACTCGCAATGAAGACCAAGAACTGTTCATGATGATATAGATCAGTGATGCCCAACCTTTTTCGGCCTGCGGGCCATATCCATTTCGGACAGCCATGTCGCGGGCCACTTCACCGCAAAAATACCAAAAAAAAAATAGAGCAGATACCATTTTTATTAGAACCAAGTTGTACTTACCATTAATTATGTATTAATTAGTGGGATATTTGAAGTTGTTTTCCCGAAACCAACTTCTGAATGTCCGGCTGCATGAAGAGACACCAAGTCGGAGCACTGAATCGAAATGTTCGTCCATCCAAAAAAAGATTGAGAGACGCCCCTACATAGGGAAACATACTTCTTCTTCCCTTTTTTCGTTTTTTTTCGGTTTTTTTATTACTAACATGCCGATTTCCTGCACTGTGGGCAGAAGTTTCGCGGGCCGGATGGCACCGCGTCGCGGGCCGAATATGGCCCGCGGGCCGTAGGTTGGGCATCCCTGATATAGATTGCAGAGAACACGTTAATAGGAATGTTTTTTTAGAAGTCGATGTTGTTAGACAAACTATATAAAAAATTTTAAATAACCCCTCTGTTCGTCTTCACATAGTAATTAAAGTAACCATGTGTTTTTCAGTATTAAAGTCTATGACTCTCGTCGATAGCTAGGAATAGCAATGTTTTTTTTTTCTTACCGCCCGAGCGTCCGTGTCCACCTCTGTGAAGTCTACATCTCTAAGTAGGTCCTCCTTGAGGGTCTCCGGTGGACATAGAGGTGGGTACCAGTCCTGGATCTCCCATAGTTCCTGATCCTGAAAGTAGACAGATAGACCAAGAAAAATCCAGCCAAATATGAACGACTCTTGCCATGCTTTCTATAATTAGTATAAATCTACCTAATAAAGTATATTCTCTACTTACCTCTGATATTTTGTGTTTAGCGTATAATAAGATAAGATAAGATAACTTTATTGTCCAGCAAAGATGTGTCTTCCAGCATGCAAGCAGTCAGAGAGAAAATCAAAAACATCAACAATAACATCAGCAATGGCAGAAGTGAGTCATGTCAACTGTGTTTCTGTAAACTTATCTTCAGAGGTGTTTTGTATTCACTTTGAGTTTGTTGTAATGTGTCGATGAAAGTGCATTTTTAATATCATCTTTTCCCTTCTATTCCTCTTTTCTTTGTCGTTTTTTCCTCGATATCACTTTTGTCAGCATCACTACATCACGGAACAGAACATTACAGAACTACATCACGGTAAACTGCACAACGTTTCCCTCCCCTAGAAAAAGACACATTTTGATTCTCTAGAACTCACTGAATTTCTTATTTGTGCTAAGATCATTTGTCAGGGGTATTACTACATTTTAAAGAAAAGAAATTTATCACAAAATGCTTTCCGAGGCACAATAGTATCATTTAAATGCAAAGACAATTTAAGGGACACTTTCAATAAGATCTACGAAAGCAACCCCATTGAATTTATCCGGTTCATAGTTAACTACTAATTTTATCAATAACCAATGCTGTTATTGTCCCTAGGAGTGATTACATTTTTGGACACTCTGTAGTTTGGTTTTGTAGAAAGATAGTATATTCATAAAATATCTGTTATGCTGGAGACGAAATCCAAGCCTTTGAACTGATCTTTATTATTGGTTCTCGGGATGTTCGATCTTTTTTGATGGGGTGGACAGTTCTGGAAGAGTAAGATTAAGATTTGAAAATGTCATGCCCATGGCTTGGCTTGTACACAAATATACTGCTTTCTCTATCTATCTCTCTCTCTCTCTCACACACACACACTTTATCACAAATCACATAAACACACAAGCTATAATTATTAAACGTCTAAAAATAGGGAAGTCACATGATGTCTGACCTCAGTCATTTGTGAAGTGAGGGTAAACAAGAACTCTCAAATCTCTTCTTACTTCTGCAAAACGCTTCCACAAATATGGCTGATCTGGCATCAGAAAATGTNATAATAATAATAATAGCAGCAGCAGCAGCAACAACAACAACAATAATAATCCTCTAACTTTTTTCTTTCACAAATTCCACTTCTCTCTGGTCAATTGGAGGCAATTTTTTTTTTCCTTCTCGCTGGTATCAAATTATTTTGTTCGTATGCAAATGTTCTAAGTCCTCGGGATTACCCGTCGGATATCGCATGCACAGCAGACCTGAAAACGTCTTCTGGCAGTAATTCATTGTCTTTAAAATACTAACATGTAGAAGGGACTTCTGTTACAGAAAAACACTTCAAACAAATCGAGCTAATAAATTAAAAGACAATACTTACTTGAATTCGCCCATATGAAGCCTGACTTGTTTCTCACACGATCCTTTTATAGGTGTAGAGAATGATAGGTTATCTAGACAAGGCACATGACTTCAAGGCTACTAATTGGGTTCGTTTCATGTACAGTTTTCGAAATCACAGAACATTTATTTTGGACAGAGGCATAAGGCATAAGTAGTTTATTCAAGGGACCATTGCCCTTTTTGAAGGGGGAGCAACAACAAAATAATACAATATTACATACAACAATACATGGTTATAGGAGTAGAATAACGAAAAAAACATGCATTCATAATTGCTTATTTGTCTTCTATTGTAGAATTTCTAAACTGGAAAGCATGGAAGAGATACAATGCCAGATTTTTAACAACTTTTTCATTTGATGAGGCTAGTAGCAAACTCATTTTAAATTTATTTGGGCTAGTATATATTTTGTATGTATCTTATTCTAAAATAGTGTAGGGCTTCGCAACATAAAGATCATTAGTTTGGACAGAGATACGTTAGAACTGGAAAAATTGGTGAGATTTGAACTAAGGCTGTTAAGACAATGCTGTTCAGACAGCCCTAAAAAAATCTTGCTCAAGTTTCTGCCACTGGCCGCAGACATCAGATGCATCAGTTTGACCGTCCCGCTTAAAAATAATAATTAACATTTCATTTCGTTATAAGATAATCACTATGCTCTAATTTGTTGGCCTTTGAACAATATCTATGCTTTATATTCACTGTACTAAGTATTTAACAGGTCCAAACTTGTGCAACTGTCTTTTCCAGAAAATAGAAGAGACCGATTAAATCACACGCCCCCTGGAGTGACACAGATATGAACCGCCTACTTGTATCTTTAATCACTTATTGAACTGTCTAGGTTTAGTACACAATGTTGTAAAATTGTATGAATTGCACATTTTCTTGAAGCAGTTAAATGTACAAAGATCACACAGTATAAAGTTACACAGTATATACCAAAGGCTCTGCCACAGCCGCACACTTTAGTACCGGTAGTGACGTCAGACGTCAGAATGTAGTTTCCCCTCACTTCCAAAAAAAATAAAATTAAAATTATCATTTCGTTACAAGGTATTGGTTGCGCTATAAATTGTTAGCTTCTCAACAAGTATTATTTAAATTTGTATATTTCACTCTACTAATTCTTTCATGTGTTCAAACGCACGCAACTGCCGTTTTTGAGAAAGTGAAGATGTATTTTTGAGAAAAGTGAATAGAAGAAAGATTACTGCGCTATCAGCTAAATGCAATACACTCGTCCTGATGGTGACAAAGTGTAATTTTGGGGTTAGAGCAGAGAAGAACCACTTGCTCCCATCTTTATTTATCTCACACAGTATCACTTGTACAAGTAAGCTCCGGTAGATAATTAATTGCGATTATCTAATCAAGAATTCGATCCCAAAGAATTGCTGCACTATGTGATATTGATTTCGTATTTAATAATGCTATAACAAGGTCAATTAATGTGATAATTTCTAATGAGAAAGATAACAAAGCAATGACTAAAAAAAGTAAACATTTTAATCAATGAATACATGGCCTAATACGCCCCTTTAAAAAATTAAGTTTCACAGGATACCGCTGATTTTTTTATTTCATCTATTTCGCCCTTGAATAGGAATTCAAAATATAGTTTTACTACACTTGTCACGCTATCCGTTGCCGTGGAAACGATCCAAAATAGCGCCAAAACAAACATTTTGAAAAGCTTGTAACTCCGTCAATTTTGTGACTAGCCTCAAAATTCTTTTCGAAATAGTTGCCTTAAAGGAAGAGCTACAATAGCATGAGGGGGAATTAGGAAAATCAACTGAGTTATTTCTTATGAATTTTCTAGGGGGTAAAACAGTGTGTAATTTTTATAAAAATTGATTTAAAACAGTATAACTACTAAACTACTAAATATTTCTTGAAATATTTCATAGAAACGTTTAGAATTGCATAAAGGAAAAGTAAACAAAATTTAAGGTCTGTATCACTTGTCAATATAAAGGTTTTGAAGTCAACATTATGTAACCTAAACAAGAAACTAAAAATAACGAGTAAAGAAAAAGTGAAAGCTTAGTTATTACGAAACTACTGAATATTTCTCTAAAAGCCTCCATAAAAATGTTTAGACATGGATAAAGAAAATCTCGACCACATTTTAGGTTTGTATCTCATTTTATTATGAAGGTACTAGGTTTTAAATTAAACAAGCCAACAAAAGAAACTGAGAAAGCGAAAATAGAAAAGGTGAAAGCTTAGTAACTCTGTCTTAACTAATCCTTTTATGTACTTTATGTGTTTGATGGAAAATACAACCCCCTTTTAATGTTTTCCTACATATCCCTTTATTATAAATAAAAAAATAATTATTTTTAGTCAGCATAATTTCTGCTATGTCCAAAAGAATACACACACAGTAATAGAAAGATAGTGTTTGCAAACACTGAGCTACATAGTTATAGGTTTAGTTAGGTTTTCACAGGTTTTTCCATCTCTGGTCTCTGGCTACCTACCTAATATTTAGTACTTTGTTTCAAATATGGCTTCAGTTTTTGTGAGCATCTACTAAAGTAGCAGCATTAGTATGAAACATACTGTACTTATCTTTCTTAGCCAGGAGATGCAGGGTGATGGGATGAAAATCAACACATATTTTTTTATTAAGGAAATTAGTTCAAAAGCTTCTTCATTAATGGCACAAGCTGCACATGGAACTGAACTCCCAGGAAAGAACTCTTTTAGGAGCATAACCTATTCATGGAACCTAGACAGACATCATTGAGTGCACCAGAATTTAAGCAGCTGCTCATATTTTGTTCCTCTGTATGCTAGGAATTTTTTATGAATTACCTCTGTAGTCACATGGATTAAAGATGTTTGATTCCTGTGGCTAGATGGTTCCTTATTTTTTGTCAAAGATTTCTGGGAAAAGCACCGGCTGTCTGGCCTTTTAGGAGGCTGACAATTATGTGCTCTCTAGACACTGAATGGCTACAAACTTGACTAGATAACATTTTTTGTTGTATTTGCTAGGAATATTATACATATTTGCCAGTCTGCACTTATTCTGTTTCATTTGGTTTGAGTAAGGCAACCCAACCCCCACATAACCTTTGTTTCTTAGACTGCTTGTGTCTATTACTGTGGCCAGAGATGTGTGTGCGTGCGTGTCAGGGACGCGTTCAATTCACACTTTCACACTACTTGCACTCACTGTACGCACACGTCCCCTTACGTGTTTTTTCATTCACAAATCACATAGATTTGTCGTGGGCAACAAAACTTTTATATCAGTCAACATTAAACTCACACACACGATACTGCGAAGTATATATATACAAAGTCTGTAGGTCTTCCACGCCGCGGCCTGTAAATCAAAGCTGTCGTATGTTTTTGAATATTTCGTTAAAGTCTTAGTTACTCACACCACACTGCCTGAAGAAAAAGTCGGTGCAACCCAAAAATAAAACGTCCTGGTAAATTCCTCCCTTTCCCTGGTCCAGAAGTTGTGCAGTCTTGGCAACACTTGACTGATATCCACAAACAAAACTTTTAGGGGAAACCACATACACGTTCCGGTTCTTAATAGGAGTAAGTGCTGACTTGGCAGACACCTAGTCGACGACTAAGAATATATTCTCTGGGATCAACACACAAAATCCAAAGCGAACACTACAAATAAATTCTCTGGGATCGAGACACAATATCCAAAGCGGACACTACACACTTTCAGTCCGCCTCTCTTCACTCCCCACAGCCGTCTGCTCTCTTCCAAATAATTTTCGCTCTACGTCCCTCTAAAATTGCGTCATAAAATGACGTCGGGTTCTGACGCGAAACACGACGCAACAAACACACTCTCATACTGGTAAGGGCAATAATCCCTGACTAACAACAAACAGGGGCAACAACCCCCTGTTCCTAACAGTGTCAGAGTGTGTGCATGAGATAGGATATTATTACAAAGTACGTAAATAACATTTGTAAATGTTCACATCTAGTCCTGATTACTACCAAGATTTGCAGCAGAAATTAAAACTTCGCTTTATTTTCGAGACGATTACCACATGACTGACGGTGATTTCAACATCAGAATTCAGTTCACTACGTTACATTTTTTTACCTGCTACAACGGTCTAAGAATGTCCTCGTGGTTTTTATTATTTCCCACGTGGTATTTTGAGAAGAAATGAGCGTCTGACAGGCACAATGAACATTATATATATATAACGTTAATGTCTTAGAAAGATAATATTCAATAACAAGCTTTGAGTTACTGTCGACATTTGCGTGTATCTGGAAGCCATGACAGTTGCATTGTGGGATACCCGAACACTTCCGAAGCGTGTTCGTGGGAACTATGACCCCATCTAGGTCGGCGTTAGTAAATTCCGATCTGGTATATGCAAATTATGTTTACGTCTGCGTCTATTATTAGAATATTTTCGACCCTTTTATACAACTAAGAACTGTACACAGCTGTTGTTGTTCTGGAGTACAAATAACATCCGATTCTTAAATTGCATGAGACATGTACCTGCACTATGTATTAGCAGCGAACATTTTCCAACGGTCCACTCATCTAAATTTGTTTTATTTCTGTTACACATTTAATCATACAAAATCTTTTGCCTGCAGGGGATGACAGATTATGTAACACTCCAGACATGTGTATACTTTTCGTGTTGTTCCGGACAAGAATTTTTTTATATGTGTACAGATCTTTGTACTCGACAATGTTTCAGCGGCAGTGGAGTGGAAGATAATGTTTTTGGAATTTTTGGTGTAATAAAATATTTACTGGTATAGATTTGAAGCAGCATAGGATAAATATACTAACAGTGTAACATGTTACGTATGTTGGGTTTGCTGTCAATGCACACGTGATACAGCAATGTGTCACAATGAAAAGAAACTTTTAAAAACTTTATATTATTGTCTTTGTATTTGCCTTGGAATATCACTTTAAGAAAGTTCAATTAACTTTGTGGGCTTCTGATATTGTAACACAAATGAAAAGTCACAAAAGTAAAGTAATTTTTTTAAGATTTGAAAAGTTTTTCATTCGCTTTTATAAAAATGTAAGCATTGCAGTAGTTTTATTTCTATTATTTACGAAGTAGCTTTATTCATAACATCATAATCTTTCAGATGTGTTGCGAGTGTTGAGTGTAGAAAGGTCTCCTAGACAAGCATGATGACAGTGGTAGCTGAAGTACACTGACACATGTTGAGGACTGAGCTCTCCTGTCTCACGAACTGTCGGATGTCATGTCTACATCTGACGTCACTGGCCTCGCTAGTATCAGTAAAGAGAACATCAGATGGCGCTAGGAAGTCTAGGATTTTTTAAAAAAGTCATAACATCACACATTGCATTTTTACATTTATCTGGTTACTATGGTTACAGTTTATAGAGAGGAAAGAAACGTGTGAAAAGCTTATTTTAACCTGTGAACTTAAGGTAGTCATCTACTTGGATGAAAAAAATTTGAGACGAGGAATCCATCAAGCAAAAAAGCAGGAAAATGGTCCAGACAAACGATAACTGCAGAGACTGTTAGTCCAAGATATGGTCTATAGGTGGAAACGACATTGGCACAAACAAATACATTAGTCGAAACACGGAAAGCAAGGTGCTACAAAAAGCACAAAACAACAACTCTCAAGTCAATAAAATTAGGGGCACGATACAAAAATGAACAAAGATCAACCCAGTTAGCCAAAGGAACATCACTCTGGTAATGTGTACGCTCTGGACAGTCCATGTCTGCTAATTCACAAAATAATTATAATAAGGGGGAGAAATACAAGGACAGAGCACACGGCTACAAACTTTATTCACAAGGAGAGGTAGCACGAACTTGTATTATTGGACTTCTGGCAGACGATTTTTTTTCCAGTTAACTACTAAACCGAGGCATGGGAGGACAAATCTTCCGGTTTATTCACATTTCAGATTAACTACTGAAACGAGGCATGAGACTACAAAGCTTCCGGTTTAGTCACACTCTTTGTTTAGGCTCGCAGAGACTAAAAGCGGAGAACTTCTCAAGAGGCTAAGCGTTGGTCATTGGTCTTGGCAGAGAGACAGCAGTCCACCTATATCCGTCTATGGAGACAGTGTACATATGCAGGGTCCTGACCTGAGATTTGTGAGTTCATAAGAACCGTTAGTTATCCCAAGCTCAAAAAAGACATTGTGTAACAGAAATTTCACACAAATATTTGCCTGTTAAGTCTCCGTGAGCATAATCCTTATTATCGTATTATCAATCAAAGCAAAACTTGTTGTTTTCTCCTGTTTTCGTTTCTCCTTGTCAACATTTAAAACAACGTTTCAGAGACAAGCACGAATAGCCCTGGCATTTTATGCACAAATTCAGTTGCAAAGAAGGTCACATCTACGGATCTCAGTCTAAGTATGAATTAATACTGAGCAAAAGCATGTTGACAAACAATTTTAGTCTGAGTTCAGTGATACCAAGCTTCTTTTAAAATTAAAAAAATCTGTTATACATTCTCAATATTTTTCATAAAGAGTAATTTTATGCTCTATAACAGGGATGCACAACCTACGGCCCGCGGGCGGTACACGGACTTTTCGCCGACGGACGTTTCGCCGCCGGACGTTTCGGAGCCGGACGTTTTGCCGACCGGACGTTTCGCCGCCGGACGTTTCGGCGCGGGGCACTTCATTTCGGCATTTCACACGGGACCTTTAGCCGAAGTCAAGTGTGTGACGCCCCTTAGCTCACACATTTCTCTCGCCATTGTATCAATGTATCAGTGAACTCTCTCTCACTATCCCTCCTCATGTGAACCGTTAGCTCACACATTTCTCTCGCCATTGTATCAATGTTTTTTTCTCAAAGCTGTTGCGCATAATCTGTGACAATCAAAGTGAACTGCCTGTGAAGTCTGTGTGTAAAATTTGTTTGAAATAAAGAATTATTGTGTAATCTAGTAGTTACTTTAATTCTTTGAGAAGTAAGTAAGCTCTCTCTCTCTCTCTCTCTCTGACATAATGCGGCGAAACGCCGGTCGGCAAAACGTCCGACTCCGAAACGTCCGGCGGCGAAACGTCCGGTTGGCAAAACGTCCGGCTCCGAAACGTCCGTCGGTGAAACGTCCGTCGGCAAAAAGTCCGCACACGCCGCGGGCCATATCCGGCCCGCGACGCGGTGCCATCCGGCCCGCGAAACTTCTGCCCACAGTGCAGGAAATCGGCATGTTAGTAATAAAAGAAGACCTTAAAAAAACGAAAAAAAAGGGAAGAAGAAGTATTTATCCCCACGTAGGGGCGTTTCCCAATCTTTTTTTCGATGGACGAACATTTCGATTCAGTGCTCCGACTTGGTTTCGGGAAAACAACTTCAAATATCCCACTATTTACTACATAATTAATAGATGACCTCTCCGGGCCCCTTGTACTTGTAATCGTAAATTATTTTCCCGGTATATAATGTATGTTTACAATTCGAATCTCAATAAGAAGAAGAAAAAAAATCCACTGACCAAGGCCTGGCCCCCTTGACAGCCGCGGGCCTGGGTACACCAGACCCCCTGTCCCCCCCTCTCCTCAGGCCTGATTAGGAGTCAGTCTCTTACCAAAGCATTTATCACTTCGTTATGAGTAGGGGAGACAAGTCGCAGCCTCTTCCTGTACCTTTTGTGTTCATCTCTTTGCACGGAGTTAGTTTCTCCTTTTGACACTTCCTTTAGTTCGGTACAAGGTGATCTTCTCCAAGCACTGAAAACGTCATGAGTCATATATATATAATAATAATTTCATAGAATAATTGTCGTATGACTGTGGTACACGATTTTATTTTTGGGGGGCAGTGTAGTCTGAAATACAATTTGTGGACTGACCTGTTTCATGAGTGTTTCTATTGACCTGTACGCGGCAAACGTTCTAACAGCTCGTTCCAGCTTCTGTTCTGCCAGATCCACCTGCTCTCGGGTAAGAGAAAAGTTATCCAAACTATTCACTTTATTTAACAGCTGTTCTTTGTTCGTTTCCTTCAGTTTTGCGTTGACCTTCTCCCGTGTCTGTTGAAAACCAGAGAGTAATGTTGCGCAGCTATTAACTGGAGCAAAGAAAACCTCTAAAACATCCGCATGTTGGTATATTGAGCCAAAAATTTTAATTTTACCATATCCTTACTCAAAAGTGGTAATAAAATTTTCAATACAATATTTTATCACTAATGTCATCAAGATAACTCAGAACTATAAATTATTTCTTTTATCACTGAATACGGTTAAGAAGTGTATTTCTCTGTTTCCTTGTAACTGCTGGTATTCCAAATGTCACCCTTGTGAAAACAATGAAGAAAAGAATTAGTGAAAGTGAACTGTACCTGCGCGGTTTTTAATCTCACAAGACTGAACACGTAGACAATGATTTCAAGGGTACACCGTAGCACCCTTTACCCTGTACATTAATGTACACCATGTACTCACGTCAAGTTCCTCCTCGCTTTCTCCAATCAGAATGAAGGCTGCAACGATGACGTCATTGACGTGGCCTGGAAGTCTTCCCTCAGTCGCCTCGTCTTTTTTCCTTTGGGACTGCGCCCTCCTTCTAATTTCTTCCTGGCCCTCTTCAAACCAAGCCTGTTCCCGAGCCATTTTACTGACACAGGTGTTGTCTGTTTTCTTAAAGCATGCATTGATCTCTTTCAAGGATTTACTGCTAACGGCCTTCACGATTTCTGAAAAGATAAATTGTACACAGATACACATACCCACATCCACACATACAAACTACCTGCAGAAAAAAACCACTTGTACCAATTAGTGAGTCCCTAGTGTCAGTTATGTATGTGTATACTGTCCACACAAAATAAAAAGTTATGTTTATTTAGGTTTAAAAATACTTCTTCGTACCCTCTTGATACAATTTCATAAGCATTTGCTTGGCGTCCTCAATGTCTCCTTTGCTCTGAATGCTTGCAGCCATGGAGTTTTCGATGCTTCGAATCAGTTGATCCAAGTTTCCTTCTCTTGCAAAAGCACGCACATCCTCTACCATTCGTTTGTAGGACGTTTCCTTTGCTCTCATTTTTCTGTCTAACATCGGGTCTTTAATATCAGCCCTCTCGTCCTTTGAAGCAACTTCCTCTAACATTCCTGCATCATCCTTGCCAACAGAGACCCATGCATCTTCATAGAATTGTAATGTTTTCTGTAAAATATAAATATTTATATTAAGGCGATATGCTATTCATTTTGAGTGTTCTGTAGTTTAGTGGGTGTTACATGTACATTTATATAAGGTCCTATCGTAATTAAAGACGATTTTATTGTTATGTTTTAAAATCATTTTGAGATCATTTATGTTAAAACTCTTCATATTATCAATGGTGGCGAAGAATCTCAGAATACATTTATGCCGCGTAAGACAACCAGACCATAATTCTACACTCTACAACAAATAAGAGTAATACTGCGTTTCTGTCAAATAGCATGTCAGAATAAATTTAGTTAAATACAATTCTCTTGATACTTTATGTGCATTACACAGACATTCATAAAAAGAAATTTTATGAATAAATGTAAAAACTAAAGAGACGACACAAAACACTAATATACTAATGTAATAACATGAATTTTCATTTTTACTAGCTTCATATTCAAAGATGACTCATAGTATTATTCATTTAACGACTCATACGGACTACTGATTTTTTTAAACAATGTAGTAGATGCATAAAAAAAGATAAATCAGACTCTAATGTATCATACAAGCTATGACCTACGTTTTAGTTCAAACTTAGGTAACCAATTCCAAATGTCAAATTATTACATATTCTGACAGTATGATTTTCTGAGCTTTTCATATTATGAATACCCTAACGTAAGAAGATAAGGTCGTCAGCTTAACAAATTATAGTATTAGACCAGGGCTTCTGCTTACGCAAAAAATTGCGTACAGTACGCATTAAAAGTTCGGAGGTCCCCTTCAATTTTCGTCAATGGGGTCCTCTCCAATTTGGGCGAAGAACAGGGACCCCTTAAAAATCTGAAGAAGGGGTCCCTGGGACCCAATGAATTTAGCCTTAGCAGAAGCCCTGCTTAGACGATGCAATTTATACTGTTTATTATACCACGTCTTAAGCAAACGACAGCATCATTCGGAAATTCTAAAATAGAAATACCTTTGTGTCTTTGTCCGTGATTACTTCACTCAGCCTTTCATCGCTGATCAGCAAGTAGTTCACAACATGGAAACTAAACAAGTTTTTTGTAGATTGATCATTTTCTTTTATGTTTTTTATAGTATCTACTTCAAGGGAATATTCTGGTTTCGGGTCGTCTGCCGGGAGTCTCGCCGTGACCGTTACGTTATCGCCTTTTCGCACGACGATGACGTTGTCCCGAAGCTCTTCCGGTGTCCGAATGCAGTGGACTAGTCTGGCCGAGATGTCCACGTCATCTCTAACCTTGAAGTTTAAGCTGACCTCCTCACCACTTTTGACAGGCACAACCCCTTCCGTGTGGGAAGGCTTCGACAATCCAGCTTCAGCAGCTGCTTCACCAAAGCCAAACCCGTTTTCTGGACAGGACGGAAAGGGATGTGTGTCTGGAGCGGCTTTATCACAGACGATCTGAAAATGGACTAGGCTAAAAGTTGTATTTCCATTATCTCCTAGTACTCTAAATTTGTATGTTCCTGTTACTGGAAGTCTGACCAGAAATGAGTCCGTCTGCTGCGTCCGCTTTATTCTGGAAGAACACGGTCATGCATTACATTTTAAAAATCGCACTTTGGTAGTTATTGGTAACATGTTTTTTCTTTTTTAAGTAAGATACTAGCTATTCCAGAGGTTAACATTGTCTTTAAATATCTAAATGGTAAATATTTGCTATTTTCGAGAGAATTGCAACAGTCAACAACTTTTAAATATTTAAACAATTTTATTGTGTTTTCACAACTTATGCTATATGGTGACAAAAGTAGTATTTATTTCTCGACCTTCTTGTGCGATATTTCTTGTGAGGTTAAAAAAGTATTATCCTTACATAGTTACGTAGAGTTCTGTTTGTATCTCCTGTGGAAATTTTTTTCCTGAACGAACTTCGTTGAAAAGCATCTCGTACGCCAGTTTATAACCAGCTCCCGGACTAAACATGTCGATCAAACACCATCCAGTTGTAGACTTGATCACGCACGTGAACGGGCTGATCAGCTTCCATCCAGACGAAAAATACCGATCACGTAAGTGAGGTACCTCAAAGAACTTCTCTTGTGTCCATGGTTCAGTCAGCAATTGCTTTTCTTTGTCATACGGGTGACATATGTAAATCATCTCCTCGGGATCAGTCAGGAAATAAAATTCCTCAAAACTGGGCGTCAGGGTACCCTCATTTGCTGTGAGACTAAACAACAAATAGTAACATAATGACTGAGAAAACTGTCATTATAAAGTGTGACATTCTATAAGTGTTACTGACAAGATCTTGACATCAGTAAGTGTTGCATCGACATACTATCATTCCCGAATACATTTATTGTATGTTGTGTTGAAAACAAAGAATAAGCCTTAAATTAATGAAAAACAATAAACAAGTTTTCTTGCTAATAGACTCAATAGAACCATGCAAACAAGTAGCTCTTGTATTCTTCTAAGTAGATTGTAGGATTGTAGCTCTTGCATTCTTTTCAGTAGACTATAGGTATTGGTTTTAGTTTTTCTCTTAACCATGGCAAAGATTTTAGAGATCTTCCAAACGTTGCCAGGATATATATATATCACATAAGGCAATTGTTTAAGAAAGTTTTACTGCAATTTTTTTAATTAAATGTATACCTGATTTTTAAATTTCTTAATGCATAATCGAAAATACATAAATTTGGACTGCTAGTATTTTCAACACTGTGCAGATATTTATAAAATATATGGGAATGTACTTTGCAACAGTCAAAGGAATGATAACATCAGGTACATGTGTAATGGGGGATTCTACAGAATATGCAATAGTTTTTTTGATTGCAATAAGACATTATTATGTTGAGTAATACTGTTTCTTGCGATGAAAAAACTACAAAATGCATTAAGATTTTTCCTAGTTCTAGGATATAATAACAAACTGCCGGCGCCTATGTACGAACCTGCTTTCAAAAAGTCGTTAGAGGAATAGGACCTGAATAGTTTATCGTCACACGCGCTACTAACACTGTTGGGAATAAAAAAGATAAAGGTCATCCCCTAACCTTTTCAGGTCGTTGGGGGTGAGGTGTTAGAGACCTCACTTTTCTCGGGGCCAGCTATCACTTGAGGGCGATGCTCATCTCCTCACCCTTTATGAAGTCAGGTACCCTTTGCCGCCACCTGACTGGGAAAAGTGTTCTGCGCTAATCGGGTACTGACCCAGCGCGCTCTCAGTTAGGACGCAGGTATGCTGATATTCTACTCCAACGATAAAAAAATATATGTATAAAAAAATCAGATCACTAGGACTACACACAAATAAAAACTTTAAAAAAATGAATCTGTGGAGGCGTGCAGCCACACTACAGTCCATAATGCTATTAGACATAACCATGAGAGTCAGCAGCGGTCACAGATTAACACACCATGGTGTCAGAACACATGCACCTGATTTAACACGAGTACATCGACATTATTAGTAGAATAACAAGAATAGCCCTGTTATAATCGCAACAAAGGAATGTGTGTAGTTTATACCTCATCCTCATAGGTGCTTATATTTCTGTTATGAAATTATTTATGTATCAAACGCTAAAGACTATATTAGCATAATTATCGCTATTTACAATTGTAAATTTATGCTGTTGCTGCTTCTGCTGATAATTATGATAATACTAAAGGTAGTAAGGCTATAAATGGTAAGGCGGCGAGAAGAAGCAAAGACGGGAACCGCCGTTAGAAGAAGACGCTGGCCTATAGAGACGTGTCGTATCTACCTAAAACGACCTAAAAATGTTAAGAGGACGACATATACTTCGGCTTTACTTATGTTATCCAGTTTCTTTGTAATGTAGCGCAGTTTTATAATTTATTACTTTTGTCAATTAAAAAAATACCTACCTACAACTCTACACGTAAATAAGCAATAAGATAAAAAAAATTACCTTGTTCTTATTGGCTTTCCAGAATCCTCAATCAGCACAAAATTTTCCTTTTGGTAACCACTTATTCCTACAAAGGCCCAATGAGGAAACACGAACCGCCAGCTGTTTGCCACGTAAACAATTGCCCAGGTACATTGTCCTTTTATCTCAACATCACCTGTCTCGTAGTTTGTACCTTTTGTCTTGCCGCTCACAAGAACACATGGGATTCTTGCAGCTCTGTGAAATTATGACAATTATTAACTTAAAATAGTTAGCATGACAAGTGTATATTGTAGACAGTCCTCTTATGGATGTTGCGACGCGAGTAAATATTAAGTTAGTGACACAAATGATTACCTGCACATCTTGGCGAACATTTTATCGATTAGTGTATTATTTTTTGATGCCTTCTGTAGGTAATATTCTGGAATATTGTTATCTCCACAGCTGCCTGTCTCTTGTCGACATCCTATGTTCTGAGCGCCCATCCACACAAAAATTGCTCTTAACTTGTGTAGATCGGAGCTCAAATGACTGGTGAGGTGCTGGACAAGTTTGTCGAAACTGTCTTTTGGTGAATCGAGTTTCTGAAACACGCACAAAATGAGGAAATGTAGAGGACAGTGTAAAAATGTGATGAAATGTCTTATTATTAACATCTTATTATTGCTGAATTCTCTTTGACAACTCAAACAGAGTGGTTGTTGATAGATTTGTTTTGCATGTATCTATACACTTTCACCAGAGGAAGTGCTTAAATTAAGTTTTACGCACAGCAGGCAGTGCTGTTATTGAACCACATCCCAGGGAACTAAGATTTTTTCGAATTGGGGCAGCCACTCTCTTCGTGTTTTGTTGTTTCAGACAACGGGTAATAAGAGTGTGAAAGCTTTTTCTGCCCGAATCAATCTCAGATTATTACATAGACCGGTAGTTCTGTTGATTTCTTAAAGATATACAATTACAATGTATGGTACTTTGGCTAGAGTGTGTATTACTTCTGTTTTTATCTTTCTTCTATCTATATTGGACAGTCCACGGGAGTAGGGAGAACATTGTACCGAGCAACAGCTCTTTAAAGTTTATGTCATCCTGTGAAGTGAGGAAATCAGTCCTGCAAAATTTAGGAAGTGCATTACTCTGTTGTTCATAAGAAATCAATTGAAGTGACCATGTTTTAGTCATCGTTGCAAGCTATGACTATGCTCAGTAGCTATTAATAGTAATGTTTCTGATTCGTACCGCCCGAGTGTCCTTGTCCACCTCTGTGAAGTCTACATCTCGGAGTAGGTCCTCCTTGAGGGTCTCCGGTGGACATAGAGGTGGGTACCAGTCCTCGAGCTTCCATAGCTCCTTATCCTTAAGTAGACAGAGATATGAAGAAAACCTCAGCAAAATATGAACGACTCTTGCCTTGTTTTTATAATGGTTGAGATCTAGCCAAATAGAATTTTCTCCACTTATTTCTCATATTTTTTCAATAAACGTAAAATGTATTGTAAATTTCACTTTTGTAGACTTATTGCACAAGTATTTATATGTACTTTTAATTTGTTGTAGTATCACTATCGATGAAGATACATTTTAATACTGTCTTTTCCCTTTATTTTTCTTCGTCTTTTTTACTTCACATTTCTTTGGAAGCAATTAAAATTACATCACGGCAAACTTACGAGGAAGTTTAGAAGAGAGAAATTGTGTAACAAAATACCTTTGAAAGCACAATATTATCATTGAAGTGCAAAAACAATTTACAGGACACTTTCAAAAAGATCCACCAACTCGACGTACCATTATGTTTATCCTTTTCGTATTTATTTATTCATCTTGTTAAAAAAATTTCGTATTTCTCCTTTAAACAGAGAGTACACTTTTATGAAACATTGTAGTTCACTGTTGTAGAAATATACTATATCGCAAAGTTCTTGCAGACTAAAGACGACATCGAAACCCTTCATCCGGTCTTTACTTCTCAGGATCTTACGAGAAGATACCATGGCTTTGGTCATTTTGATAAGGTTGTAGTGTAAGGTTGAGATTTGATGCCAGGTTCACGGCTTTGCTTGCACATAAATATACTGCTTTATTGGCGCCCGCCCGCACACACACACACACACACACTTTTTCAAATCATATGAATATTCAAGCTACAATTATGAAAATATAAAAATAAGGAAGTCACACGACGTCTGACCTGATTCATCTGTAAGTATGAGGAAACAAGAATTCTCAAAATTCTTCTTACTTCGGCCAGTTGCTTCCAGAAATATGGATGACCTGGAAACAAAACAATTGCTGTTGATAATAATCATCCTCCCTTAAATTGTTTCAGTAATATTCATTTCACTTTCCTCGGTGTCTAGTGGAAGAAGTCTGCTGCTCCACACGGGTATCAAAACCACCGCACCTTTGGGTTCAGACTCCAGTGCTCTAAGTTCTCGGGTTTACGAATATGTAAGACGTCGCATGCACAGCAGACTTAGTTATTGCAGCGATTAATTCTGTTTCAATACATATGTGTAGAATGGACATTTGTAAAAAAATAATTTGGCTAATAAATAAAAAGAGAGTACTTACTTGCATTTGCCAATAGGAAGAGAAATGTGTATCATTCACAGACCTTATATAGGTGTACATAATGATATGTTATCTCAGCCTGGTGACACATCCTAGATAAAACGAGACTTCAGACTTTAAAGCTACTTTCAAATAAATAATATTGTTCAGCCACTTTTAGCCTTGGCACAGATACGTTAGAACCACAAAACTTGCCGTGAGTCTCACAAAGGTGAGCTGCTACAGCACCTCATCATGATCTACTTAAGTTTCTACCACTGACTGCAGACTTCAGTGACATCAGATGTGAAAATATAAGAAAGTTTATATTAACTTTCCCCATCCTTCCAAAAAATAATAATTATTGAGAATTTCTCATTTCGTTACAAGATAATGACTGCGCTTCAAGGTTTTAGCCTTTCAACAATGTTTATCAATTTTATTTTTCACTCTACTAAGTCTGTAACACGTCAGTGTCCAAATGTCGTTTTCGAGAGAGTCACAGTCTTTATGAGAAGATAGAAGAGAACAAAGGTTACTGCGCTATCAGTTGAATGCAGCCCACGAGTCCTGGTGGTAACAAAGTAATTTTAGGGTTTTACAGATATGATCCACTTGCTCGGACCTTTATCGCTTATCGCACATCCAATCACCTGTGCCCGTGAGCACAATGACTGCATTATAATTCTACTAAGTCTTTAACATGCCTAAACTAAGTTGAATGTAGCACATGCATCCGATGAGTATAATTTTGGGGAAGAGCAGATATGAAACACTTAGTCGGATTTTTAATGACTTATCGAACATTCTATCACGTGTACATTCAAGTTAGAGGATAGATGGTGACGTCACTTAGGGACTTTAGAGTCACGTGAGAATCCACATACATAACTGAATCACTCAACCAAACAACCAGTATTTTACTGTTAGTTTATTAACCTTTTCGAAATCAACATTTTTTTCTGATTTTCAACACAAAATTATTGTTTTGAAAAATATGAAAAATTTAAAACAAAAATAATTTATTTTGACAAAAAGCTTGGTGTCGCGTGTCGGCGATTATTTTGCTTTCAAGTACTTGGCTGACCTGTCGTCGGGTGCGAGCTCACATGGGAAACACATCTTATCAAGCGACATTTTACCTTGTCCTTGTGTAACGGGTGGAAGTTCGCGTGAGATAAAATTTTTTATATTAGTGATTATTTGTGTTGGCAGTTTGAGTGTGATACGTGTGCCAAAGCTTTTGTCTGAAATGACATGTTATGTTTCTAAAGTTTTTAGGGAAAGACATGTTAAGAAATCTTATTTAAGAGTAGGGCTTAGAGGAGAAGTTTTGTTGGAGCCACCTGGCGATGGATGAACCAGTGTACTGTTTCTCCTAAGTCTCCGTTTACGTCCACCTCTGCACCAACATCTACGTCTCCATTTTCATTTTCACCTAAACCTTCTTCTTCGACATTTTCTTTCTCTGCTCTCTTGTTCGTGTTAAAGAACGTCTTCATTCGTCCGCCCCTCTACACTGTGCCATCATCAACCTGCCCTAAAGTATCGTCAGCGCGTGGACACGTGACCCAGCTGTGCTCCCTGGTGTGTCCAAGCTTTCCTCTGGAGCTGCGAGCGAGTAAGCATGTGAGAGTGCGCCCACGTGACCAACACGAGTTTCGTACCTGCAGAAGGTCCCCGGATGTGTACCTGACGGACGGGAGGACGGAGGGTCAGTGCCGGACCTCCGCACAAGGCCAGAGGGCGAAGCTACAGGGAGACTCTGTATAGAACTTGATAGACTTACTTCCCGAGCTACTCGAAGTTCGTGCAGGTGTGGTGTCCCCCTGTGTCACCCCTCACTTTTAGTAGTATTTTTTTTCGTTGTCTCTCACCTGTGCACGGGCAAATTTTGGAGGTTTTCTTTTATTTTTTTTATATTGATAAAAGTAACATAAAATCTTATTACAAAATCCTTCGTTGATACATAAGGACGTTCTCCACACCTGTCTCGCCATCTTTTCTGTAAACCAGTCTAGACAGTGTAAACCAGTATAGACAGTGTAAACCAGTTTAGACAGTGTACAATAGTCTACACAGTGGAGTTGTTGACAGAATCTAAGGCAACCTCGGGGTATCAGCTTGCCGAGCTCTTCTGTTTTATCAATGGACTCCTAACACCCTCACGGATGTACTCGAGATCGAATGAATGTCTGAAAACTGCTTCCGGTGTAACAGACGGCAGGTCAAGAATTC
>SRHC01002334.1:0-38769 GCA_004794325.1 Pomacea maculata
TCAAAACCATCCCTTAATTAAGTATCCGCTACGATTCGCACCTGCGATCAACGAGCGCCGTAACAGTGTACTACGTCACGTTGGTATGCCATTCACAACATTCAACACCAATCAGAGAGAGAGAATGAGCGATATCTTGGATTATTCAGACGCTGACAGTCTGCATTTCTCGTGGTTCTGAACAACTGCAACTTTATCACGAGAAAAGCAGACTTTCAACGTCCGAGTAACCCGAACTGTCGCTCATTCTCACAGAACACAGCTTGTTGAGCACTAGCGTCTTGTTTATCTCCAAACGGAGTTATTGTTTTCTACATCATATTCTGAACATCGGAGCTAAATTTAAAACCCATGTATCATTCCAAAACCGTGAATTAATTCCTATCCGGCATATGAGAGGGGAACATAGGAGAAAAGTTTTACAGATATAATGTACATATGGAACGAAGATCGTGGAATAATTTGTTATCCTTTATTTATTTATTTTTATTTATTTTTTGTTGATTCACATGCATCAAATCAGGAAACAGGCACAAGCATGTTTATGTAGGTAATTCTCGATGAAACTGTCTTAGACTCAACCGGAGATACCACACTTAAGAACTTGTCCATCACCACACCCTATTAACACGTTGCCGTCTAGGTCAAGGTTCAAGGCTGTGGGTCGCACGATGTCTCCACTTCCAGGCAGGTATTTGACGAAGTGACACCTGCCGCTGTCCACTTTTGTCACGTGAACGCAGTCGTTCATCCAATCAGCAATCAGCAGCCTGTCGTCGTTACAGAAGCAGACGTCGGTTGGGAAGAACTGTTGGCTTGGTGGTGTATAGGTCATCAAGGACTCGTCTTGTCCTCGGCTGAACACGGACACGAACCGAGTCGCCATCTGGTCGTCTGCTTCGACATCTCTCGTCGTCTGTTTCTTGTCCTCCTCGCTGTTGTTCTTCTCATCGATGACGCAAAATAATTCTCCAGATTTGTTAGCATCGAAGTTGTGGACTGTGTTGACTTTAGGGTGAATCAAAACATCACCAGAAAGGCATTTTTCCCTTCCATCATCAAAAACTACCTTCACTGGTTGTATGGAGCAGTCACCTGTTCTGCAGCTCTGACATATTAGAAAAGTGCTGTCACCTTTAGAGCCAAAACGCTTTTCTGGTGAAGTCCCAAGCATTGCAAAAGCTTTACGTGTGATGAAAGAACTTTTTCTACCCATTTGCACTTCCTTGACAATTTTACCATCGGGCATAACTGTTCGCATCTTGTCTCTCTGCCAGCTCTCTCTCGGTCCCCCGTAAAACACATCGACACATCTATCCTCCTTTTCTCGGACAGCCCGCACTTCAAAACATTCCTTGTTTTCACCACAGCGAACGATGCAAACCATGTTTATTTTGTCTTGCGACGGAAAAGTCATTATCACTGGTAAACCGATAAACTTTTGAATGTATTGATCAACTTTGTTATTATAGTCCCCGTGAAGCACAGGCCGGGAGGTAGTGTTAGGAAGCTCATCCTCCATGCTTTTCAGCATCTCTATCTTTTCTCCTTTTTTTGACAATTCCTTCTTCAGCTGCAGGACCTCGGTGCTGTATGCAGAACTCAGTGTCTGCCATGCACGTGCTCGAAGCCTTGTCAAACAGTTCAATGTGTCTTGTATCCGTCGTGTATCAGCAGCCAGTTCTTCTTCCAGATTCTCTGAAATTTCTTCGAGTTTTTGCAGTGCTTGGTCTCGAATGAATCCTGCCATGGTCACAACTTTGTCATATCTGGCTTGAATCTGACGGAAATATAAATAAATAAATAAATAAATAAAAACCTTCATAAGGTTCGGACTTTTCCAACTTTCATAATTTCATCAAGTGGACAAATCTTGAAAAGATTAACATGTCCGAGTGAATTTTGCATATTTAAATTATTTTTTAAAACCTTCCCTTGTTGTTCATATACCTCTAAGGACTGTTTACCTGTTTGGCCAACGCCTCTCTCTTCTCTTGTGCTCTCTTTTCGTTGTTTTGAAACATTTCTGCCTTTTCTGTTGTGCGTTGAATGCAGTCATCCAAATAATGTAGATCGTTTTCTATCTGCTTCTTACATCGAAGAAGGGTGTTGGTGATGTCTTCAGACAGGTGCCCGTCGTGTGTGGTGACCTTACATCTTATACACATGACCTGGTCGCACTCCTGACAATACAGAGTCACGTGCTCGTTGTCATGGACAGGACACGTTTCATGACCTTTAACCCTGCGCTCATTCTCCAGCTTTTCCTCGGAGAGGTAGAAGTTCATCTGAAGGTTTTCCACCCCACCGGCAGGGAGCTTGGTTGGAGCTTTACACGTAGGACATCGAATCACACCTCCTTGCTTGTTTGCCAAGTCAATAAGGCACTTTGAACAAAATGAATGATGACAGTGAAGTAGTCGTGGTGACTTGTAAACTTCTTTGCAGACTGAGCAGTTCAAAATGTTGCTCTCAGCAGATGAGGCCGTGGCTCCCATGTCGTAATGCCAAATGTTTAACTCTTGTCTTTAAATTTCTGTAAAGAATTCTTTCTGGAAAAAAATTAACACAAGCAAACTGTGTAGAATTGCACTTCTGATTATATTTTAATTTTCTTAGAAGCATAACTAGTTGTTAAACTATACAAAGGTTGTCAACTGAATCTTTAATTCGTCTTCTAAGGGTCCTTAAGGTTACAATTTATTCAAACAGAAATTAGATAACAAGTCAAATAGAGTACGTGGGATATAAGCAGACTAACGAGTAACGAACGTCCAACCACACAGTAAACACACTAATTACAAAAATATTAACTTCTTTACTGTATGCTTACAGTATGACAGTCTGTGACTGTGCACTGGCTTCACTTACCATCTGGTATGTCCGGGCAAAGTGTCCCTAGTCTGCTAGGATTTCAAAGCTTTCTTTCACCGCCTGTGTGTTCATACAGCCTGGTGCACCCGCTCCCTAGCTAGAATAATAAACGATGCATGTCATGACAAACTTGCTGACTTCTCTTACATCCCGACTATTTTTAATCTATTCATTTGACACCGACTGGCTCACCTAGGTCATTAGGTCATTTCTTACCCGCACTTGCCAAGCACAGCTGCTTCACCTGTTCACACACAGTACAGGTGTGTACATGTGAAAAGAAGTGACAATGTGCGACTCAATCGACAAGTAGTTAGTAAAGTTACAAAGATTGCAAAGGTTGTAGACTTTATTATTTATCTCCGACATTAAAGATGAAGATACAAGTTTCGACGAACGAAACTCGGAAAGCCACTCAGACATAAACAGATGCCGCTGTACAAATGAAGCTTTACATAATAGGTTCTATTATGGATTATTATTTCTGTAGTTTAAGTTAAGTGAATCCACTGATACAGCTGAATCTCCGTTACTTTTAGCAGAAATAACATCCTCCACCCGTTCACAACAATACATACATTTTTAATGTTTTAGTTTTCTTTACCCTAAATTCATTTAAACTTCTTATTTTAGTCTTTGAAGATTTTCCCTCTTGTTCCTTTAAGTGAACAACATAGAGGATATTAAGGAAAATAGAAACACAGTCAGCAGAACTGTACCGGGACTAACTTCAAACATGAGTTAGTTCAGTGTTCCCACGGCATAAACCAACCTACCCGAGGTCGCTCCGATCCACCCGACTCTTTTGCTTTGCTGGTCGCCATGGGGATATTGAGATGCAAATGAGCCAAGAAAGATGTTTGTGGCTGGCACGGTTGTAAAGTTATACAACCCTGACTGCACGGGTACCTAGAATTATCCGCCACCCGCCCTCGACATAAGATAGCTTCTATATGGCGCAGTGACGACTCCGCTCTTGATTTTTGAGAAATAGCAGTTACTGTTGTTTGCTAACTCTGCCTCAAGTACCTGCTTTACAGGCTCGACACACTCTACAAACGTAGTCGGTCTCACGATTATTTATTTGAATTCAGCTCTCCACCCCTCATGACCCAAATGTTTGTTAGTGGGTGGATCCTGGTGAGAGGACACTTTTACAAGAACGACGTTCGTTTTCATTCCATTTCTTGATTTGAGCAAATCAGATTGAATTGTTAGCCCCTTATACTCACAAGTCATTCAGTTATGTTCTGTCTTTCAAATAAATATTATTATGAATTATTATTTTTCTGTAACATTTTTATATTTTAGAGTAAAGGGGATAATATGGACGTTCTATCTGACGACGCACTCGATATAAGTGTGTCTACCTGTTAAAATGGGACACGGGGCAGACGTGTCACATAAAAGTTTCCACATTTTTTTTTTCTTTCAATGTGATCTTTCAGTTTTGTTTGCTTGACTACGCCCTTCTCTTTATTGCGAGCTCTGAATGGACCTCTTTCAGATGGCATGTCCTGAATTATATCTGTCTCTTTGTATTTCGATGTGAATGTTCTCCTTTCACACACCTTACTTAATCTTGACGAAAAAGAAATCCCCATGCACATACAAGTTTTATTTCAAAGCAGAAGTAATATGTCTATGGCTCTTTAGAAGACACGCATAAAAAACATTACTGAGCGACTTTTCTCGTATATATTCTTGTTAGCATTATTCTCAATCTCGTCCACACTCTCTCGCACACGCGCACACACACGCACTTATAACAACACACAGTAATATATAGTATAAATATTTTATATAAAGTAATATATAAACACACACCAACAAACACCCTTACAACAAAAGACTCACACACTAACACACACCTCACAAAACCACACACATACGCACTTACACCAATACACACACACCAACACACAAAAATATTAAGTTTAAGTTGTCATATTCTCATTTCCTTTCTAGAACTAAATGTTGTATTAAAGTTGATATCTTTGATCAACATCTACTTACAAATATCCGGAAATATTGTTACTCACTACTTACTAAGCAGTATCACAAATTGTTAAAGGAAAATTGTTAAAAATAATTTGTTACAAAACACAAAAGTGAAGAGGATTGTGCAAGTTATGATTGTGCAGTCCGTTTACTTGAAACCCATAGCTCGCAGTTTCCATTTTATTTGCATGCAGACCTTTGACCCTGCATGTTTACTTGACTATAGCAGAGATGTCAGTAAGGTATTTGAGGACACTGCCATCACCACATCCAATCAGCAGTCGACCAAGCAGGTCAAGGTTCAGAGCTGTGGGCCGCACGATGTCCCCACTGCCGGGCAGGTAGTCGATGAACGTCAGATCGTCGTCAGTAACGCACGTCAGGTGAATGCAGTCGTTCATCCAGTCGGCGATCAACAACAAGTTGTCGGCACAGAAGCAGACGTCTGTTGGCAGGAATGGCTCTTTTGGTGGCTTGTAGGTAGCAATGGGGGCATCAGATGTGGGGGTATAGAGACGGACGACTTGGAGGCCCACATTCAAATCCAGAGCTTCATCCACCACAGCAAAGAACTTCCCAAGCTTGTTTGAATCGAAGTTATGTACTCGGTTCACGAGTGGGTTAAACAAACTTGCACCTCTCCTACATTTCACTTGCTCCCCTTCACATTTCAGCTGTAGGATGTGCACGTTACAATAGCGAGTTGTACAGTTCTGAAAGATGCCAAACATCTGCTGCCCCTTAGAACCAAAGATTCTTTGAGCCGAGTTGTCGAAGACAAACTCATACTTCCAACGGGTAACGCACGACACCCATTTGCCATAAGGTATAACTTCACTGCTCCTTTGTCCGTTAGGCAAAAATTTGACTCCCTTCTCCTCCGAATAGTCACCCCCAGGCCTCCCATAAAACACCTCGATCACTTCGTCCTCCATTTCCCGCAGAGCGTGGACTTCAACACATTCACCATCGCCACATCGCCCCACCTCTAGAATGTTTACGTCCACCTGACACGGAAAGCTTAGTTTGGCTGGAAACCCGATGTATCTCTTGATAAAGTTTTCAAGATCTTTGATGAACTCAGTATGGAGACCAGGTCGGTGACAGACATCAGACATTCCAGCTTCAAGCTCCGCCAGCCGCTCGGCGCTGCCTTGTCCACGTGTCAACTCTCTCTCCACCTGCAGGAGGTCCGTGTCGCAGGCAACACTCAGTGCCCGTCGAGAGTTCTCGTGAAGTTGGAGCAAAGTGTTCAGCTTTCCTTGTACCCTCCGTGTGTCCTCGGACAGGTCTTTCTCCAGGTTGTCTGATATTTCCTTCAGTTCCCGCAACGCTTGTTCACGATGGTTTCTTGCAGTGGCCACGATCTCCTCATAACGGGCGTCAATCTTGTGGAAAGCAAAGATGAGCAGTTTATTTTTGTGTTTTAATATAAATAAACCAGTATGGAGATACACAGCTGCTTAATTAACTATACTAGGCATTGCTTGTAGATTTATTGTATTAAAAGCTAAGACCAGTCAAATAATCTCTGGGTAATGAAGCAGACACACTACCTACCTCCTTCATTACCGCTTCTCGCTTCTTTTTGGCGAGTGTTTCTTTCAGCTTACAAGATTCCGACTGGTCTGTAATCCGTTCAACAGAAATCTGCAGACGACGAAGTTCTTCTTCAATCGTCCTCTTGCAGCGAGTGGCAGCCTCCGACAGATCGACAGCCCCGTGTCCATCGTGTTTAGTCAGTCTACATCGGAGGCACAGGGGCTGGTCGCACTTGGTGCAATAAAATGTCAGACGTTCCTCGGGATGGGTGGAACACATGGACTTGTCTACAGGCCGCCGAGCCCGCTCCAGATCTTCCTCCTTGAAGTAGAAGTTGACTTTCAGAGCTTGCACCCCGCCACGAGGGAGCTTGGCAGGTTCTCTGCACGAGGGACACGGGATGGTGTTGCCATGGGTCTTTGCCAGATTCTCCAGACATGGGAGGCAGAAGCTGTGATGACAGGGTAGAAACCTAGGTGATCTGTAAACTTCTAAACACACTGGGCATATCATGTTTTTCTGCGCAGCTGCCATGCTTGGTGCCAAATGTTGTTTTGGAAACAATTTCCGAAGCGTATACATTTTACTCATTGTCTTTTCCCTGAAAAAAAGATTTTGATAAGAGTAAATGATCGGTGAGGTGTACAGAGAAAAAATTCAGGAGGTAATGAAATAGTAAATAGAAATTTTGTAAAAATATGTTATTACTATATTATTATAATACACTATGCTTGTCTAATAACAATTCTTTTATTTTGACATTGTTTACTTTATTGATTTCATCCTCAAGACTTCCACGTTTCTCTCGTATTTAACACGTTCTACTTGGCTCGGTGATTCGTTCTTATAGTTTCATTACAATTTTATAAAAAAGTATTGAAATAAAGTTAGAGTGATAGTTTCGATGTCTTCTGTTTAAGTGTCTCTTTGTGAAAAGAACGTGAATACAAGGAGAAAGTGGCGGACATTAGACATGTGCACCCCACCACAAGCGCACAGGTAACACTTGTATAGCACCTGTTTGAGACATTCAACTCCAGGGAGGAAGACACGAGAGACGACAGTTACCTACTAGAAATGTGAACCCGTCACAGAATTTTGCCTCTTTATGTGTTAGAAAGACAGAATGAGGGAGGAATGAAGAGGAGGAGGAAGAGATAAGGATAGAGAAAAAAGCAGTGGAGGCAATTAAAAAAAAACCCTAGATATAATTACCAATTTACACCTATGATTCAGTTGTACTTGTTTTTTATTCTTCTTTTCTTATTCCTTACTTTCTCTTCATTAGTTGTTTGTTTTTGGTTTTTTTTTTCTTTGGAAGGGGAGTCAATAGGGACAGATCTTTTGGTATCTATTCCATGATCGGTGAATAGTAATAAATATATGCATATATGTATGCATGCTTTATAAATAGTCATGTATATAAAAGTGCTGTGATTAAAAGTTTAGGAAAAATTGCTGCCCTGCGAACTCCAGCTTCGATTGCACAAGAGAGATTTGAGCCATGGCCGTCTGTGTTTATGGGAGAGGTCACACCTAGAGGTCAGGTGACTCCACTCTGTGGCCATCATACAGCAGTAAACTGTGCAGCCTACATGGTGGGTGGAAGCTAATGCATTTAAGTTGCACGACTTTCGGTTTTAACACTGCATGTAGCAGTGTTGTACGTTTTACGATGCTTCAAAGGAATGAACATGTCGAGAGACTTTTTGTTACGCAGAATTTATTGTCAATAACTTCCTCTTTCTATAAATATACAACCTCTTTGTGTGTTATTTACAGATTTGTTGTACATACCTCTGTTTTATTTTGAGGATCACCAGGCGGAACTTTCGTTAATATCCAGATCATCGTAAACCACTTGTGCAGAGGTCTGGATGACAAGAAAAGATCTCAGATCACCGACTGTGCGGCAGGTGCAGTCACCATGAACAGCCCCACAGGTAAGTCTGAGCACCTGGACTGGTGAGCACCAAGCCAGGTCGGGTATATGCATTCTTCATTGCAGCTGCCGGGGTTCGACCAATCGCTTTACCTGACACAAATGTGACACTGAAGTCACTACACAGACATGTCAGCGCATGTATAGCCTCCTACTTATGTTTCCTCATGCTGTGCACAGGGAAGTTCAGTAAATAAGTAGTCACCAGTGCAGTGTACATGTCCTGGGTTCAGATATTCTCTTCTCGGGACACCCTGTATGTGCAGGGCTGGGCTGCAGAATGTTTTCTCACTCTCCTCTATTGTGCTAAATCTCTTAAAAGTAGAAACACTTTCCTACTCACTCAACCAACCAATTTTCACTAATCACATTTGTAGTTGTATGTAACATGTATGTAACATGAGCTCTGTAGCAGTCTCCCCCTTACTTTAGTGAATAGTTTACAATGACTGGCGTAAAAACCACAGCACACAGTCATCTGTTTTATTTCACATACATAGCTTGCTTGATTCTCTTTAGCCACCAGTTGAATTTCTTATTTACACCTTTTGAGTTAGGACCAGAAACCTTTCAGATAGCTGTTTTGTGTCTAACAGTTTTACAAGATCAACCCTTCGACCAGGAAGGGCACATGATGAAATCTCTCTCTCTCTTACACACACACACTAAGTATAGATCCCTTGATTTTCCCTAATGTATCAGAATTTAAGGGAAGCTAGATGTAACTTCATGTTAGTTTTTGTATCAACAATTGAACTACTTATATGATGTGACTGTTCACATTTAATACACTTAACATTTTTAAGTGCCTTCACTTTTAGAAAGGAGTAGTGGATGTTACATGACTGAACAGTACTGTGGTTTGTTTATATTTTCCAATACACCAAAGACATTATAGACAAATAATACAGGTAAATAAGGAGAGTAACACGTTCTGCTACAGTAAACAAGTTGTGCCATCAGGTCTCCTGCTGCTTGAAGAGTTGTTTCCCTTTACCCACAGAAAGCCCTGGTCACGTGGTACACAGCATGGCGCCCACAATACACTGGGTCTGATCACACTTCTTTACAGGTTTTATCCATTTAAATCATAGTGTCGAAAGCCCGTACCAGGTGTTCGTACTTTTTATGCTGATGACACTGTAACAAGTTTTAAATCTGACAAAAATGTTGTAAAAGCGATCCGTGTTTTGTCAGATATTTTGCCAAACGCATTTGTCAGTTAATTGAAGTTAAAATTAGTGTGTTAATATCAAAACTTAAAATAGCTAAAGTACCTATTTTCAAGTTTAATCGGGTACATGTTGAAGTACTATTTACATTATTATATCTAAGTGTTAAAAACAATTGTCACAATCTCAATGGCGGAAAACATTCTATGTAATTAAGCTTATTGGCTCATCTGTATTTTTATTTATATAAACATTTACTTTTTACAGATGGACAGATAAATGGGCTTGATAAGGGGATTACTCCTATATTGCTTTATGGTTCTAAAGTGCAGGGCTGTGGGTCTTGTAATCTGGCTAAAAATTACAGTTGTTATTATATTTACCTGTTTACACTAAGAACAAACACACCCAGCTCAATGGTACGTGGTGAGTGAAGTAGATTTCCACTAGATGTTGTCACAAAACCTATGATGCTATTATTTTATCCTTTTGATGTACATAAATGATCTAGCATAGCTTGGTGGTGCTTTATTAATCTTTATTGAGTCTTCCATTGATCTATAGTACACCATCTGTCACATCATTAACCTTTAACCCGGAGTCTGAATTCTTCCTTTACTAGGTCGATGATGACAGTTTTCAGTTTGGAATTGACCCTAAAGTGTTAAAGTAGTTATATATTATTTCCTATAAGTAAAATTATCCTGATTTCCGTTTTTTTGACGTTAGTGAGGTTTTCATGCACAAAAGTATACAAACGAACATTCACACACTTGCATCCAGAACACAGCAGGAAGTTGACAATGACAATGACCAACTTTATTAGACCGCAGTGAGCAATTTAAACATGGGAAGGTGCTCAGTTTGTATATATGAATATTTACATATCAAGTTCTGGCTGCAAAATATGATCAACTGAAAAAAATGGTTTAAAATGTTTATGAATAAAAAATCATGGTTTGAACATAACACATGAAGCAGTGATTTCATTATTTATTACTTAAAAAGATACACGTACATTGATGATTTAGTCCATAAAATTATATATATATATGATTCATGCTAAGTGCTATGAGCTAATCTTTGGAAAGGTGCTATATAAATTATTATTATTAATTTTTAGTTATTTTTATTTTAAAATTATTTTTGAAAATTATTTATTATTATTTTATAATTTATTATTTTTTATGATTTATTATATTATTATTATTATTATTTTTATTTTTTGCTAGATTATGGTTACAATATTTACTACAGTCACCGTAAATAAATTGTAGTCTAAAACTTGGCGAGAAAATAGAAATGATATTCTTACTAGTTCCTGCTGAGTGATAATCTTCAATAATATATTAATCTTCCAATGTTTAATGTCATCTAATGTAGAATCTTACAGTGCAGAGGACAGAATGTATTCTGGAGTAGAAGTATTGGGTGTTGCTAACTGTCGATTGCCAAACCGTTGTATATTAATTAAAACGGAAAGACAGGACATCATCAGCTTTTTATGAAAAGAACATACAAGTAAAAGGCAATTCTCATCTTCAATTGTAGGGTTGTAATGAGGACATTTATTAATTTCGGTGAAGGTCATAGTGATGAAGACATTTGTTCACAGACGAGTTACATTTCTGTCAGACATGAACTGTTTCTATTCTCATGTATCATATGGTCAGACAGGAACTGTCTCTATTCTCATCATTAAAGTCTGCTCATTCATTGCTACTGGAATGAACTTTCCTCTCACCAGCTTGAATTAAGAGATTAGCTACAGAAGTTAATTTTTCAATCCACCGAATAGATTTGATTTTCCTGGGTATTTTGAGGTTTTCAAACGAAGAAAAATAACACATTATAACACACTAATGCACACCATGTAGATTACAAGAAGTTTATACAGCACATTACCAGTTGGACATTATATTCTGGTGATATTCTCACATTACATATATGTCATCCAGAAACATCTGCTAAAGAAAAAGGTGAATCTCAAAGAACATTATTTTGTTATGCTACAAATTACTCTTCACTGCACTTCCATTGTTCCACAGAGTTACTGCCAAGAAACCGAAGAAAAACGTGACCAAGTAATACAATATGAAATTAACAGTTTGCGATCTACAATGTGAGGAGCTAACTTTCTTTACTTTGGCAACTGTTCCACAAGGCACTGACGACTTAAATAAGTCCATGTGAGAGATGTCGGCAATATATCTGAGGACCCAGCCATCACCACAGCCAATAAGCAAGTGGCCGTTGAGGTCAAGGTTCAGAGCTGTAGGCCGCACAATGCTACCAGCCCCGGGGAGGTAGTCGATGAACCTCAGGTCAGCGTCCGTTACTTTTGTCACGTGCACACAGTCGTTCATCCAGTCTGCGATGATCAGCAAACTGTCGCCATAAAAGCAGACGTCTGTTGGAAAGAAAGGTTGTTTGGGTGGCGTGTAGGTCGCTATGGGGTTGTCAGATTTATTAGAATAAAGACGAACAACACGGGAACCCTTAGTGTCTCTTTCCTCTTCTTTCTTTGCCGAGTCGTCAGTTAGCAGTTCGCCATCATCGTCATCTACCACAGCAAATAATACTCCAGACTTGTTTGAATCAAAGTTCTGGATTTTGTTTACCTTTGGGTGTATCAGGCTAGCATCAAGTCCACAAGCCTCCTTTCTATCTTTGAATTTTAATTGCACCGTCCTTACATCACAGCGACCAGATTTGATGTTCTGACATATAGCGAACATTCTGTCACCCTTGGAGCCAAAGATCCTCATAAAGGGGTTTTCCCATTGTATTATGTAGTCTTTACGAGTCACGTACAATGTCCGTGTTTCATATTCTGTTTTCTTGTTTACAGATCCGTCAGGATTCAGACACACTTCCGTTGATTTAGAAAAGTCGCCTCCAGGTCCCCCGTAACAAACCTCAATCATCTCGTCCTCCTTCTGCCGGACAGCCTGCACTTCCCGGCATTCATCGCCATCATACTGACAGACACCAACAAGACTCATCTCCCTGTGAGAGGCAACGGTCAGTTTGACTGGTGACCCAATGAACCTCTTGATGTCGTCCTCGATGTCGATGGCAAAGTTACCATAGAGTCCAGGGCGGTAACTCGTGTCCGGAAGTACAGCTTCCAGTTCCTTCAGCTGCTTGTCGCTCCCGTGTCCTCGTGTCATCTCTTTCTCCATCTGCACGACCTCCGTGTAACATTCTGAACTCAGCGCCCGTCGAGCGCGGTCTTGAAGACGGAGCAGAGAGATGAGGTCCTCTTGTATTCCCTGTGTGTGGGCCGCCAGATCCTTTTCTAACTCATCTGACACTTCCTGGAGTTGTTGCATCGCTTGGACACCATATTTTTTAGCCATGGCAACTATGACATTATACCGGGCTTCGATCTATTGAAAAACAAATGTTGAGTTTTGTACTGAAACTTTTTTAAAATTTACATCTTAAGAAGGATAGAAACATTGTGTAACATCTGATTATTGTTCTAGCATTATCACTTCTTATGACTTACAATGGGAGACAATTATGATATACCAAAAACACCTGTTTCTGTAACTTCTTTATTAATAGAGATATTAAATGTTCTAAATACACACAAGAAGACATTTTCAAGCGCAATACCACACACACACACACTACCAATGTAAATATGCATCTACATACATATATGACAAATGTTACTTTAAAGAAAGATCCTGTGTGCAGGTAATTTTATTTAATGATAGTCACAATATTATATGTTAGATGCTAACCACCTACCTGTCTGCTTGCAGCAGCTCTCTTTTCTCTGGCTTGCCTTTCGTTTTGCTTCAAAGCTTCCGATTTCTCCACCATGTGCTGCACACAGCTCTCCAGACGACAGAGATTTTCTTCAATCGTTCTCTTTCGTCGAGCGACGACGTCCGACAGATGTTCCATCAAATGTTTTTGATGTGTGGTCGAATGACATCGTTTACATATAGCTTCGTCACACTGGAGACAGCGGAAGATAATCTTTTTATCAGTGTGGAAGGAGCACATGTTGGGGCCTCCATTCCTCCTGGCCAGCTCCAGGACGTCCTCGGGGAAGTAGAAGTTCACCTGCAGCGCGCGCACACCTCCAGCAGGTACAGTCGCAGGTGTTCTGCAGGTGGGACACCGGAGGACGTGTCCGTGTTTCCCAGCTAATGTCTCCAGACACGGTAGGCAGAAAGTGTGGTGACATGGCAGAAATCTCGGTGAAGTGAAGATTTCTGTGCATATGGCACATGTCATGTCAATCTGCTGAGCAGCTAAGTCCAGCTCCGACATGTTGAGGTGTTAGATGTTGGCATCACAGTCTTCACCTGAAATCAAATCGTTAATATACCTGTGTAGATGTAAAGGAATGGGGCGTTAGAGGATATTAAAACATAGAAGTTACGGAAGATGAGGTACTTCTGAAATATTAAAAATGTTTCTGAAATCTTTCCTTGCTAACCACCTACCTGTCTGCTGTGATCATTCAGTTGCTGGTCTGGCTACTCTAGGTTAAATTGCGATCTTGGTATAGCTCAGGCCTGATTTGATCAGATGATCGCTTATCTCTTCTTGACGATTAATTACATTTTTCATGGCAAAGCCCTGCTACACAGGAATGTGTAAACAGAAGTCCGAAGCAAGGTGGACTAGGTATTCAATCAGGACGATGATACGAGTGACACAAATGTCACAATTCAGACTGCACCTTTAATCGAACCATCGATAATAACTATAAATAGCAGTTAATCACTAAATAATAGATAATGCGAGACAAACAGTTGTCGAGACCAACCACGTGCTGGATATCATCACCTGCTAATGTGAGAAAGTTGTTGACCTTCGCCATGTCTGCCATCTTGAAACTCTGCTCTCGTCAAAAGCGGAGTTTTCGTTACTGGTAGAATATATTTATCTACTTTCACACAGCAAATCCTCCATAATGAATGTTCGGTGTTCTTACCTGCTATATGGCAGTGTTACTTTCAGAACTTGATGTGATCCGTCGTTATGCAGTCAGTAGGACATGTCGACCTCTCTCTACAGTGTTTATCATGCACGCGTGTTGCCAATAACAGTTCATCCAATCTTCAGTCTTGATTCACTTGGTAGATTATCACTATCGTATCAGGTCATGATAATGGCAATCTTTGTGTGTCCACCTTTTGCTGCTTACGCCCACCCTCGCATACTTATAGTGTGTGGTGTACTTTACTTTTTATCTAGATAGAATTTACATCCTTTACATACTTGCGGGTGTATGTGACATAATACCACCAAACGACCTTATTGTCCTAACATCAAAAGTCCAATCAATCCAGACCCAAAAGACAAGACGAATCGATCTTCGATGACAGGAGCAGATCTCGTACAAACATATAAATACTGCATTGTAAGGGACTGTCCCTCACGGCACCTGGGTGTTGATCAACTTTACTTACCTGGAGGATTATTCCCCTCCAAATGTATAGTAAAGCCCAACAATGGCAGACAGAATAAGCACGAAAAAGCGAACGAAAAAACAAATTAAAGCCACTGGATTTGATTTTAAGAGCTTTATTTCAACATTCAGATTACTAGATGTTTGAAGCCATAGTAACTCCTCTCAGTTACCACATGATGCTGTATTTTGGTAATTTTCGTGAGTCCTCGTAGAGATGTTTTACTGTAGTTTTTGTTGTGTTTTTATGCGAGGTATCATTTTTCTATTTAACCTTTAGTATTTTTAGTAACTTGTCTTACCCTTTACAGGAGAATATTTTGAGAGCTTTTGGGAAACACTGGAAAATGTTAGAAAGTAGTTTACCGGCAATTGTTATTGAAACCTCGCTACAATGGCCGAATGACCCTTAATTAACATTTTCTTCCAAGCATTAATAAAGCCTATTCGTCAAGATAATGTTTATCTAACGTGTTCATGCTATCTGGGCAACACCTGCAGAATAAGAGAACTGAGATCCTTCCTCCATCTTCCTACTGTAGTCACACGCAAAGAATTATTTTATTCCTCAGTTATGTGCGGAGTAGACATTCCCCTGATGCAGGTATTTGTCTTGTTTTCTTTCAAATCATTGCTACTCAAGTCAGGTGTGGAGACTGCTGCAATCACCTGGTGCCAGGAGGGACGGCAAAAGCAAATATAAGTTATTGTTGTTGTTGTTAATGTTCTCTTATAGAAAAAGCATTTTTCAGCTCATAGTAATAAAACAGTACTTGATTTATTTTTAGAGTCCTATACGAATACTTCAAAACAAAAAAGTACACAACCAACAAGTTTTGTCAGGAGCACAGTTGTTTCCCTTGAAGGAAACCAAGAGTATTTGCTCGAAATGTTAAAATTATCTAATATTTCATTTCGGATTGTTAGTTGTGTAATAAATAGTATTTATTTTATGAGTAAAATTACATTTGCATTTAGCTATGTTTATTTTAATATTACTTTTGTAATTTTTGTGTGTTTTTTTTTGTAAGCGCAACGAATCTGAAGTGGGACATGCGCTGTACAATCTGCTTGCTATGATTTTTGCAATACACAACATTGCAATATATATATTCTTACAGTTTAAAACATAGAATGGAGACGAAAATGGTCATGTACCTACTCTAATATCTATTTCCAATGAGCACCCTATACGCATGAACCTACATCCGTGCAAAAAATGAAGTTTAGAGCAAAACTGGTCAAACAGTAAAAAGTTCCTGTTGAAATATGACACTGAACAAAACCTAAGCCCAAATTTCACATACAAATCAAGCGGTCAAAATTGATAACTAAGATAAAACTGATCACATAAGCGCCAACCCTTTGGCATAAGAAATAAGACCTGCTGTTCAAAAAAGATTTTCAGACAGACAACAATTAACGACATTAATCCAGTAAAAATATAAAAAAATAAGTAATAAGATTTTTCAGAATCCGTCCATCACTATATCCAATGAGTAAACACTTGTTAAGACCACATCTTAGAGTGAGGAACTAAAAAAATCACCTCTGCCTGGCAGGTAACTGATGTATGTTGTGCAGATGAAAATATTGCAAGTTACTTGTGTCGAGTGCAGGTAGCTGTGGACCACTCCACAATCAGGAAATGTCTTCACTGTAAGAACAGAGTGCTGTTAGAAAAGGGTTGTTTTAATAAAGCCGAAGCTACTGAAAGGCTGCCAGGCTTTTTGAATACATATGTTATACATCTATGAATATTTACAGTGCACTCTATTTGTTTTGCTCTTTTAAATGTTATGTTTCCATGTATGTATGAAATACAGGAGACCAGCTTGGGCAGTTCTCATAATTTGAACTGAATCTTGCTTGAATAAATTAAAGAAGACAGGTGATATAAGCTAGCCAGTCTAAAAAAAAAAAAGTGGTTTTGTTTCTGCTTCTTTTATTCTTTGACAATAAACAAACTTTGGAAACTGTTTGGTAAGAAATCGTTGGGAATCTTAGAAACTATACTTTTGTGAAGCTGGCAGACTAGCCTATTTGGTAACCGCTATTATTATAAAAGAAAGAAGGAAGGAAAGAAAGAAAATGTTCATAGAACTAATCCATCTGCTGGGAGCAGGGATATTTTGCTCTTTTTCCAGGTTGCCAGGCCCGCATTCCATTATTTTTTATTTTTAGGATTTGGGGTGATGCAGACACCCTGGAACTTTCGTTTTCGAGAAAGGGTCCTATTCATGTCAGCAATATCAAATGGATATTTCAGAACCCAGCCATCCCCACACCCAATAAGCAATTGGCCGTTAAGGTCAAAGTTCAAAGCTGTAGGTCTTACGATGTCACCGCTTCCTGCCAGGTACTTAATGAATTCGAGGCCGTAGTCGGTTATTCGTGTCACGTGGACGCAGTCATTGAGCCAATCGGAGATCAGCAAAAAACCGTCACCGAAAAAACAGATGTCGGTGGGGAAGAAGGGTTGGTTTGGTGGCGTGTAGGTCGTCACTGGGTCGTTAGACTCCCGAGAATAAAGACGCACAACACGGGAGGCCATCTTGTCCTCTTTCTCCTCATTTCTCTTCGTTAAATTGTCATTTTCGTCTACCACAGCAAACAACTGCCCTTGCTTATAAGAATCAAAATTATGGACTTTGTGTACCTTTGGATGAAGCAAATCAGTACCAGAGATTGAGTTTTGAGATTCTGCTTGTCTTAAATCAACTGAGCATATCTTACAGAAATTTGTCGCACAGTCTTGAAGTATATAAAACAAACTTTCATTCTTGGAACCGAAAATTCTACGCGACTGTCTGTTCCACTGCATTATGTAGTCCGTACGTGTGACACACGATATCCGGAATCCGTATTCTTGCTCAATTCTTTTAGAACCAGTACATAGAAACACTGATTCTTTCTCTTTGGAGAAGCCATCTCCCGCTTCCCCATAAAATACCTGGATACGTCTGTCTTCCTTTTGCCGAAGGGAATGAATATCACAGCGCTCACCATCACCACATCGTCCCAAGTTAACCATGTCGACCTTTTCCTCACTTGGAAAGTACAGTTTGACTGGTGACCCCATGAACCTCTTGATATAGCCCTCAATGTCGTTAGTGAAGTCACTATGGAGCCCAAGGCGGTAACTCGTGTCAGGCAGTCCATCTTCAAGATTTCTCAGCCTCTGGAGGCTTCCTTCTCCCTCTGTCATCTCTTTCTCCATCTCCAGGACATCCGTGTCGCGTGCAGAAGTCAAGGCCTGACAAGCTCGGTTTTGAAGCTGGAGCATGGAGTTTAGCACATTCCTCACTCTCTGGGTATCCGCGGCTAAATCTTTCTCCAGACTGTCTGAGATTTCTTCCAGCTGCTGCAGAACTTCAGTCCGATATTTCTTGACCATGGTCACAATAAAGTCCAGCCGGCCTTCGATCTGATGTACAACAAAACAAAAGATGTTTAACTAGTTGTGTGCATCGCAGAAAAAAAACTGACATACTTTGGAGTCCTAGTCTTTTATGTATAATATTAATTACCCATGTATGGGTTTCCCCGGGGTTCTTAGATGTATCCAGGTTTTATCCAATTGTTACTTTATCTCCAGCTTTAATCAATCAAACTTTTAATCTTTATGTAAGCCAAACTTCTCGAAGAGAATATCCCTAAAAACAGTGTAGGTGTAATATAAGACACAAACACACACATTATCAGCCCCTCCACCTCAAACAATCTCTCTTTCTGATGAAATTTTAAGATTTTGGATGTCCTGCACCAAATAGGTAGCTATTTTACAAGAAAAAGGTAAATATAATATAAATGTGCAAGTCTTATTTTGAGTATAGTTTTATTTTTATTATTGAACAGAGAATTTACCTACCTCTTTCAAGACAACAGCTTTCTTCTTTCGGGCAAGCTCTTCGTTTTGTTTAAAACTTTCACATTTTCGTGTTATGCGTTCAACGGAGTCCTTCAGACGAGGCAACTCTTCTTCAATCTTTTTCTTACGGCGAGCAGTGATCTCTGACATGTCTTCGGTCACGTGCCCCTCGTGTTTAGTCAGTTTACAACGCATACAGATGGCTTGGTCACATTGTGTACAGTAAAATATAACACACTCCTTGGTGTGAACATTACACATGGAGTGACTTTCTTCATTGCGTGCCTGCTCCAGAGCTTCCTCCGTGAAGTAGAAGTTGACTTGTAGAGCACACACACCACCTCGCGGTATCCTAGCAGGAGCTCTACAGGTAGGACACACTATGACGTGTTTATTATATACTTTTGTCAACTGCTCAAGACACCCTAGACAGAAGGTGTGATGACAGGGTAGAAACCTCGGTGACCTAAACACGTCTGTGCAGATGGCACATACCATGTTACTCTGCTCAGTCGTCGAGTGTGAAGCAGACATTTTGTGATGTAAGGGTCCCAAGCGTTGATACAGGTCAGTTTATATTATAAAATTCTCCTGAAATAAATATCAGCATCACAAGTCAGAAAATGAAAGTTTATTCTAATATTTTAGGGTCACTCAGGGGTCTTATTTGTCAAGGGATATCACAAGTGAAGGAATCCCTCACAGTGAAGTGCAGCGCAAGACTAGTGTCGATGACACTATGCAATGAATATTTTAATGGATTAAACTGATTTAATTTTTTTTTTTGCCATTCAATCAATATTTGCTTATTTACTTCTTTCTAGTTCCTGAGCGAAAATTAACATTTCTCGACTAGGGTAGCGTCATAGAACGTCACGCTGTGCGCAAATAAATGAATACAGAAAATACAGAAGGGAAGGAACTCCTCTCATCTTTAAAAGTTGTTATATTAAGGGTTACTTCCCTTAAAAAGCTGGAAAAAGTCAATGCAGTAATTTATGTTTGAAAGTAGGCTAAGATTTCATTGATCAAGCGCCATGTTTGTGGTGGTTACCGGTTTCTCAATTGTGCAGTTTATGTTTGTATATTATGAACTTATCATTCTTCTCATTCTCTCTTCTCATTCTCCGTCCCATAGTGTTAAAATCTTTCATTTGAATGTAGTAGAAAAAAACAAAATCTAGTCACACCTGAATGTTTCAAAATGCTCTTTAAAATTGTGTATCACAGAAGGTTGTCTTTATTGTAGATTGCTGGTTAATAATATTAAAAAAAATAAGTGGTCGCGAGTTTCTGGCCTTCGTTTGCTGGGAAGATTGATTTAAAAAAAATAGTAGTAACTATTTTCCGTAACAGCTGTTCAAAAAACTACGCACAAGATCGACTATATCCGAACTTCAATACTTTGCCCAGGAAAAATAGTTGCTTGTGAACTAACAGTCCCACCCCTTATTATATTGTCGACTTAGAGTTCAACCATCTGAAACCAGATCATCACACATGAGGGGCATGTACTATGAAAGAATTGTTTCAATTCTTAGCCACACTGACCCGATACATGCCCAATCCATAATGAAACACATTATCGCATGAAGTGGTACGTAAACAGTTAAGAATACCTTCAGAGGAAGGAGTTTACATGATAAACCATCATTGTACAGCAGCATGAACCGATGCATTAGATACTAATGTTAAACTTTCGTTTTATAAACAAGCAGTACATTACTTTCACATCGATAAGTGTACATCATTAAGAACGATCTATTTTGACACGAATAATTCACTACCTTCCTTCTTATGAGCATTTTGAAAACTAATTGTATCAAGACTTTTTTTTAATCTGTACAAAATCTCCCTAAAAAATATATATGTTTTGAGCTGTAAGAATATCTCTTACCTGTAGAACAGTTCGTGAAACACTACACACCTGCTGTCATGGCGCAGAGATCAGTTCCGGGAAAAGAAACCATATTTTGGAAGCTTTGAATTATTTATAGAGCACAGCCATGACTAGAATGTGACATCATGTTTGTAAATGTCCATAGTGAGTGACCCTATTATCCCAAAGTTCATGTTCTCATTGTATAGGAAGGAACTAAAGTACGATTAGTTTCCGATTAGGATCAAACTATTATTTAATCACACATCGATCTTGACACCTTACTGTTATTTTATGTAGATTTATAGACCTCGCCCTTTGGTGGAAATTTCCGATTTTGTAGAACGTGTTTCAAGTTACAGTGTAATCACCTGTAAGAAAAAGCAAGTACCCATCACTGTTTCTTGCTCGTTACATATTCTATTAACCACAATCGACAATTACAAAGAAAGAGTAAAGCGGAAGGCTGAGGAGCACTGCATTAGGTAAAAAGAGATAATTACAGATAAAATATCAAAGATAAAATCGATCTTGTTTTTTTATACAATTGAGTAACTTATAACTAGACTTGTGGTACGTTCTGTAGACATCACCTGACTGGCATAATTAGGACTTTATCTGACCTTTATAAACCAACAACACCTTTCTTGTAGGAGGCAGAGCTACCAAGAGTTGTTTACATGAGAATGTTTAGTAAATGAGGAAAAATGACCTTAGAGGGTCAAAGGTGTAGTACCCCGCTACATAGAAAAAACCCCCAGGCCTGCAACCCCGATGGCCCTACTACATTAGGCCTGGAAATACTATACTACAGACTTGAAACACAATATCTGCATGAGTATTACATCCCTTCCAATGGACTAAACTCCCTTGGTATCTTCACTGTACCTCAGGTCCTTAGCAATATCGAAGAAGAGAATAAGCCATAAAAAGCATATCACAAAATAACACACAGAGAGAAGTATATACAGTCTGTGTGTAGGTGTGAAAGAGAGAGTTTATTATACCAGTGTGTGTCACAGAGATTCATTGTTTTTAGTTATTCTTATATAACCGAAACAGTATCTTGTGATATAATAAAATAAATTGTAGACAATTTTAATTCCATGGTTATATTTTATTACCCAGTTTAAATAACATGCACCTCGTTGCTACATGTCTCTAGTTTGGAGTCTGTTGTGGCTTTTTTCACAAGAGAATAATATGATTTTAAAATAGGTGTGAAATATAGAGCACGAGTAGTTTTGTGTAGGCACAGTTAAGGACCAGTAGAGTTTATACCACAAAAGGCATGAGGTGAAATAAAGCACTTTACTATTTATCTATCAAGAGTACATCTAACAACCTTTTTAAAAAAAAGTTAAATGTGAAACCAATAAATGCACTTACAGTATTAGATATATCATACATAAAACAGTTCAAACATTTATTTTTGAATGTATACTTGCATCAGTCTTCATGCTTTAACATTTAAAAGACCGAATAAGTGAGAAATTAAAATTAAATCATGAAATAAATCTGCTTGACCTTTTTCTTTTTGAATATGAAGATAACCGACGTGTAACTTATAAAATAATATACCACGACAACCAGACACAGAGATGAACTAAATTTCTCAAACCAAATTTTTAATTTAATTATAATTAAATTTCGATACAAAACTTTGTCTAAGCTTTACGCGCTCTTTGCAGCGCTAGCATTCTAAAGTAACTAATCGCCAAAAACAACAACAACAAAACTTGTATCCACAGCTCTTTCTCTGCAATATACTAGAACTAATGAGTACAATTTATACGAGCTAAGATGTGAAATAAAGAATTGTAATTCATGTAAAAAATGGAAAATCAAAGCACATACGCTCAGCAATCCCCACGATATTTAGTCAACTACTTTCAGTCGTGGATTATAAGATTCTAAAAGAAACATTTTGGCCGCGAAATGACATTTTCAGCGGATTGGCAAAATGAAACGACTGGTTTGCCGTACAGACTTTTGTTCCTTTCGTCAAAAACATAGAAATGAAAAATCTTTTAAAAATTAGCATCCTTTACTAAATGAAAAAAAAAAATACAGTGATTTATCAGCAAAAATAATGAAGGTTATAGGCGTTCTCATTCAACATTGTTTCGGTAGTAAATGTTTAGTTATATGACATATGTGAGAACAATAATCTAAGATATCCAGAACACTGTACAGGAGTGAATTACTATACACCTTGACAAAACACGAAACATCAAGGTCTGTAAGAAAAAGCAAGTATGTACCACTGTTTCTGTAAAACATTTTAAACAATTCTCTTTTAAAAATCGAGTGCATATGGAATCCACAAACCTAAACAGCCGCTGAATGAGAGACGGTAACAAATAGAAATGACCACAGCCCCGTCACGTGCTTTTGTCCCGTAGCCTTCAGGTGAACAGGAGCGTTGAATGGTGAGTAGACAGTAGTTAAAATGTGTAAGGGCAGAAAGGTCAATACAATTCAGAAATGTCACCAGGATATTTCAGGACCAAACCATCGCCACATCCAATAAGCAAGCGGCCATTAAGGTCAAGGTTCAGAGCTGTGGGCCGCACAATGTTTCCACTTCCGGGCAGGTAGCAGACGAACAGGTCAGTCAGGTCAGTCGAACTGACGTTTGTCACGTGCACGCAGTCGTTCATCCAATCAGCGATCAGCAGCAAATTTTCGTTATAGAAGCAGACGTCTGTCGGGAAGAAGGGTTGCTTCGGTGACTCGTAGGTCGCTATGGGTTCGTTAGACATCCTAGAGTAAAGTCGTACAACACGGTCACCATTTCGTCGTGCATTCTCCTTACCCATTATTACTTCAAAACATGAATTTTCATCTTCGTCTTGATGCTCCTCTTCGTCTACCACAGCAAAGAAAGAACCATGAAGGCTTGCGTCAAAGTTATGTATTTTTTTTACCCTTGGAAAAAGCAGACGTTCACCTGAAGCATATATTTCTTTTCCCTCTTTTTCTTTTAGCTCCATTGGACTAATATAACATAAGCCCTCTACATAATCCTGACAAATACCAAATACGCTTGTACTCTTTGAACCAAGTGTCCTGATCTCCGAGTCTTTCCATTCCCAAATATAAGGTTTACGTGTGACGCATGACATCCGTGTTTCACATGTGTGAACTATAACTTTAGAGCTTGCAAACCTCCAGATCGCGTATATCTCTTTGGAAAAGTCACCTCCTGTTCTTCCATAAATTACATCAATAGTTGTGTCCTCTCTTTGCCGAAGAGCGTGCACTTCCCTGCATTCGCTATCATCACATTGAACCAACCAATCCATGTCCACGTTTTGTACAATCGGAAAGTCCAGTCTGACTGGGGTCCCAATGAACCTCTTGATGTCCTCTTTAATGTCGTTGGTGTAGTCGCCATGGAGGCCGGGACAGAAACGCCTATGAGGCAGTCTGTCTTCAAGTTCTTTTAGGCGCTCGAAGCTTCCTTTTCCCTTTGTTATCTCTTTCTCCACCTGCAGGACCTCTGTGTCACTGGCCGAAGTCAGGGCCAGTGTGGTGCGGTTTTTAAGCTGAAGAAGGGAGTCAAGTTCGCCTTGTACTCGCTGTGTGTCAGCAGCCATTTCTTCTTCCAAACTATCGGAGATTTCTTCCAGTTGTTGCTGTGCTTGGTAACGATATTCTTGTGCCATTGCTACAATAAAGTCAAACCGGTCTTGAATCTGTTGGAAATGGAAAAAAATTTGTGGATAAAATCTTTTATGTCATAAAAAGTAGTATATTTTTAATCTTAAGTATTATATACCCAAGAAGCATCTTTGTCCGTCGTGGTATCTTCTCTCTGTGTGTATGCTTGTGTAGTGGGTGAGAGAGAGAGAGAAAAAAAAAAGAGAATATTAACTAACCTGTTTCGAGATTCCATTTCGCTTCTCTCGGGCTCGTTTCTCATTTTCTTTCAAGCATTCTAAAAGATTGTTGGTCAAGAAGGCAATGGATTCCTCTAGACGATGCATTTCCTGTTTAATGGTGTGCTGACAACGACTTGCGGTCTCGGACAGATCTTCGGTAACGTGCCCCTCGTGTTTAGTCAGCTTACATCTCATACAGATGGCTTGGTCACACTGGGCACAGTAAAATAGGACACGTTCTTTAGTGTGAACAGGACACTTTGAATGGTTTTCATCACTACGCGCCTGCTCCAGAGCTTCGTCCGTGAAGTAGAAGTTGACTTGTAGATCACACACACCACCTGGCGGTACAGTAGCAGGAGCTCTACAGGTAGGACACGGGATGGTGTTTCCATAGCGATTTGCCAGTTGCTCCAGACACTCTAGACAGAAGGTGTGGTGACAGGGCAGGAATCTCGGAGATGTAAAAACTTCTGTGCATATTGCACATGTCATGTTTATCTGTACAGAAGCCATGTCTGCGGCTGCCATGATAGTGTGCCTGGAATTAAATCAAGAGAATACGGGAATAGTTCTCTACAGTTTACAAGAAAAGAAAAACACGAGACTATAAATTATTTAAATGTTGAATTTTCTTAATCTATAACACATACAAACAATTATCTGGATGAAGTGTGCCTTTAAATGAAAATTGGTTATTATTTTCTTTTTAAGACTGTAGACAGAGGAAGTTACATTGAAAAAATTGGGTGATACCTGTAATATAAGAATCAGTTGCAGAAAATGTCACTGCGTTCCAGTCAGCATGAACACATAAAAACAACAAAATATACGAAAACGTCTATGCCCTCACTCTCTGTTCCAAAAAGGAATTAAGTGAGTGGTACATTAACGTCTTTATCAGTGTAATCATTGTTTTCTGAAATGTTCCTCTCACTCAGAATCAGAATCAGTTTATTGAATAGGCCATCAGCCCTTTTCAAGGGAAAGCATAACCATCAAAGATATATATCAATAGTAATATAATTATAGGTAAGCACAACATGCCCAGGTGCAAGTAAAGATATGCATTGTCATTTAACCATACACCATACAGTTATATAAATATGCAAGTACAAATTAATACTTATCAAATTAATTTTTGTCACAAGACAACATATAACCAACTAACATTAACATATCTTTGGTTTTTTCTTATTTCCAGTGCATTATAAACAAAAGATTCAAGACGTAGTGTAGTTCGCATCCTATTATCTGACATCAAGAGTGTGAAATGGAAAAGGGAAGGGTGCTTAGAATATTTTTTAGGGATGAAAAGTTTACGAAGGTCCATATATTTAGGGCATGTAAGGAGAAAGTGCTGTTCAGTTTCAACTATGTCAGGGCAAAAGGGGCAATTCAAACATTTTGATTGAGTTAAAAAATAATGCTGCTGATGGCATTTAAGTACAGTTATACCCATTCTAAATTTTATGAAGGTATCTCTTATGCCTCTGTGTTTCAACCAGACAAGATAGTTGCTTAAAATAATATGAGTCTTGAATGTATTGTATGGGATATATCTTGAACTGCTTTGAATAGCATCACGCCACTGTTGGTGGTAACAGTCTATCAGTCTGCTTCAGGATTTGTAGGAACAATTTATCATCTCCAGTCCCTTGGCTTTCCCACACCATGCCAAAACCATATTTATACAAAAATATCATAATAAAGTGCAGCCATGTTTTCTTGTTTTGCTCATGAAGTAGTGTTAACATTAAATAGGCTTTTTTCTGGAGTCTAGTTTGTGGCATTCTTAGCAAAGGAGCCAATATCCAACACACCGCACTGATGCATTAACAGACAAAGGGAATCTACCACATTCCCCATATGTCAACAAGTTACGTGTCCTCGTTATAACTCCTAAAAATCTTTTCATTGCGAAGGTGTGAACCTTCTCAATGCTATCATTACTGGTACACAGACCCCATATTTCAGAGCCGTATAAAAGTATTGGCTGGACCTGTGCATCAAAAAGTTTGAAAAACAGGTTAGGTGAAGTATCACCAATGTACCACAACAGTTTCAGAATACTTATAACTCTCCTCTTTGCTTTTTCAGCTATATCTTCTAATGCATGTGTAAAAATACACCTTGTGGAGAAAACTATATCCAAGTATTTGTATACATTCACAATTTTTAAAAAAGAATTACCAAATAAACATTTTTCCTTTACAAGATATAAAACCACCATTTAGAAAAATCAAGAAATTTGATTTATCAAGGTTAACAGCAAGATTTAAAGACCTTGAGCAAAGAAAAAGAATGTTCAACTGGTTCTGCAGTCCAATGATTGTATCTGATACAAGGGCAACATCATCAGCAAAAAGTAAAATAAATATCTCAATAAGTTCTGGGGTTAGCTGGACACTATACTTCCCATACTCATTTATGTCCTTTGTTAGTTCTTTTATAAACAAAGTAAATAATACAGGGCTGCAAATCTCACCTTATTTAAGGTCACAGGGGCATTCAATATAATCAGACAGTTTTGCACCAGCTCGCACTCTAGCCTTTACATTATTGTACATGCTTTGGATTGCTAAAACCATTTTTCCTTTTAAACCATTTTTTATAAGTATATTCCATAGCTTGTTTCTTGAAACCATATCGAACGCTTGACAAAAGTCTATGAAAGCAACATACAATTTTTTATGGTTTAGTAGCTGTTTCTGAATTAATGCCATGAGAAAAAAAGCTTGGTCTATGGTACTGTACCCTCTCCTGAACCCTGCTTGTTCTTCCCCGATTATTTCATTGTCCTCCATCCAATCTGTAATTCTCTTATTCAAAATAGCACTATATATTTTGCTACAGAGATTTAGTAGAAAAATGTCTCGATAATTATCTGGTTTACTGGGATCACCTTTTTTGTGTAATGGTTGTATTATTGATTCAGTTCACTGGTCAGGAAATAGGCTGTTGTCAAACAGGTAGTTAAAGTATGTGGTGAGAAAAGGGAGGACATAATCCAAGGCATATTTATAAAGTTCTCCAATTAAGCCATCTGGCCCAGCTGCCTTCTTGTTGTTTAAGGATCTCAAAACATTTACTATTTATTCTTCTGAGATAAAACTGTTTAGTGCTTCATCATTTTCCTTAGTGTTGCTACTAGTATCCTCTGTTATACTATTATAACGAGCTGCAATACTGCTGTCTGTCACTTCTTTGCTTGGATTAAAAACACAGTTAAAATGGTTGAACCATTGTTCAGTAGGTACAGGGTGTGCAGCTGGGGGTTTCCTCTGGATGGTCTTGACTGTTTCCCAAAACCATTTAGAATCAGTTATATTTTCTTTTAGACATCTAATTAAAGAGTTTTTATGGTCTGCTTTTTTCTTACAAAGCAATTTTTTGTAGATTTTCCTATATTGCAGATATTTTTGTCTTTCCTCATCACATTGGGATGTACAAAATTTCTTGAGAGTCTTGCATAGATGTTTCCTGCTTTCTCTACATTCTGCATCAAACCAAACTTTTTTTCTCTCTCTCTTCTTAACACATTCACCAGCTAACCATAAGCCATCACTGAACATTGTAAGGGCAGTATTTATGTCTTTTACAATAAGATTTTCAGCCTCCCTAAAGAGGCTTTGCACAACATCACTTTGAAGGTTGATCTGAAACTAAGATTTTATCACCTTTCCATATAAATTTTTCAAAATTACATTCTGAAATTTGCTTGTCTTGATCCCTACTATCAAAACGAGTTAAGTACTTCAACTCTACAGGCATGTGTTTTGATTCCACCATAGCTAAAACTGAGAGAAGATGGCACATCCTCAGTAAAGTTTCAGAAACTATAAAATAATCAATAACACTGCAACCTGTGCTAGAGATATATGTAAAGTTTCCACTAAAAGTACCATAGCTAGAAGTGTGCAATGTTTCTAAACCACTAACAATTACAAGGTTAAATCCATTACAGAACTGCAACAAGTAGCGTCCAAAAGAATTCATTATTACATCCGCAGAGCATCTGTGAAAATTACATAAAGTAGTAACACACTGTTGATCTATACCACTCTCATCATCGTCAGCTGTACTCTAATTCTCGAATCCTGTCCTTGCATTCCGGTCGCCTATAATCATCAGTGGTAATTCCCCTAGTTGTTTTGACACTTCTAGTATGGCTATGTCATTGTAGATATCAGTATCTTTATAGCAAGGTGAATTTGGTGGGGGAATGTACAGACCTAAAAGTACAACGTCTTGATCTCCACCCATCAGTTGTTTTGACATCTTAATTAATAGGACCATGATGTCAAATTCAACAAAAATTTGTGTAACGAATTGTCTCGAGTCATTCTTAATTAGTAAAGCTTGCCGGGGGAATCTGACAATTTAAGAGCAGGGGAGGTAAAAACTTTAAATTTGGCACTGATTTGCAGAATGTTAAACAATGTCAAATTTATTTAACAGTAGCAGCAAGTCTGTCTTACCGTCCACAGAAAGTCCCTCGATATTATATGATAAGAATTTTAATGAACTGTGGTGGGCCGGGCCATCTTGTCACTTTTTTCTTGTTGGTGTTCTTTTTAGGGTACCGTAGTCCATTTTCGAGGTCCTCCATTCACTGGGCAGACAACTCTCACTACTCGTGCTTGCTTTACTTGATTACCGGTCTTAGCATGAGCTTCACGAGGGGGCTGTCTGCGTCGAGAAGAGTGTCTGTACAATCTTGCTCCGAATTTTCACACACACACAAAACAAGTATCAATGTCTCTAACGCTCACACAAAGAAAAGGGGTATATAAAAATAAACAATCAACACAAAGAGTAAAATTCAAAATAAAACAATTACCCTGTGCACAGGCGAGTCACAGTAATCGTGAACAAAACACAACAACCGCACGTGCCGCGGGGTGACCGCTCAAGCATCCGTTCGGGGTGTTTGCTGGTGCCAGCCCGCCCTCTGGCCATGCGTGCCAACGCCGACCCCCCCCCCTCTCTCTCCCTCTCTCGTCCAGCTGGACCCCCTTCCTTAATAATTCCTCTCGTCCAGGCACGAGGCGTGGCTAGGTCGCTGGTCACGTGACCCCATGCTCACAGGGCCCCGCTCTTGGTGCTCCGTAGAGCAGTGGTTCTCAAAGTGTGGTCCGTGGACCACTAGTGGTCCGCGGGCATAAGTCAGGTGGTCCGCGGCTGACAGTCGTCATGTCAACAAAGTGATGTTTAAAGTGATGCATTCCTCGCATTAACATTTTAATTACAAAGAACGAGGTATGATAGTTGTATGTCAACTTATTACTATACTACTGTCACAAAAGTACATTTAGTTTTGAATTGTAATGAAATAAATGGGGCAATTTAAATTTGAAATTCATAGTACAGACTGATTTTTAGACCTTGGTGGTCCGCCGTACTTTTTACTTAGGCCTTGGTGGTCCGCCATAGCTTTTACTTAAGTAAAGTGGTCCGCGGTCCGAAAAACTTTGAGAACCACTGCCGTAGAGGGTATGGCCGCACACTGGCGCAGCAGGTTCACGGGTTCACGCGCCGTCGAGTCGTGAGGAGGCAGGGTGGGAGTGGTCAAAATGCCGAACAGTGGCACGATAAAGAATGTGAAGACAAGTAAACACGTAGCAAAAATGACAACAGGAAGAGGAACACAGAAGAATGAGACATAAGCCTGTAGAGAGAGCAATCCAACAAATCAAAAAACGGCTCTCCCACGCCTACAGTTTCTAAACAAATATTCTAGTACATGTATATATAGGTGACCAACAGACTAATGGTCCTAAACATATAGAAATCCGCACGGGTGCATGCCACATGCGTCACGACCCTGCCTTCACACACGCTAGCCTAACATGATACATGTCTTACACTCAAGGAAAATTATTAGAACGTGGAAAATATACAGATTCTCTCATTCAAACTTCCACCCCCAAGTAAAGGCCCCCACAGACGGGAGTGGTGTAGAACCAAAGAAAAAGACCTCTACTCACCCAAAACAGCTCGTGATAGAGCTCGTGATCGATAGAGGTGAAAACGCCGGTTACCGGGGCCACGGTCTAGCACCGCCCCACACGTCCGGCACCGTTCGCTGCTGGGTGGCGACTGTCCAGAAACCACAGCAAGACGCGCCAAGGACCCCCCGAGCGCGAAAAGAACAAAGGTAAAGAAGAAGGGGGGGGTGAAAAGTCAAAGGGAGAGGGGGGATTGCAGTCCGGTCCCGAGAAGAAGAAACCTGTGAAGGCCCTGCGAGCAACCGACGCGCGACGACAGCGCCGCGGGTCAGGGCTCGAGGTCCACAGAACATACATAACACTGACCAGTGTCACAGTCCTGTTGTAGGAGAAACATCCTGTCGCTTTTTTTTCTTTTTGCTGGATCTTTCCATTTTAGTACCAAATGATCTGAAAGCGGATTGTACAATACACGTATTCCATGTTCCCAGCTCTTGTTTATGAGAACCATCAGGGTGAAGCCATACTTGCTTTTCTTTGGAGAAGTCCCCTCCAGGCCCCCCCCCCCCATACGACACCTTCATTCGTTTGTCTTTCGTTTCCCGCAGAGCGTGCACTTCCCGACATTCGCAATCAGCACATTGACTAAGTCGAATGATCTTGTTATCAAATGGAAAGCTGAGTGTGACTGGAGACCCGACGAACCTCTTAATGTGGCCCTTAAGGTCGTTAGAGAAGTTGCTATGGAGACCGGGCCACGTGATGGTCGTCAGTCCAATGTCAAGGTCTCTTAGCCGCCGAAGGCTTTATTCTCTCCTCATCTCTCTCTCCACCTGCAGGATGTCCGTGTCCCAGGACAAACTCAGCGCCACCGAGGCGCGCTCTCGGAGTGATATCAATGTGAGCAGTTCATCCTGAACTTCCTGTGAACGCAGGGCCAGACCATCCTCCACACCGTCCAACGTCTGTAGTTCTCGCAGCGCGTGGTCTCGACATTTCCCTGCCATCTCCACAATGACGTCATACCGTGCTCGAATCTAACGGAAATAAATGTAGCGTTGTGGTCACGTGATCATCTTACCATGGCAACAGACAAGTTCCTTAACAGCAGTGACACAAACTTATTTTTAATAAAGTTTATTTCTTTTAATCTGTAAGGGAAACATAGCAGATGATATATATTTTGGTTGCTGACGTGTTAGTTACTTAGAGGCACGAAAACTATAAAGTTTATAAGCTAGCGAGGGTGAGAGAACAGCGTCGTTATTTTCTATTTATAGATCAAAAACCTACCTGTCCTGCGACTGCCTCTCGCTTCTCTTTGGCTCCTAAAACATAGCAGATGATATATATTTTGGTTGCTGGCACGAAAAATGTACAGTTTATAAGCCAGCAAGCGTGCGAGAACAGCGTCGTATTTTCTATTTATAGATTAAAAAACATACCTGTCCGGCGACTGTTTGATATAATGTTTCTTATTTCCACAATTTGTCAACCAGTTTAGAAAGTAAAGACCCGCCAACTACTTTAATGTGTGATATAAATTGCATTGTTACAGAATGTGCTAGGTAAGATAAAATTATCGTTTAAAGTCAAGTCTGTCAGTTAATTATACACAACTAAGACATAATAAACATTATGTATGTGGGATTCGAATGTGGCTGCAGGGGTTACAGACTTTGCACTGAGTGAGTGAAATTTAGTAAGATTTGGTTTAAATCTTCAGTTCTTTTTCATGTATTACACGACGGGGAATCCAAACAAACAAAAATATGGTTCACCAGTAGTAAACTGATGAGTTTAAAGAAGAAAGTCTACTTCAGCTTAACCGCTAAATGGTATTTAAAGCGTCCTAGACATGCTTCTCGTAATACATTGGTACAAAGTGTGAATACAATTTTTGATTCTCAGCAAAATTACAAACAGCAAAATTACCAACAACAAAATTGTCTCCAAATTCAGAGTTTGCATGATTGTATATAGACAGTAGACAGGCTCTGGACACTGGTCTTGTGTGCTCAAGGATGCATGTCTTCAGTTGTGGGTTACATGATGACATCATTGAAATCAAATTATTGAAATGTAGACACTGGCTTCACCTTCTTGTTATCTCCTTTCTCAGTACTGTATAGCCAAATTATTGCCATCCTTTTGTAAACACCTGGTTATAACGACGCTTTAGCAGCCAATCACATCACTGACCGTTACCACTTTGTAATAACCATAGTCAATGACCAGCCTGTCCTTTTACTTATTAGTCTAAATTGCCAGCAACATTGATGACAGTTAACAAAGAATACATTTGGGTCCCTCCCTAGATTGTCCAGGACATCCACAAGTCTTTTCAGATGATCGTTGGGCGACCTTTTCACACTTTTCAATCTGTATTCTGAACCTCTAGCTATCAACATCATAAATTGAACTTTTATATTCACATGATGTCACAGCAAACAAGGACTGATGTAAGAGTGATACGATAAAACACATTGCCTCCCCTTTCCCATCATTTGATCTCTTGATGGATGCTGCTCCTCTGTAGGATTATAATATTTAATCACACACCAATTTTGGCAAATTCCTGTATATTCTAATCCGATTTATAGATTGCTCCCTTTGGTAGAATTTCCCGATTTCATAGATTTTTTTTCAAGTAGTGAATATAGGATCAACCCTTGCGTAATATTAATTTTGAAAAATAGCAATAATAACGAGGTTCCCTTACAACGCCAGAGAGACCAGCCATATAACCAACCTCATTGTTCTCCTTACATTATATTAACAACAGTTGACGATGGCAAAGAACAAAGTGAAAACCGAACAAACGTGGCATAGAGCAAAAATAACTACAGGTAAAGTTGAGGACAGACCAGTTCAATCTCGTGTTTGAAGCGGGTACACACCCATCGTCAAGTCCCCTTGCAGACATCCCACAACCAATCTACATTTTCGTGTAATCTTTGGAATGTGTATACTTAGGAACAGAATTTCTTGTCCTAATGTTCTGTAGATACTGCCTGACTAGCACAACAATCAGGACTACACCTGACATGTTTATAAGCCAGCAGCATCTTTGGGTAAGGCATCTCGTATGATAGCTTGCTAGATTGATTTGGTGGGATGTCTATCAAGGGATGTGAGTACCGGCAATCTGTACTTAGTAATCTGTCACTGGATTAGAATCTTGAAGGTTTTTTTCCCCCAAAATTCTGATTGTGGTCGTGACACAATCGACTTTCAGAACAGCACACATTTTGGTTACCTACACAGATGTTGCAGACTTTTACCTCCGAAAGTATGTTTTGTGGGACTTGTTCCGTTACAGTCCTTATGTTTTAAATCGTAACATTACTTTATAAAACACGTTGTCATTTGCGTCTGATAACTATCAGAGCTAGAAGAATATCTCTTACCTGCATAACAAGTTATCAAATAGAAGCGACAAACATCTGTCATGGCGCGCGTGACCAGTTCCGAAGAAGGTATCATATGGGGAAGGAAAGGGTTAATCGTCACGAAAAGAAAACTTTGGTTACCGGATATATCTATGATATCTGACATCAAATTAAAAAAATATCCATATAATTGTCTGGCCCTATTATCCCGAACTTCATGTTTTCATTATATAGCAGCGAGCGTAAAGTGCATCTAGCTTAAGGATGGGATTATAATATTTAATCACACATCATTTTGTCACATCACTGCCTATTCTAAGCCGATTCCTAGACCTCTTTGTTGTGGAATTTCCCGATTCCATAGATAAAACATCAACGCTTGCGTAATATTAATATGAAATTCATGTCGAATTAGGACAACATATTTTTCTTTTTAGTTCAGACAAAAATTTTATCCAGGTTGGTTCTTTTGTGCTCCGTATCCAAAGCTTTAAAGAGCTTACTTAAAATGATTTCACGATGCAAAGGTCACAGATACCCAGTTCTACACTCCCTTTCAAAAAATGACTTTTTTAACCGCCGCAAAGATGAAAAGTTTAGTCTGGAAATAGAAAGCAGACTAGTGAGGTGCAGTAAGAATTGTAAGAACTGCAATGCTAATCGTCCTGTGAGTCTCGTATTTCAGTTCATTTAAACATAACTAGTCAACGTCTTTGTTACCATGGGAGCAACCACTAAGCATACCTCTTACTAGGGAACAACATTAGACAGCGTCAAAACTACCGAACCATCACACACACAAACACAAGCACACACTTAATAACAAACAAACCAGAAAACAAAGAATGACCTGCACCATTACGCAAATAACAGAGAGTACATCACAATGTGTTGCTTCCAATATTACCATATATATATATATGTTTATTTGCCTTAACATTCCACAACAATCGACACTGTAGGAATTGTCTGATTGCCTAGTACCACCAACTCAACCCCACAATCTCCCAACTAAGAAATGTAAATGCTTTGAATAAAAACTGTAAATACTGGACTTAAAGATTTAAAATATGTGACTAGCAGACTAATATAAGCCCCAAAACCTTACATTTATTTCAGAAAAATACCACTTGAAGGTTTAAATAAGCATTAGCTGAAAGAAATAAAAATATTCACTGAATAAAGCAGCATTACATACAAACAGCTAAAAAATGTATATTTTTCTATCATCATTGAATTGTTATTTACATTTTAACCTATTTTAAAAATAGATGTTATTATCAAACTAAACAACTAAGTAACTAAACATAAATTGTTAATGTGCAATAATGCAAATGTCTAAGTGCATGTGAAATGGTGGAAGACATTGCCAATTCTTGAAAGCTGTTCTTTGATATTTTCTCTCAAAGAAATTACAGTTTCTTTCTTTTCTGCAAAAGAAACATCAAACAACACACTGCTGCAAAATAAAACTGCATAAATATACTGCTTAAAACTTGCAAAACAATTGATTGACCACCTTACCTTTTGGGGTAAGAAATGTGTTATAGTGCAGATGTTTAGCACTTTACTCCATGCTATAACAACATAAATTTCTTGGACATATAATCTATTTTCTATCCCCACAAGAGACTACTAAAAATGACCAATAAATGTATAAAGTAAGATGTTAGTCAAACACTCCCCATGGATACAGCTGAAATAAACAGTAGACAGACTGCCATATTGGAACCCAGTCCAGGCCCAGAGTGCATTTTGTGTACATCTAAAGTTGGCATCCATTGAGATGATAAACCACACACACACACCCCATGCACTACACTCACCACACACACAGACACACACAGAGATGAACAGACACGCATATACATGTACATCCAAGCATTATCTCCCTTGAAAGAAACGACTGTTACATGAAACACGGTGATCCAATGATCCGTGTCGCAGGGAAAAGCTGGGCCACCGTAATTTCCGTTCCCAGACAACTAACCTCTATACTCTCCTCTTTCATCTGCAGTTAACATAGTACATTAAGGTGATAAAAATAATAACATGTTCAATACCTTGGCTCGGCAAGGAATTACATTCATTCCCATTACACAGAAAATCTTCTCTGCGTCTCAGTCCTTAGACATCTTATCTAGGAATGCCAATACTCAATTCACTAAAAATAGCCGGGACTCAGGGAAACACTTCGCTTACTCTGCTACATAACTGCCTGCCCTCTCCATTCATACAACCAAAGGGGGCAACTCCTGCTCACCCTAACACAATCATGGGTTATAACCATTGCTCGTGACATATCAGGCTCATTATGTAAGACTTTATGAAATATCAAATTTAGAAAAAACTCATACTGTGTACATAAAATAGTTGCATATTAGAAGGGGACTCATTTGTGTTGTCAAAACGTATGCATGAAAAAGTTATTACTGGTCCTTTCGTTATGAATCTACAACTTAAGAATGGATACATTTATTGACAATACACGAAACATCAAGGTCTGTAAGAAAAAGCAAGAAGGCATCAGAGTTTCTGTAAAACTTGTTAAACAATTCTCTTTTAAAAATCGAGTGCATATGGAATCCACAAACCAAAGCAGCGAGTGAATGAGAAACGCTAAAAATAGAAATGACAGACCACCGCCCCGTCACGTGCTTTTGTCCCTTAGCCTTCAGGTGAACAGGAGCGTTGAATGGTGAGTAGACAGAAGCTAAAAATGTGTAAGGGCAGAAAGGTCAATACATTTTAGAAATGTCACCAGGATATTTCAGGACCAAACCATCGCCACATCCAATAAGCAAGCGTCCGTTAAGGTCAAGGTTCAGAGCTGTGGGCCTCACGATGTTTCCACTTCCGGGCAGGTAGTCGACGAACGTCAGGCCAGTCGAACTGACTTTTGTCACGTGCACGCAGTCGTTCATCCAATCAGCGATCAGCAGCAACTCTTCATCATAGAAGCAGACGTCTGTCGGGAAGAAGAGTTGTTTCGGTGACTCGTAGGTCGCTATGGGGTCGTTAGACATCCTAGAGTAAAGTCGTACAACACGGTAACCATTTCGTCGTGCATTCTCATTACTCATTATTGCTTCATAACTTGAATTTTCATCTTCATCTTGATGCTCCTCTACGTCTACCACAGCAAAGTAAGATCCAGGAAGGTTTGCGTCAAAGTTATGTATTTTTTGTACCCTTGGAGAAAGCAGATAGTCACCTATAATACAATTTTCCTTTCCATCTTCCTGTTTTAGCTCCATTTGACTAATGAAACATGAGCCCTCTGCATGATTCTGAAACATACCAAACATGCTTTTATTCTTGGAACCAAGTGTTCTGCTCTCTGAGTCATTCCATTCCCAAAAATAAGGTTTACGTGTGACGCATGTTACCCGCATTTTATAAGTGTTCCTTATAACTTCAGAGCCTTCAGACTCCCAGTTCACGTATTTCTCTTTGGAAAAGTCACCTCCTGTTCCTCCATAAATGACATCAATACTTTTATCCTCTCTTTGCCGAAGAGCGTGCACTTCACTACATTCGCTATCATCACATTGACCCAAGCAATCCATGTCCACGTTTTGTGCAATCGGAAAGTTCAGTATGACTGGGATCCCAATCAACCACTTGATGTCCTCTTTAATGTCGTTGGTGAAGTCGCCATGGAGACCGGGACAGAAATACGGATCAGGCAGTCCGTCTTCAAGTTCTTTTAGGCGCTCGAAGCTTCCTTTTCCCTCTGTTATCTCTTTCTCCACCTGCAGGACCTCTGTGTCACTGGCTGAAGTCAGGGCCAGTCTAGTGCGGTTTTTAAGCTGTAGAAGGGAGTTAAGTTCGCCTTGTACTCGCTGTGTGTCAGCAGCCATTTCTTTTTCCAAACTATCGGAGATTTCTTCTAGTTGTTGTTGTGCTTGGTCACGATATTCTTTTGCAATTTCTACAATTAAGTCAAACCGGACTTGAATCTGTTGGAAATGGAAACAGTATTTCTGGATTAAAAATCTTTATGTCATAAAAAGCATTATATTTTTAATCATAATAATCAATGCCCAAAAAGCATCTTGCAACGGTCTGTCGTGGTTTCTTCTCTATGCATATATGTGTGTGATGGGTGAGAGAGAGAGAGAGGGAACATTTACCAACCTGTTTGGAGATTCCATTTCGCTTCTCTCGGGCTCGTTTCTCATTTCCTTTCAAACATTCTAATTTCTTGGTCACGTGATCAATGGAATCCTCTAGACGATGCAGTTCCTGTTCAATCGTTTGCTTACAACGACTTGCGGTCTCGGACAGATCTTCGGTTACATGCCCCTCGTGTCTAGTCAGCTTACATCTCAAGCAGATGGCTTGGTCACACTGGGCACAGTAGAATAGGACACGTTCTTTAGTGTGAACAGAACACATCGAATGGTTTTCATCACTACGTGCTTGCTCTAGAACTTCCTCCGTGAAGTAGAAGTTGACTTGTAGATCACACACACCACCTGGCGGTACAGTAGCAGGAGCTCTACAGGTAGGACACGGGATGGTGTTTCCATGGCGATTTGCCAGTTGCTCCAGGCACTCTAAACAGAAGGTGTGATGACAGGGCAGGAATCTCGGAGATGTAAAAACTTCTGTGCAGATTGCACATGTCATGTTTATCTGAGTAGAAGCCATGTCTGAAGCTGCCATGATAGTGTGCCTGGAATTAAATCAAGAGATTACGGGAATATTTCTCTACAGTTCACAAGAAAGGAAAAACACGAGATTATAAGTTATCTAAATGTTGAACTTTCTTAATCTATAACACATACAAACAATTTTAGAGAGGAAGTGTGT
>SRHC01000233.1:0-21287 GCA_004794325.1 Pomacea maculata
GTTCACTTGGTTGCTTAATTGCTTAATTGACGGGAACAAATTTTAACATAATCTTCGGAAGTGATATAACAAGAATCTTGCAGATGCTCTTACAACCAATGAGATGACAAAATTATTCTGGAAGCATTGTGATGTCTAACTATCCTGCTACCAATGTGATGACAAACTTGTCTGCAACCAATGTGATGACAAGCTATTCTGTGATATTCTGACAAATCGTGGCATGACTTTGATGGAGGAAGTGTGTTGATGGAGTTTCTCGTTGCAAACGTGATTTACGTATAACATATCATAATGGCGACATAGTCACTGCACCAACAGCAAAAAACACTTTGCAAAATGGTGAGCCGTGCGTCCCCGACGCCAAATGGACAATGCCGACGTCACCAACGACAAAACCAGTTGCTTCATTAGGATCATAATCACAGCTGTTACAGTAATGTAAGTAAACACATTTTTCTTTCCACGTTGCTAGTCACTTCTATCTAAAATAAACAACCTAATAAATGTTAAGAAATTTAAAAAAAATTAAACTATATATAATTCTGAATATTTTCATGATCGCCTGGTTTCTAAACGATTTGAGATAGATCGATCTATCTATAAATAGCTTTCATAGCTATATGTCTATTTTTAGAATCTTAACGGCTTTTCAGGGACGTGCCGGGTGATGAACAGCGGTACGCCCTCCATCAAGGGGGTGCTAAGATCCTGGTCCAAATTGTCTAGATATTTGCTGTCAGGCTGCTTGGTGCACAAGCCCCCAGAGAACATCCGGGCCTCAAATCTGAATGCGTGCCAAGAATGCGTGGTGAGACCGTTTCGAAGGAAGTCGAATGAGACATATGGTCGCATTTAATGCTTATGCGAAAGTCTGTTCAAGATTTCTCGAGCGTTACTGGCATAACTAAGTGCACGTGACACAAAGAGCTTTTTTTTCTGGCGTGAAAATGTATTTATGTCAGTGTTACACGGCCACGTGACTCCAGAAATAGCCGAGGGTGTCGTGAGTGCCAGGGAGTGAGCTCAGCTCACCACTTCTAGAAGTTCAGTCAAGGGAAAGCAATGTGGAGGAGAAAGGGAAAAGGATTGACTAACCAAGCTTTGATAAAACCTGAACCACTTTCTCAGTAATATTCTTGAAAGCAGAAAGCAGTTTATTAAGAGCTAAAAGCTTTTGTTTTTTCTCTAAAGTACATGATCTGAACTTTCCAAGGCTAAGGGATAGTTGACAATGTTTTATTTCTTGTGTGTACATGAAATGTAAAATTGGAAAATCTTTTTTTATGTAAAGAAAGATGAAATAGATATCTTCTGCTTGCACTTTCTCTGAGGTCTTGGACGATGTTCTTGGACTAAAACCTATTAGCAAGCTGTCCGTGTTCAGTCCTCGCTCTTCTGACACATGCAGCCCCTTAATTAATGTCCCAGCTACACCAGGATTGTAAAAAGTGTTTCCTTCAAACTTTTCTTAAATGGACTTACTTTTTTTTCTCTTTGATGTCTGAAATACATCGCAGCGTGTTCCGGAGATTTCTTTGACAGTTTCCTCCGGAGTTTCTGGTTTTACAATATGGTCTGTTTTCTGGAACAGTTTTTGTTCAGCAAAATGGATGACAAATCGAACGAGCCTCTTGTAAACTCAAGGATGGGGTGGAGGGGCATTACTTAAAATGTAACTAATTTTGCAGCTCAGGACTAGTTGTGGAATCCTAGCAGGTGCAGATGTCGGAATTATCAATTTCAATCAAGTCTGAGTGTATGCAGTATTTTCGTGGCAGCTGATGATGATCGCTTGATCAATAGATGATCGATTAATTGTCAAAACATGACTCTGCCATTTGTCCACTGACGCTGAACATGTCGCAGGATGAAAGTGTCACACAGTTTCGCTGATTTATCTGAGTATGTCACAGACACTCGCGTACACGTAGACGTACACGTAGACGTCCTCATGGACATTTGCACCTTCTGCTACTTCACAAGACAACTCTGCCTCTTTTTATGGGTTCAATGAATTAACTAAATTTATGCTACAGTAACTAATAAAAATGTACGATAAACATAGAAAAACTATTTCTCAGTATACACACATCAGCCGACGCTCTACTCCGCCGACCTTTTAGTTCGGAGCCAGATGTACTTCAGTACTTTACATCAGTTCCTACAGACCTCGCAGGCCTTCTGTAGTTCTAGATATAATATATCTCGTGCATTTCTTATCAGACGACCTCTGAGTCTACACCGTTTTCAATTATAAAAACCCGCAACGCTTCTGGTCCAACGCCAACATCAGCGTCACGTGACCTCTTCATCATCACCACGGTCCCACGAATGCAAAACAAAGAAAGAAAGTTGGCCATATATATAATTGTATATATTTTCGTTATTCTGAGTCAGAGATGAAAGTCGGCGTACGAGTAGTCTCGACTAAAGAGCTGCACATATGTCTTATTGCGATATTTAATACTATATTTAATACTACGATCAACATGTGTTTTCCGACACTGTGGAGTCAGTGATGCCGCAGCCTGGAGCCTGTAATATTCTGTAGAGGCTTCAGAAAGATGGCAGTTGTTGTGCATGTAGAGCAATGGAACTGCTTCTTCAATATTGTTGTTATTGGATTTTTCTAGCTCAGTTCTCTTGGGTTTCTATCATCAACTTTTCTCGTCTGCCTCGTACTTAACATGGAGACATATTTCCTACTTGTCTGCCAGTCTCACTAAATACTAATAAAAGCTATGTAACATTTCTCTTGGCAAGTATTTTTCTCCTTATCTCTTGTCAGTAGGTTCATTAACAAACACACACAGAGTGAAAGATAGAGAGGAAAATTACTTTTTTATCAATCGCAATTGTCTGGGAATGACAAATTCCTATCTGGCCTTTTTTTTCTCTCTCCTTCTACCCTCCTCTGTCTCTCAAACTTATTTGAGACATCTGACTGTGAACATACAAAAAAAAATATTTTTGAGAATCTCAACAAAGAACTGAAAACATCATTTGGTACATCATTTGATCAGATTCTTAAAATATCTTCAGGACGAGTCAGAGGCATTGACACGAATGTTTTTCTTGAGTTTAAATGTCTCTAGATTACTCCAAGTCGTTTCCCGACCTTTTTTCCCTCGTTTTTCATTAAAAATGTTTGCATCGTAAATACCAATCGCAGAGAGGGTTTGTCTACAACTGCTGGTCTAACCTCAGACAACTCTTTACACATCATTACAGCAATCAAGTCCCATCATTACCTCGTCTGTCCGTTCTTTCTGTGAGGTGTCGGTTCATATCTCACGTGGTACGAACTGTTTCTTGCTGACGTAGACGTATTCGAGGTTTCTGGATTTTTTCTTATATATTCAAAGTTTCAAATTCTGAGAAAGGAGATGGAGACAATCTTACAGAATGTGTTTTTGTTTCTTTTAAATGATTTCCCATTAGATTGGTGTGCACATATTTTCTCGCCAGGAGAATAGTGTTACCCCATGGAATTCCTGGAAGTTTTTAGATGTATTTGAACATCGCTGTGGGTGTTACGATACGAGTCTAAACATATCATGAGATGTGACAGCGATACAACTCTCTCGGCTTCGGAATGTAAGGAATTGGATGTCAAGTTTTTGCGGCCTCTAACATAATGATGAAGACTTCTTGTGGGCATAAACCCTCGGAATCTGGCCAAAGAAGACAAAGTAGTTATGTTTCTTTGCTGGCCTTCGTTCAAGGGAGAGGGCAATAATAATGAGAATACAATGAGTTTATACAGCGACATATTCTGGTTTTATGGACAAGCTCATGGCACTTTATTTTAAAACAAAGACAAGACACACAGACACAACATAACATGCACGCTGGCTAGAGAATTTATATGATTGATACCCAGCAAGAAGCTGCTCCAGTCTGCGCAAATCATTTGGAAAAAACTGTGATCCAGGTTGTTCCTGTCCACACCAAGGGCCAGCATAATTGTTGAAGAATTCCTATGGTCGGTCTCAAAACATCAGAAACTAAATCTTTATCAATGAGCTTACAGACACAAACTGCATATCAAGTGCAGTCACAACCAAGTGTTATCAAGAAACAAATGTGGAGCACGAGAGCTGTTACGTCAGCTTTGTGCAGCCTCGTTCTCGCTTATCACTATATCTATGTTCGATGGAGGAAAAAAAAACCAGGAAGAAAGAGTGTATCCAAAATGGACTCACAGGCCGCATCAGGCATCATCATTGCCCCAGAGGTTCGATTAACTGAGATGAAAGCACGCGGCCTGTAAGCTCAGCGAGTATTTACTTCCCTCACAATGCCCTCAATGTTTCTACTCCACAATACTCTCATAAGGCGCTTGGTGGGCAGGGAGGGCAGATTACTTGGGTATCTTCTCCCCACGACACCCCTAGGGGAAGTTCTACTGACCTCAAATGAATAGAAACGTTCAGAAATTTTTTTTTTCTATACATAAAACTCTAATCTCACAATCATGCTTAGCGGATATCGGAGAATAATGTTTGTTCTCTTGATGGGGCGTTTAATTACAGACAAAAGCAGACAAGTCATGCCTTTAACATTTTGAAAGAAGAAATATTTAAGATATTTAAGATGTGAAGGGAATGCCCGATAAACAATACACGAGGAGGAAAGAACAAAGAAAAAAACCCCAGAAACGATGAATTGTAAACTCGTGATCAGAGGCCTCTTCCGACATTTTATCTCTTGAACATCGTAGTCACGGAAAATTCTTTTTCATTTTAGTGTTTTCTCGAAAGAACAGAAATAGCAACTATCACCACTATTGCTTGTGAGGATAAGTAAAGATTGTGACTGGTTTTAAGTGATATGGTAATGTAGAGATCGTGTGGCCGATGTGGTAGCAATGGCAGTGACGATGACCTGGGTTTTTTTCCCTATGGTGTAAACAGTATTTTCATCGTATTGATGTCAGAAATCACACATTTACTGCTTTATTACATGACATTTTAACAGTCTTACTCTCTATTTTACTTGCTGTAATTCTTCAGGTAAATGAATTCTTTCACCAGAAGCTTCCACTTACATCTTCGGTGAAACATCGGACTTCTTGATACTTACAGGGTACAGTGGTGTTGGGAAGTAAATGAGAGATGACGAAATGAAAAATTATTTAAATTCGCGCACTCCAAAAAAATATTTATATATTTACATAAATATACGGAAAGCCACTTGCGTGTTTATGATACAGGCTGTCAGGATGCGATATACACAACAGGAGATGCTGCACGGACAAAGCACCGCGAGGGGAGTTAACCTGTCAGTGGAAATTGAGATACACATGCTGGCGGCCGGAGGGCAATGGCGATGTCGGGTGATGCAGCCCACATCATTTGCTTCTATAGCCTGATGACCCCCCTGCCTCCACACACACAGACGCACACACATCCACACACACACGCACACACAGCGGGGGCCTACGTCACTGCCGGTCTGGCCCTATCTGCAGGCCGCCTGTAGACACCCCAGGGAGAGTTGTCGACCATCGCGATATGTTTCTAGATAACGAGCCGGCACCGAGATAACTTTTGGCTGCAGATGTTTGCTGATGAAGCTTGACAGCTCGCATGTTTTTAAGCTCTTCAACACGGGTTTTGGGGAGATAACCGATGAGCTTTTCGATGTCCTTACCATGCTGTGCTGAAATATTTCTTTGCACCGGGGATTACCGTTAGAATTTATGCTCCTGCCAACTTTGACTCAAGTGGTAAGAAGTGGGATAAAGATGGGAATGTAATATTATATATTATGTCTACTCCCATGACACGATATTAAGTTTTAATAGAGACAGTGAGCACTAGGTGTCCTTCCCTGACTGTGTAACCACGGAGGTGTGTAGGTGGACTGCTATCTGTCTGCCGAGACCAAGTCTCTTGCGAAGTTCTCCGCTGTTAGTCTCGGTGAGCCTAAACAATGTGAATAAACCGGAAGCTTTGTAGTCTCGTGCCTCCTTTTAGTAGTTAATCTGAAATGTGAATAAACCGGAAGCTTAGGAGTATCATGCCTCGTTTTAGTACATAACTGGAAAAAGTCGTCTGCCAGCAGTCCAGTAATACAAGTTCGTGATGTAACCTGCTGCGTTGCTGTAATGGAATTCTCTTGTTTCATGATTAGGACCTCTTGTAAATGTAACCACACGAAAAGGACCCTACAGAAACGATCCTATAAACTAGAAAATGTGTCAGGATGGCTGGCCACACAATCCTGCTGTTCTCGGAAATGGGAAACCAGAGGTCACTTCATATAAAATCCTGGATAACCAGGTCCGACGGGTACCTACCGATTCCACTATTATGAACCCAATTCTAAGATAAAAAAAATCGACAAATCGATCTTTTAGAGTCAGGGGCGTTAAAAATATGCTGGCATCGGGAAGTTTGGTGTTTTTTTAAAAATAAAGTCTAGAGATAAGATAGCTGGCTGGAAGGAATGAGTGTTTACGAGATCACTGAGTTTTTTTACAAGTCTCGGACTGTCCGCACAGCTGTTTATTTGTGGGTTATTTTCTTGATATTTATCTTTTTAAGCTGTGCTCACGTCATAATCTATCGAATTTTTTTTAATAGCAACTGACTTCCGTCTATGGGAAATAAAGAGTTCGCCATTTACTTACAATAAAAAAACAGTAGAATTGGTAGTAAAAACAAGACATTGTTTTCATACATGCACTAAAATATACATTATAGTTTGGTGTGCTGAGGTAAAAAAAAAAAAGCAATTTCGCAAGAGCACAGAAAAAGCAAAGGTTCAGGCGAACTTTTTGTGTTTTACTTTCAGAATATATTAATACTGCGTGTGTATGTAATTTCAGAAGCTGATTTCTTCCAAGATCCTAAACATCGTTAAGATTCTAATAAGATTCTTTTGAGGTTCTTGAATATCGGTTATAATATTAATCTCAAAGTAAACTGTTCGGCAAAGAAATGTAATAGCACAAAAGTAGTCATGTATCGTTTAAAATATTTCAAAAATGTATTCTGAAAACGAATGGGATGGCAAGAAATCGTAGGAGTAATAATCAAGATAGGTTGTTTCGTTTGTTGTCGCAAAAGGTAGAGAATTTTCTTTTCAAAGCTTGGAAAGCAATTACTCCGGTAAAATTAAATGTTCAAACCCATTTTTCAATCGATTTTACGTCTGCTGCACAGACGACGAACAGGCGATGGATGAAGAAGTTTGAAACAAGTAGCGAAACTTTGGCATGGTAATGGCCTCAGACACTGTCACGTGCCTTCCTCCTGGTCACGACCTTCTTATTGGTGCCGTGAGGTCACATGTTGCTGCTAAGGAGCTGGAGCAGTGACTGGAGAAAAAAAAAGAGTTTAAACGATCTCCGATATACGAACAAGAGACCAATGTGTTTGTATGCAATACGCATATATATAAATATACAAGTCTTCAATAAAATTAAATAATTTTTCTATGTTCAAAAGCATTTCACTTCTAGAAATACTAAATATCTTAACAGATAAACACTCAAAAGTAACATAGCTCAGTAGACTATCATCTGTTTGTAAGTCCTTGTAGTAGCCCGTTCGTCAGTACGGATGCTGGTACTCCATTCTTCTTTAGTTAACCAGGGTTTGCCTGCCTCAACTACATTTCGCTACTCCAAAAATTAGAAATCTTTCGGGTAAAGAAAAAAGTCCGAATTAGGAGCTTGACTTAAAAAAGATAAATACAAAAACAAAACAAAAAAGTTTTCATTGAAGGCGTGGAATAATGGTGCCAATGTTTTTCCCAAGACAATGACCATACTGCTTAAAACTTTTATAAGCCCAAGCCAGTCTTTCTTGTTATATGCTCTATTCCCCTTCCCAGCACATTAGATGGCTTATTACCATAAGTAAAAGAAGTGGATAATCATGAGATCAAAACATGTTGCACAGGTGAATGTAACCGAACCTGCAAGAAAAAGCAGCCGTTACACAGCAAACAATCCAAGGGGATTCAGGAAATGTGATCGAAGGGTAAGGGACGCGCGTAAAATCTGAGAAACCCGAACCTAGCCAGGCATCCTGAAGACATGCAGAAGGAAAAAAAGCCAGAAAATGAGAAAAAGAGTCAAGGAAGCCTTAAAAAAAAAAAAGAGCAAAAGCCAACGAGACAACTGCAGCTGGAAAGACAAGAACAAACCGCAAACCAAAGCCGACGAAATTAATCCATTTGTCTGTCGATGTACCTCAGCCATGGTCACCTGACTTTCCAAAGACATAAGCCCACCACCATACAAAGGTCTTTCGCTTCCATGTCCGTCCGTCCGACTGTCAGTCCGTCTTTTCCCTCTCTAGTGTTCTAACACTCCTCAATGGCGGCTTTTTTCAATGTTCTACTCTGCCTTTCGACAAAGTGTAGGTGACCGGTAAACTAATCGGGTTTAGCATCTCAACAGGCCGGTCGGGAAGCAAATCGAAGCCACTGTCTGTACAGTCTGTCGAATTCATCTGTTCTTTTAAGTTTCCGGTCTGCAATCTGCCGATATGCATGATCCCGGTACTCATCAGCATCGCCTTTCATCTTCTTCTCTTTTATCTCTATAGAAAGGTTCCATAAAACGACCCCTCACCTCGTTAACCCTTTATGCGCTCCTGTAAAGCCTGTATAAGTTAGCCGGGTCGATGGAGTCCCTTTGTGGACGAGTTAGTCTGGATCGAAGGAGAACTTGACGAGACCCAGAACATTGGGGTGGAAAGTGAAGGAGGGGCGACCATCCTGTCATCGCACCCCTGTCGTATCTGTGCAGATTGCATGAAACATTGACGTGGAAAGCCTTCGATCTACCATACTCTACAACTCTCACCACTGTCGTACACCCCGGTCATCAGTCATTTGTCCCTTGACTGGCATGATCGTTGCCGGAAGCATATTGATAGAGGCTGCAGCTGATGAGTCCCCCGATTCAAACCTGTTTTGGACGATTGTGAGCAGGTCCTGCAAGGACCACCGGTCCACTGCTTCGTGTTTGTAAGTCAGTTCTTTCTCTGACCAATGAAACGTTGACTACCCTCCACAGGACATCGAAGGATACTCTTCTACAAAGTTTGGTTCCGGGTCTCCTGGCCAGAGCATACCAGCTTTCGCCACTTGACTGTTCCAGGTAGGAGTTCCAGGTTTCCTACGAGTGTGGTGACCGTTTTTCGTACTAAGCCATTGGTTTTATGCTTTTATGATATACAAACCAGCCTTCTCAAACATTTGTTCTCACATACCTAGATTTTCTTCTTTGTATCACCTAGTCAAAGTATCACATCCATAAAACAGGATTCATACTCGATGGACGCACGAACTTTTAGGAGACACCCTTGATGGACGCCTACTGTCGTGTGTAAGACACCGGCCATTGGGCGATCCAGCAGTATTCTGTTAGGTGAGCTACTACACAGTTCTTCAGTGACTTGGACGAGACCTTGCTGCTGTTAATTTTCACATTACACCCCATTGTCTCTGACTCTCTCAAGAGCCTTTTTAAAGTCTATAAAGTTGATAGAGGTCCCGTTGATTCTGAAGATTCTTCGCTATTAGGATGCGATAATCAAAGTGTTGTTCACCTCGGTTCATATGTCCTGAACCCAGTCTGTTCTTCTGCTAGGATTTCTTCAGCCGCGAATAATCTGTAAGAACGTAAAGCAATAACTTAACCGATTTTCTCCTCCTGAGTTTAAGATTTACTGCCCGTTTATTGCCACTTTATAGAAGTGTTTTCTGTCTAGACTCCTCCAGCCTTTTTGATGTTTACTTCCATTGGTTCTTTTTTTGTGTCACTTGATTCCTTGTGAAAGAATTGTGGTCTTTACTCTTTTTTAAGAGAAGAACAGTTATCTCGGTTTTGAATGCACTTTAGGAAGCTTCGCTATAGGAACTGTTTACAATACCTGGTTGACCGTTTTTTATGAAAGTAAATGTTAAACATAAGAGATTTCTTTTTAGTCACTGAAGGCACAAATTTTGCCCAGGGAATTAAAGTAAGAGTTGCTGTCTCAGTGATTTGTCTTTACTTTCATAGTCACTTTACACCACAGCACAGGGATTCGTATTCAAGATTCATTGGTATCTTTGCGTTGTGTATCGCTGTGTAGCGTTGTGTCGCGATGTGTATCACTATATAGCGCTATGCAGTGTTTCTTATTCTTTTGACCCAAATAATGTGAGCTCGCAGAAAAAAAACACAGTTCTATCATTTTATAGTAAAAATTAAAGGGTATTGTCTTTAAATTAATTGACTCTATTTATTTATATTTTCTGTCTTTACTTTCTTTGTCCTTCTAGTTATCCCTGACTCTTTTTCCAACGACTGATCCTGTCTTTCCTGATTTCGCTTACTGCCAGATCTTACATTTCTTTCTGCATTCCTTAGCTTGCCTTTCTCTTCTTCTTCTTCTTTGTGTGCGTTCGTACGTGTGTGTGTGTGTGCGTCCGTGTGCGTGCGTGTATGTATGTGTGTGTGAGCGCTGAGCTGTCATGGAGCTAAAGCTGCCATCTCTAACTACAAAAACAACACTCAATCTCTGTTTCTCTCTCTCTTGCGGTCCAGATCCCTTAGGACAGCATTTTTGAATTGCTCGCTGTCATCTAAATTTCTTGTTCTCTGGAGACGGCTGCCAAACAATCGGGTCGCGGTCTGTCCTTTAGCATCCAGATCCTCCTCGGAAGATGCTGGACCACGCGATGCTGAAAACAACAGCTTGCAAGAAAGTCTGGCAGATGCTTCCCGATCTCTTCCTGCTCAGCAAGAGGAAGTCAGTGGTGACACTTTTACACTCTCGGCAACCGCGGACAAAACCGTGACAGTCTCATACTCCTCACATTTGCACGCGCTTTCAAAGACAGCACGAGCCACAAGAAAACAAACAAAACGGAGGAGTTGAGGAGGAATATGACATAATATGTCCTAAAGTCAATGGATGTGACCCTGCCTGACCTTACTGTCAGCCGAGGACGATATCCATCAACGTAGATTGGATAGTTAGCGATTCAGCGCCTCCTGGTGCCAGACCTGCCAGTCAGCGTCAGCTTCTGGTTCAGTGGTGTCCGCGTCTCGACCCTCCCGCCTTGAGTGGAATCTCTTAACCCCTCTCCTCCCTCACATCGCACCATTCATGATACAGGCATACACGTGCATTGATGTAAAGGTCATGGTCACAAACAGCACTTGTGGGAAGGTTAAAGGTCAAAGCGGGACCCACTTCGTGGTAGACAAACTGACAAGATGATTGTTACACACGCCGTGGCAAAGTGTATGAGAATGTTTTTTTTATTCGTTCTCCTACATATATTTTTGATATTCTAAAAGATTGGACCTGACATCTGCTGTGTAAGTCATGATTAAAATATATATAATAATATATAAAAAATAATATATATAAATATATGTATAATATATTATACACTTCCTTCTTTTTAAAGTCAGGTAAGCACTTAGACTTGTCGTGGAGCAAGAAAATGTTTGTAAAATTTTTTTTTTCGTTAAGCTGAACTATGTTGCTGAAATAGTGAATAACAATAACAACAACAATCTTCAAATGTAAGCTAGGTTTGGATTACCCAAAGTAAACAGTTGTTTATTTGAAAACAATATTTTTCATGCTTCTCGAGGCTTGAACAAGTCGCTCAGCGAAATATTTTCAAGGTCTAGGACTTTTTTGATATGAAGCAGCTAGTGTCCATCTTCAGAGTAAAGTGCATTACTGACCATCCATAACACACAACGGGGATTTCTGTAAGGTCCCTGAAGAAGAGATTCACAGATTAAGAAAAAAAAGTGATATTTAAACCCCCGAGGAAAGGGTGGAAAAAAGAGACTCTCGCATTTGTCAGTGTCAAAACACTACTTTCTAATGGACTTCCTTAAAACCATCGTCTGCTTCCTTAGGCAACAAAACTGTTCTTGCATACCAGACCGTTAGGTGCAACGTAATCTCACGTACTCAGAAACCCCCAGCCCCCCACTCTTTGGGAGCCGCTGTAGCTCAACTGTATCTCTGAAGGAAGAGGATCATGATTCGCTTTCTTCGCGCGGTACCTGCTTCACTCAGCAATATCAGGGAACGGGAAGACACGCACACATACACACATGCACACATTCACACATGCACACATACACACGCACACATACACACATACACACATACACACATGCACACATGCACACATACACACGCACACATACACACATACACACATACACACATACACACAGAGACAGACTCTGATGAGGAAGATAGAGATTGAGCCTCTGTACATGTGTCTTATGAGCATGCGCGAATATGGTTCTTGGTTTCTCCTTTAAGTTTATTTTTATACCTCCCTTTCAAGTCTTTTCCCAGAAATAATCCATAAAAGATTATAGTCTCATGTGCGCAACAAAACTAAAAAAGTTTCCAGTTCTACATCTTTAAAAGTTGTTAAAAAAAAGTTCTTCGTAGAATTAAAAATAATCTCTATCCTCCTAATTTAGATAAATAACTTCAACATTTTCCTTGAAGCAAAAGCTTCAAAAACTAAGATAATAAAAAGAGAGAAGATAAATCAAGAGTTTTAAGTAGTGGATAAGAGGATGAAGTGCGGGTGTCTGTGGGACTTTCTCTAACAAATTCTCAGCATCTGAAGAAAGCTGCTAGCTTGGCTCAAAAGTCTCTGTAAACTTTTTTCTCCATTACTCAGTTCTTGCCTTTCCGGCAAAATACATTTCCTGTTGTCGGCAATTCTGACCAGATCCGTGATTATCTGAGTTTTTCTAAATGATAGAAATGCTGCCAGGCTGTTAACTGACGCGGCCAAGATCGAAAAGAAAAGTGAACATGAAAGTATAAAGGTGAAAACAGGATTCTGCTTTGAGACGATTCTGAAAGTTTCAAAATTTTCTCTTCGTGAAACATCCGGTCGTCTAGAATCTCTCTTGTGTCTGACATTACAAAAGTGGTTTTTGTGTACCACTTCACCTTTGTAGGAGACAAGGATGTAGTGCAAACCAGAATTCGCCAATTGATTTATGTTCCTTTCGGATTAGAGAATTAAACTTGTATCACAAAGTGTTTCCGCATGCAAGCCATTGTAATTAATTCTGACACACTCTTATCGACAGTATTCCGTACCCAAGAAAAAGTAGTAGTCTGCTGGTTTCAAAAGCTTATAGAAAATAATATTTACCTGTCTTCTACAGCATGTTTGTAAAGATAAATTATCATTATCAAGAAATTGTTGTAAAGTAAACTTTACACAGAATAAAACCTTATTTAAAAAAAATAAACGAGTAACTGTTGCAATAATTTTTTATCGGGAACTAAGACAACAAAATCACAATCTGCCTGGATTTGAAACACAAGCGTTGGAGAGTATTATCAACTCCATCATTAACAAACGAACTTCGTTTCTATTTGTTCATGTAAAAAAAAATATATGTGTGTTAATGCTTGGAATCGGAGTTAAAACTGTGCTTGGAATCGCTTTTTCTTGTCATAAAATTACATTAAAATTATTATTTAGAATCAAATCTTGCCAAACATGACACATCGACCCTAGACAATCAACAATCGCCTTTTTTTTCACTGCAAAGTTCATGAAGTCAAACATAAATACATCACCAGGAAGTCGTTTCACTCTGAAAATTATCTTGTTAATTTGTTTTTAACTAATGAGATGCTAGTCAAAGCTTTTGTTGTAACGAAGAATCTTCCTTCAAATAGTGTTGCTAGATTAGCTCCCCGTTACTCAATTAGCAACTCAAAGGAATGTCTGTGGAAGTTACTCATGTCTACAAATGAACTGAAAACTAAGACAGTAACAGTAACACAGGATTTTAAAAAGCAAAGGTAAAATTACCCGAAATAAATAAAGAAGGAATGAAAGAAAGAGGAAAGGAAAGTGTGTATGAATATGTTTTTGCGTGCATCTGTGTGAGTTATTTAGAGAGAAGGGGAAGGGAGAAAGAACGAGATAGAGGGATTGTTAAAGTAGAGATAAGGAGTTTCTAAAGAACAAGTCCTCTCATTGTTGAAAGTAACTGTAGAGAAGAGCACCCAGTGGGGTAGAGACACGAGAGCATGACGACGAAGAAAAATTAATTTCCAGCAGCCCTTGGAGGTTATTATACGACCCACGGAGCACTAACAACCCGAGGATGTTATTACACGACCCACCAAGCACTAACCGATGACGCAGTCAAACGGAAAAACCATTTCCCGTTGTGACAAGTCACGCAAAACCAGGAAATACCAGTGTTTTGCTCAACCGTTTACTTGTTACATGACAATGGAAATGTGTGTGGTCGACCGACTAGCAAGACAGGCAGATGCTCGATGATAATGATTGATGATTGACGATTGATGATGATGATGAAAACACCTAATGATCTACAAATTTAGCTTAATGATGTGCTCGCTGTCCAATTAAAAAGTTACAATATTTAAAATTACATATCCCATTAGCACATTTTTTTGTCTGGATCCTTGGTATAGACAGGTGGGTACAGGTTGTAGAACCATGGAGTTACCTGCTAATGTTGTACTGAGTATGCAGGAAAGTAAGAGGATCCTGATCCTGCAGAAGCCCTTGAAGCAGACCTTAGGTAGTTTGTATTCCATGCCAGTCTGTACACAAAGCTAGTGGAGAATACGGAGACGAGGTTTTGCATGATCTTGTTTGCTTGATGAGTCGCGCGCCCCTTCTGGAGTTTGCTAATGAGGTAGGGAGGACAATAAGACAAGAGAGAATTACAGTAGTCAAGTTTTGAACAGTTTCTTTTAAAAATACAGAAAATAATTGCACTAAGCTTTGAATCAGTAGTCCGTTGTTGTGTGGACGCAAAAACGCATAAACAATTATAGTTACACGCAGGCGCGCGTGCAGGCACAGACATACACACACACGAGCATGTACTCAAGTTCTCGGTCAGAAGGTCATGGGTACGGTAGAAATGGAATTGTCCAAGACTTTTTAAATCTCTTGCAAGAAAGGACATTTCACAAGGCCCTAATGTCGTCGAGCCCTTTGTTTAGTCAGACAAAGTTGTGTGTGAACATCAAAGGAAACCAGCGTTTTAAAGATAATCATTCTGAACATTAGCACTTTGGTCAGATTGCTTAGCCAGGTTCATGCTTGCCTGCACAGACATTTGCTAATACAACGGGTCTTTACAGCACCTGTGATGTTTGAAGCTTTGACAGTTATCCCGCTTAACAATGACGCTCGGAGAAAAAATAAATTCTGTTAGCAGCATTAACAGACATGAACACAGCTTTAACTTTTTAAAATTTCTTCATTTTGACATAACGTTGACTTGCTATTGACAAGTAGGAGAAGGAGGAGAGATAGCATGGCGAAGAACTCTTGCAGATGCTGAATGAAGACACTGGCATATCATGCAGTGGTCGACATGAACTGTGTGGGCGACATGTCCTCAACGTCATCTCTCGAGCTTTAATGACGTATTCCTACAGCTGTGACATCATCACGACACGCCATTGTCGTCATTACGTCATTACACACGCAAGGGGGACTGCGGCGCAGGATGGCGGGGCGAAACTTCCTCAGATGGTGGGAACCGGAAGTGCGCAGTTGCACGACAAGCCTCAGGCTAGCACAACCCACGCCACCGTCAGTTCGATCATTTGGCCGAGCTCGTCTCCTGGCACTAATTGTGACTGGTGTTGACTGGTGTGGACATGGCGTGATCAGCGCGAGATCGAAGTGCCTCTCGTCGTCCGCAGGATCTGTTCTAGAAGTTGCAACACTCCATGCCGTCCTGGCTCCAACGTTCTTCTGAATGGCGAAGAGGCCCTCGACCTTAGAAACATCCTTTCTTGTAAAGGCAAGAAGGCTTTTAGAGGGTAGGACAGCGGATGGACCTACGTAACAACGGTTTCTAAGGCCTGAGGTCACTATGGCAACGCGCATGCATGCACGCACAGACTGTCCGTTGAAGAACATCTACAGGGACCAACGTAACCCCCCACCCAACACACACAGAGTGAGAAAGAAAAAGAAAGAAAGAAAGAAAGAGAGCATAGAGAAATCAGTGAAAAATCATTTTAAAATACTTGAAATAATTATTATACAGAAAATATATCATTTTAATACCAAGCGTTGAGGTTAAAATTATGCAAGCACGCGCTTATCTAAGTATTAATGACACAATTTCGAGATTTCTAAAACACTATTATATTTTGTTCATATTAATTAATTAATTTTTATTTAATGTCGACAGTTTGGTTTACCCATAATCCTGACACCCAACCCTTTCGACTTGATCCTAGTAACCTAAAGTCGCCTCAAACCTGTGTCCTAGCAGCACTAGCAGGACGCCATTTTTAAAAGACTATCCCAGAAGGGAAGATTAACATGCCACGCTGTTCTCCAACAACATGTGAATCAATACCCAGAAGGAGTCCCTCGAAGACAGCCCTCTCTCCATGGCACACAAGTTAATTTCTTCCGCAAATAGTCTCCTCCTGGTAAGGGACGCGACTGCACCACTGATGGCGTGGATAGGCCTTGTCATCTGGCGATCAGATCGAAATTTTGGCTTAAAAATCTGGATCGTTCGGCACACAAGATGACAAGGCGCCGAACCAGGGTGCAAAATAAGGGGCATCCGAACCTCGAGAAGAGAAAACCAACAGAGCAGACCCCCAAGCCAGGTCTGTCAAGGGCGGTAACAGGGACGAAGAGAGAGTAACCACGTTTCTTTGGAGGATCTGATTAAGCTCGACAGACATGGTAGAGGAAGGAGGACAATAGTGTTGGAATCTGAAGAGAAACTGGAGCTCCAAGGATGACTCCCCCGATTGATATCTTGTCAAAGTCGGGCTAACAAACCGATCGGTTTTTCTCAAAAGGCTAGTCGCGTCGTTAAGGCCGTTAAAAGAAGATATTTCTAGGGCGATACAGGAGCTCAAAAAGCCGGTTTGTCTAACACGAAGACACATGATTGCAGACTAAGGAAAATTATTAACAAAAAACAGAGAATGGGGAATAATATTATTATTAGTGTGAAAGGTAATGTTAGTCTATTGACTAACTTCAAGTGGAAGTAAAGTGTTAAAACCAGATTTTGTTTTCTCTGGGTCACCTCTTTGGGATGGTGATGGTGATACATATGCCATCTCTATCACTCGCTGTGTTCTCTCCCCTGAGCCCAATGCGATGTCAACGGCTCGATCAACTGAGGAAGGAGTTAAGTCACGCGAGTATTGAACTGGTGAAAGTAAATACGTCACGAGGGTATGGAACTGGCCAATACTCGCACTTCTGACCTCGGGCAAGGACCCCTTAAACCACCACTCTACTGTTCCATTTACTGCGAAAACAAGTGAGTGAATGTGCTGATCTCTACTGTTTCTACTCCTGAGAAAGAAGCTGAACAGCATGACCTTTTAACCAAGCATGTGATTTTCGTTCAACTGACGAAATCATTTTTTTCAGTTTCTAGGAAGTGAAGACGACACTTTCGCCTGTCCTACTATATGCCCCTAAAAAACCAAAAAACCCCAAAAAAACCAAAAATAAAACAAAACAAAAAACAAACAACAAAAGAACAAAAACAAAAACAAAACACAACCAAAAAAAAAATCTGGTTTTGGGAATCATGCAAGGATTTCGTTCTCTTGTGTTCCACCGTGCGTGTAACGACTGTTTCATGAGAAAGTTTTCAAAGTGTAAGCACGAATTGATCCGAGCTCTAAAGGGCATGTTTGTCAAGTGGCTCAATCGATTCCTTTTCTTAAGGATACAAAAGTAATGAAGCAGAAATCGATGTCCAAAGTGTACAAGGGCTGGAGAGCCTGAAGGGGTGCGTACACATCAAGCAGGCAAATGAAGATTGCTAGGTTCTCTCTCCAGAAGCATATATACGCAAGAACAAGGGAGGCAAGATGAAGATTGCCTCTTGCTGATGGCGCCCCCTACACATCCATGCAGATATAAAGTTCGGTGATGTACCAAAGACTTTCTCGGGCAGATATTTACAGCGGTGGCTTAACATCCTCTCCCCTGGTCAGACAGCCCGGAGATTAAGGTTAATTCTCAGTCGACAGACGATGCTTATCTCAGGCTGGACGAGCTGCTCGTCGTTAGATTGCATGACTGGCAATGAGTCTCATAAACATCCCTTCAATGTACCTCGGCTTATCGTTTCGTTTCTGGGGCTTGTTGTTGTTATTGTTGTTGTTTTTCAACCATTGCTTCAGGTAGCTTTGGTTTCCATCTTGTATTTGGAGGGTTTGGTAGAGCAACGGTCAGCACCTGTCGTCAATACACTGAAGGTTGACTGCCCTGGGTTCAGATCTCGTCTCCCTGTTCTTTCTTTTCATGTTGCCTCTTTTTTACAGGGCTGGCTGTGTTGCCGTCAAAGTTGCCATCTCTTCTATTTATCAAAACTACTTCTTCCCAGTTCCTTCGTGTTCTCCTCCTTTTTTTCTCTCTCGCTCGCTGTCCATCTTATATGATTAGCTGTCTTTTCTCATTCTTTCTCTCGCTTGCGGTCGGAAAAAGAATAGTTTACTCCTCTCTCTTGCTGTCTATCTGTCCAATTCCTCAATTCATCTCTCTCTGTGGTTGTTATTTAGCTGTCGCTGGGTAGGAAGTATTCTATCCTTGTCGTTAGGGTCACGACATCGGGTCAGAAGGATTATTATTTGAGTTCCCTTCTGATCGTTGACTGGAAAACTCTCTGAGAAACACTTAATAATTAGATAATACTTTAGAGCATGCATCAAGTATCAATGATGAAAGCTAGCTACAAACCTTTTGCAAGTCAAAGAACAGGTTTCCGATTTTTTTTTAAAAGTCTACGCAAACGGAAGCCAGGAAACATTCAGTGCTGTTCCTCTGTCTGACTTTCTTCAACCTTAGAGAAATTTCTGAAGATTTCTGGCTCGTCTCCGTTTTGTTGGCAAGAAGGGGAGGAAACCACAAAATACAACAGAGACAAACAAGATGAATGTGGAGGGAGGGGTAGTGCTGGCACGGCAGATCAAGTTGCGGTACATTTCGGGGTGGGATGGTGTACTATGCACGGTGTGACACGCTGGCATGTCGGGTGGGGCATGTAGGGTGTCAGCACACTTACCCAAGTACTTCAGTGACACGTTGCGTGCGGGTGAAAGGTTGGTATGGAGTGAATGAGGGAGGAGTGCGAGGCGAGAAGGAGGTACGGAGTGATAGAGAGATAGAAAGAGAGATAGAAAGCCTATATTTCTGTGAACTGACGAGTGAGAGGTCTGTGAGTGAGTTGTGCGTGCGAGAGGACTGCTGTCAAGGTTCGAGTCTTCAGTTCCGACGATTTTTGTCTCAGGATCCGCTTTTTGGGAAGTATACAGAATGCAGCAAGGTGGTGTTACAAGTCTGTTGTTCCTCACTAGACTGTATTGTTCAGCATGACCATTCCTCCAACTGGAGGCTCTGAGCAGCATCGTCTCTCTGCCCCCATCACCCACTCCAACCTCCCCCTCCCTCTCGCACAGTTGCCTTGTCTCGCTGGTGGGTGTCGGGTTTAGTCGTCAGCAGCTGCGGTTCCCATGAGAACGATGCTGTTTCCATTCTAGTTGTCGTCTGCTGGATGTACACGTTTCCAAGCCGCTTGTTGTCCTGCAATATATTGTGTCAGGGAGGTATGCACAGTCGCCACGAACTCAGGGAGCACCACAACACGAGGAGATATTACAGCGAACTCTGGATGGTGCTGGTGTAAACAATCCACACGTCATGGAACAGGGAGGAGACGTAAGTATTTTTTTCCTATCGTCATCGTCATCGACATCCATCATTCGTTATCCGTCATCCGTCACCATCACCACCACCATCGCCATCACTACTAACATTGTCGTCACACGTTTTATCGTGTTAAGTATCATTGATTGACATTACCAAAACAGCTATCGTCATTCTTCTTCCCGACGTCACTGTCATCTTTAATGGAAAGGTAGGTGACGAGGACAGAGGGCGCTGTAAGTCCATGACGTATCTCTCTCTATCTCATTCTGTGTGAATTAAACACCATGGACAGGTCAAGATTCCCATTCTAAGTGTACAACATGAGCTCAGCTTAGGACTACCGTGGGCAAAAGCAACGAACTTTGAACTTGGGTGTGGGGACAAGGTGGGGTCAAAGATTCTAGGGGTTTAAAAAAATACTGAAAGAGATACAGTTGAGAGATATGTACTTAAAATCTCAGCAATAACCATAAAAAGTTCAGAAATACTCTAATACCATTTTGACAAGGAGTTAGCGAAATAAATATCAGCAATAGGTATTCAGACACCTTTAACAAAAACTGTCCTTTTTGCCAAAGCAGATCAGAAGATGAAGAACATTATTTTTGCTACATGTCCAACCTATGTTGACATCAGTGCCAAGTGTCTTACACCTGACATACAATGTGTCCCAGCAGACGATATTTGCATGTTGCTGTCTCTGGCGGAGTCAAAGGTCATGAGACATGTCGCGATGTATATTTTCTATGCATTAAGGTGGCGCAGTGAACTGATAGACAACAACACGAACAGTGGAAATGCTTCATAAATAATGTGACCTCCTGTGATCAGACTGACAGGCTTGGCCTTTCAAATGTTAGCAGACTGAGTCGATGACCTCATACTAGTGTGGGTGTATGCAGACATGACTGTTTGTGTGTGTGTATGCATGTGTGGGGGAGGGCAAAAAGCTGAATGATAAAAATGATACGAACGTATATAATTTATTCTTCAATATTTTCGTGTTTATCCATAGAAATCTTGTTACTTTGTAGTATCTTGATTTATTGACAGCCTCCAGTGAAAAAAATATTGTGGCCAAGGAGTGAAGAGATTGCATCGCGAAGCACTTGCCTACAATATAAATAAGTTAATTAAAAAAAATAAATTCCCTTGGAAAGTTCTATCCGCTTTGGACATTTCTGTTTTGTCATTCAATCAACATATAGTTCATTATTGAATTTTCGAGTGAAAAACGCTGGGTGAAGTTTTGAAATAGCAAGACATGGATTTTTGCGTGGGTCGTTTCTATTTGGCAAAGAGTATATAAATGTATTTTCAGTGAACATCCGACTTGTCCAGTGACCTCAGTGCTACAAGTACAGAAAAACAATAGCAAAATCTGCCTAATACGAAACTTTTTTTTTATTTTGGAGTGGAGTGGCTCTTAGGGTCCTAATTATCTGACACATTAGTGGAGGAGGTATTTCACGAGACGTTTACTCATCTTCAATAATAGTTTTCAAGAACTGTAAGGAAGTTTTTTATTTATTTATTTTATTTATTTATTTCTT
>SRHC01000233.1:22149-57434 GCA_004794325.1 Pomacea maculata
AAAAAAAAAAAAAAAAGAAAAAAAAAAAAGAAAAAAAAAGGAAAGGGAAGAAAGAAATTTGAGGGGTGGAGAAGCAGGTTCAAGTGGTTTTTAAGAAGGAATGCAACTTCAGGTTCTGTTCCAGTGGCAGCGCGTGATGTGCATTGTGCTGCTGTAAAATATTATTTTCAAAAGATGCCTTTAATATAACCTGACAGCCCGTAGAGAACCTATCATAAAGTGAGCAAGCACACACACATACACACATATTTATATGCATTAAGCAAAACAGTTTTGTCATCACAACTTAGCTCCGTTCTTTGCTTCTAAAGCAACAATAAAATATCGGAGTCATCAAAGCCCAGTTGTATTTATTGTCCACCACATTCATCTTTCATGTCGTCTACTCAGACTGCTTACGTCTTCCCTGTAAAGTGATGGTCAGAACTTTATAGTTTGGGTCTTTGTAGACGATAGTCGAGAGCGGAGATGTAATAACAGTCTTTGAGGGAAGGAAATAATTTGTTTTCTGTGTACGTTCATATTTCCTTCACCCGTCACAAATCGCATCTGACAAAAAGATTCTTATGTCTTCGATATTTTCCTGTTTCTAGCTTTTATCTCTCTCTCTCTCATTCTCTATCTCTCTGTCTCTTTCTCTCTGTCTCTGTCTCTATGTGGGTGTCTTACCGCATACTTAAAAATTATTTTGTATATCAGCTTTAACTTGTGGTATAGGCTGAACAATGTCTTACCTAACTTTGAGTCACAAACCCAGGCTGACACTAAACAGATGTGATGTGTGAATGTTTAAAGACTTTCTCCACATGAGAGTAAGAGTATATGTGCACGTGTATACCTGATATGCTCCACCGTGGGGTTAGCAATTTAGGGCACGAAAAGCAATCTGTCGACAGTTAAGCTGAAGAAAAAGGGAGTGAAAGAACGACTGAAATATTTCTTTCTTTTCCTTTTTTTTTTTTTTTTTTTTTTTGAATGCTAGAACCTCGGAAAGGAGCGCGTAAGAAAGTTATTATGAGAGTAATGGAGTAAAATGTATTATTTCAGTATGCCACAACAAATGATAAGACGAACCTAAATCCCTTACCCCGAAGCAAAATGTATTACACAAACACAAACACACTTGTTTTTCTTAGTTGATATCCAAGAAACAGAAATAAAATAAAGTTTCCTGTGGGAGCTAAAAATAAATAAGATGTAATTTATTAATAATGTGATGACATTTTCTGTCTAAAAGATAACATCTCTCACTACAAGATACATGCAAACAAATAACAGTTGTAGAGGCTGAGGTTGGCTGACACCTCAAGCAAGAGAAGGTTGCTATGGCATACATTGGACATGAGCAGATGGCTCCGATTATTGTTGATTCCCAGGAATTCGGAGTAAGGAATCAGAGTAGGTGACTTGGAGGGAGCAACACCATCAGTGAGGGACAAAAACAGTTCTTTGTGAATACAGAAGTAAGAAAAGTGAGCCCAGAGAGTGATCGTGTAAAATAACAAAATAAATAAATGAAATACATTTTAAAAATCAGTCAAAGAAGTTATAGAACAAGTTAATGTGTATAATACAGATAAATGCAACAAGAAATTAATAAAAAAAAAGAAGTTTTTAACAAAGATCACGAGACGACTCATATAACTGAACTAAGCCATGAAAAAGCATGGACATAAAAATGAGGACCAAGCGGAAGAATTTCGCTCCTTACACAATTTCTAAAACAGGTGGATTTTGAGGAAGCTGGCTTGGCAGCTTCATAATGTCGGTAAACATGTCGATGGCGATGCAAATAAGTTTTTAGATAAAAAAAATCCATCAAGCATTAAACAGACTTTGCCTCTGATGAGTCACTGAACGACCGTTGGAGTAAGAATTTTCTTTCTTAAGAAGGCGGTTTGCACTTTGTGTTCAGACATCAAGGACCTCAAGAAAGCAGACAAGTAGAGCCTGACGAAAAGCTTTTTTGGATTTTTCCGCGCGTTTTTCGGGGGAAACCTGTAAATAATTCTCCAGACAGTTGAGAAAGTTGAAAGTTGCTGGGGCGAGTCTGGTTGAGATGTATGTATGTCTCGTCTTCTAAAATGAGAGTAGAGATCACTTTACTGAATGTAATGTTTCTAGACGTTTCTATGAGAATTTAAAAGGCAATCAAAGTATCATCTGAACAAATGTTAGTAGGAAACCAAGGCTCAATGGAGCAAAAGGCGCTCATACCTACATTTGTGTATTTATACATCATTAGACACATTTCTAAAAGAAACATGCGAGTATTTAAAACAAATACTAAGCAGACTTATATTTTTATTGTAAAGTTCAAAAATTTAAGCTGACAAACTTGCATTTAAATTGCGTGGTACGTCAATCCCTTTGTAAGACAACACTACCCTTAGTTCCATGACTACATAAAACAGATTGCAATCTAATTTTCAAAACGACGAAATATATATTCTTATTAAAAAAAAAAAGCAATCAAACGGGTGAAGTATCTTTACTCTGTGTACCCTTGTCGCCCTCAGAAGACATCAAAGACACAAACGGTGACAAAGACTAGGGTAGACTCATCTATGCGATGGTTTCACTCTCTCTACGGAAAGGTCAGAGGCGTGATGGAGGAACATGATAACGAAGTTAACGACAGGAATTAAGTTATCTTTGTTAGCAATCCTGGTGAATTAATGTCAATCCACAAACTAATGGCTCGCGAGAAGACATCACAGACGGACGAGGTGAATAACGATAGGCCCTGTTGACTAATGGACTTCTGTGCGTACAGACAGACATACAAACAGGCAAATGAATAAAGATGCTCACGATACATTCGCAGCAAGAAAGAGAGAGAGATGGATGGAGTGAGAGAGAAAGGAGGTGAAGGGGTAGGGGAGACAGTTCTTGGACAGTTCTCAAGTCGGTCGCAATATCTTTGTGAATATACTTTCAGCAGCAAAAGCTTTGATGTGGCAGTTTTAATGTTGTGGCACATCAGGTCTGAGTCGGAAGGAAGTTTATTACTCTTGACAGAACCACAATCATGTTGTCAAGTGCCATGAAATGACACATGGAGAGAGCGGGAAAGAAATGGATGGAAGGACAAATAGACGGGAGAAGGAATGCAAGGTGTCATGTGTGTGTTTGTGTGTGTGTGGGTCAGAGAGAGATAGAGATTGTATGTACATGTACTAGTGTGTCTGCATGCTCAGTCGCACATTTTTCTCATGTCCGTAGTTTCCGTTCAAGGGTTAATTTCAGACATCTCTACAAATTAACTGTACAGGTTGAATTGCTATTTAACGGTTTTTTAATCACCAAGGCGATCATGTGCAGCATGTCTGATTTTTTATTTCTATTCTGCACCTCCTCGCTGGTTTGCACAGCTCCCTTTCATACAACCTTCATTTGTGGTGTATGAACATAAGCATCAACATATATCTATGTAGCATATCTCTGTAATACTCAGACACATGCGTTTACTATGATTCAACATTTCTGACAGTTATCCCCCAAAGCATCTAGAAATGTCGTTTAAAATACTGGACTTTTTATTTTAAAACTCCTGTAGCTTCCATCCACACTTACACAAATATAATGGTTTTTACAGGGATGCGTTAGAAACTCAGTAAGTAAACATTTTCATATATCAGTCGATCTTTAAGGAAAACGGTGTTTACATGTTTACATTTTTCTGATAAGCCCACGAACATCTGTAGCTTATTGTTTGTACAGAAAAATCCATCAGAACCCTAAATGCTTTCAAAATTACGGTCACTTTTATGTGGACAAAGAAGATGGAACTGTCTTAGTTGTCTGTTCATCTGCAACATCCTGTACACCATGAGATCCCACACAACAAATGCTTTTGGAACCAGTTGCTAGTCCTGATCTTATTTCAAAAACAAAAATACACGACTTTGCAACAGACCTAGTTTCCAGGCAAAAAGTGTGAGATGTTTTCTGATTATCACAGGTTAAGGTTACAAAAATGTTTATTTGAAACCAACCGAAAAATTATTTTGGAACTCCCTCTCCAATGTTGCTAAAGAATGTGCAAGTGTGTGTATGTGTGTGTGTGTGCTAGAAACACTCTGTATATTACTACAGTGTACTTTTATGTAAATAAACAGCATAATTATACAAAATTCTAATATGTATTAATGTAAATAGGAAATGCTGCACATATAACTTGAAAAAGTGAATTGTAGACTTTATAAATATGTTTCCTGCGTTGCTGCAGTTTATTGAAAGCCAGGTTTCAAGCGAACAGATTCTTTCGTGAAGAAAAAAAATTTATAAGCTATTGAGTATCACAATTTTTTTTATCTTTTTAATCTGCTACAGATTATAAGCCACTCACCCAGACATCTTGTGTGTCCCTATATAAAATTGTGGAGACATTAAGAAGACTCAGATTCCTTTCTACAAAATAATTCAATGACGATTTCAATCCTAGTGGACACTGGAAACAAAGACATCACCTAGGTGATGCTTGTTGATGACAGTCGCCTTGTACTGCTGACATACCTTTATGTTCTACTGACACTGTCATTGACCGTTGTTTACTGGCACTGTCATTGACCGTAAATACTTTTTACGAGAATTCATTTGGGGAATCAGTGAAGTCCTTTTTGTTTATGCTACTCTCTTCTCTCTTCTTCACTTTTCTCGTTTTCTTTTATCAGCTTTTATCCCACTAATTATTCTCTCGTTCTCTTTCTCTCCTCTCTTTCTCTCTTTTCTCTCTCCTCTCGCTCTCTCTTCTCTCTCTCGGGACTGGTTTTAACGCAAATCCCACTTGACAACAAGTAAGGAAGGATCTTTCTAGAAGATAAACTGATTAGACGTTGAAAATTGAAATAGAATTCTTTGATGGCCTGCCCAGCGTCAGGAGCAGACTCAAAATGGCAGATATCATAAGAAGCTCGATTTCCGACTCATCTAGACCACTGAGCGAAAAGAACTTTCTTTATCTTTGCTCTTCCGCTGGAGAGACGTGAAAAGATAGACTGTCTCAGGGTGTGGGCGGGGAAGAAGGGGAATCAAAGTCCCTGCTAAGCGTGGAAGGAATAAAAATTTTATGGCAGAGTTTTTATTTTTTCAACGCCGTCTCGCTTGACTTGGAAGGCGACCGAGGACTGAAAAAAGTGTTTTTGATTTATGGCACACAAAGAGTAAAGCAGAGCCATTCTCAGAATGTCTTTGTACTTCGGGAACTTTCCCGGCCTCATGGGGAACCGTTATCGTTATCAAAGATCTTGGCCGGACTCACCCGCCATCCGTAGGCAGTGGCTCGGGTGGCTAAACACAAGTTAGCAACACTTTGATATTTTGTGAGAACTTTCACAGACTCTCCATACCAAGACTCCGTGCTCATACATGCCTCTATTTTTTCGATTATGAGACATTATATGGGTTTATCATCTGACATGATCAGCTCTCTCAAGTAGTAAAAAAAAAACCTTTCTGTTGAAGTTTACTTGAACGGCGGTCTGTCGTCACCATTTCCTCTTTCTTTCATCACTAAAGTTTAAAAGAAACTAAAAAGCTTGTACAAAGTTGTTTGTACCATCATTCACATCTACTTTAGATACTTTAGGTTTGTGTGCAGTTTTGGGCAAAATAACACAGAACCGATCACCACAAAAGTAGTTCGCATCTGATTGGTTTCTAGAAAGAAGTTTTGGAAAAGTTCGCTTTAAATTCAACTATTCCATAGCTATTACTTCGCAGGCTTTACTGGTTTGACTTTTACATTAGGTCAGGGTTTGACCTTTTGACCTGCTCCAAGGTAAGGGCTCTACTTATGAGTTATGCACACCTGTCGACCGGAAGTAAGGATCTCTAGTTGTCTGAGGACCTGTGGGAACAAGAAGATTCAGGGACTGATGCCGGTCTGATGCACCATTCCCGAATTCCGCACTCCAGAGAGAAAAGAAAAATAGAAACTAAACATGGAGGATGGAGAATGTGACAACCCCAAACTGACAGCGATGACAATTAGCAATTCCCTTTGACCCTAGAGACGACAGATAACTCGCACCTCGCTCTCACCCTCGATGTCTTAACGAGCAATGAAGTCTCAGGTTACACAAGACGAGAGTGATCGTCGGTCTGTTCGCATGGCAGGATGGGATTGTCTCACATCCTGGGATTTTTAGTTTCAGGCGTATAAAGATTGGAAATGTCTTTCCATCAGAGGCCATATTTTTTTGTATTAACGGCTCACCTCATATCAAATCTTTACATATGTAAGTATGTAATCACCTATACACTTACCTGCTATAAAGCTCTCCCTCTTTCTCACGCACACGCATATTTTTTAATAAAAATCTAAGTAATTGTAGGTCTCGCACTCACATCCACATCATATGATACCTCACTGTTCTTATCCAGTAATAAAAACTCAATATCCACCCTGACCTACCCGATTTTTGTTTCTCACCTTCGGGTACAGACCGTCGCACCCATACATATACACAGACTTGAGGAATGCAGATCATCACACCCATAAGTATTCACAGGCTTGAGAAAGAGAGAGCAATGACATTAAAAATGTTTTTATTGAAAAGATTGAAACACGTCCAGACATAATCATAATGACAAAACCGATCCTCCATTCTGTTTCATTTCTTATGCCAAAGACAGAAAATAATCATAGCTGATGAATCATTAGTCAGCTGTAATTCAATATTTGTCTCTCCCACTTGAAATCCTACCATCGCCAGTTGTTTATCTCTCTCTCTCGCCCCCTCTCTCCTAACAAGTCCCTTCAGAGAAAAAAGCACTTACTAGTAACTCTATAGGCCTTGAAACCTGGCATTGTCATTTTAGAAAGATTTTTGGTTTCCTTACTGGTTCGAACAAGTAAAGCGTAGATAACTCCAATACTACCCACTCTACTGTGCTGCTGATGGACTAAAATTAATAAATATCCTATTGCAAAGGAAGAAGTAGTGTGGGTAGCCCATCCTCTGAAAAAAAGCAGCAAGGTCAGACAGGTTGATTAGAGAACCAATTAATCATTCCTCAACTACTATCTCCCCTTTGGGGTATCTCCTGTTTCAATCACCTATTTGACCATGGACGATTCCCTGATGTATGGACTGAAGTCATTACCAATCCTTCTTGAAGAAGGATGATGTTAATCAACCAGATAGTTCACGCAGCTTTTCTCTCTTAAATATCTGAAGTAAAATTTGTAGTTCTGTTCTCAACAAACGAATCAAGGACTGGATTGAAGAAAACAATATAGTAGGCGAAAAAGAAGCTGGATTTGCAAAAAGAGTACTCCAGTAGGTGGTCAGAACAAACAAATCTTTTCTTTGAAGTCGAAGCAAACATTCGACTGATCTGCACCAAAAACTGTTGGTTGGAAAGTCATATGCTGAGAGGTGCACACGCCTTGGGTGTGGAGTCGGGTGTGTACAAGGGGTCAGGTCGTCAGGTCGTCACACATTAACCCTAACCCTACCATAGCAACCTGACTTTGAATGGTTGACCTCACATCAGCTCAGCCAGTCGAGGTCCCCAGCCAAGCCATCCATTACAAATGGCGAGGCCTCACGCACGGCGGCCACAGAAAGACAAAGTCGGGACAAGCTGGTTTCCGGTTGAGAAAATGCTCACCACAGCAGTGAGAGTCGACAGAGAAACTCGGGGCCACCGACTTTTCCCGCATGACTGACAAGTAGACCAGACCTGGCCATTGGCGCACTCAGTCTCAAGGCGCAATCATATCCGGCGAGCTGTGGTTGGGACCGAAGGCGGAGGGAGTCGATTACAAGTAAGGTCTCTTCAGAGACGTGTGCAAAACCTCGCTGGTTGCCAGCCATGCTGCTGCTGATGCTGTGGGTGATGATAGAAAGATGAGGATAGGGTGCTGACAAGGAAGAAAAGAAAAAGAGATTAAGAAAAAAAAAAGGTGTCAAAGCACTGGGAGTTGTTGTGCTTATCACATTAGGGGTATTCCCACCCAGACCCTCTTTTGTGGAATTTAAAAAAAAATAAAAATTCTTTGATATATAGTAAGGGGAAAAAACTGAGCGGAAGAAAAATCAATGAAAAGGAATCAGTGGGGGCGGATTCAAGTGAACAGATAAACTGCAGTGACTGAGTAGGTCTGGTAAGTCATCTACAGCAAGGATCGGCACTGAACAGTGGGTCGATTTCCATCTTGTTTCAATACTTCTGTATGTTAATTAGCAGAGTTTATTACACACATACAAAAATGGAGAGAAGCAAAAAGAAAAGAACGTATGAGAAGAAGAAAGCAATGACAAAAAAAACAAAAAACAAAAAAAAAAAAAAACAAACATAAAGCAATCAGAATGTCTAGACACATTCTCCATGATGTTTGGCTAGTTGATCTGACAGACGATAGATTCCAACAAGTGTTGGAAGAAACGAGGAAATCCAAATGGAACCACTTCTGTCGGAAAATCCGCAAATCATCGCAAGCAGAAAGGAGTACACGTGCACCAAGACATCTTAACCCAGGAGTCCTGTGCTCCTCATTGTGAGGACAAAGCCAATGGCCAACCGACCTGCCGGGGCTTCACCAATCCTGTGTTTCGTCCAGTGCACTGCAACTCAAGCCGAAGATGGAATTCTGGTCACCTGGTTCACACCATACTGACCATGCATCAAATATGCTAACGGGCCATGATCAGCATGCCAAAGGAGCTATTCAGGCTGCTGCTAAACATGACACGACTGCTGACAAGTCGAAAAAACCGTACTTTACACCAGAGAAAATTTATCTAAATATTTTTTGCCATGTTAAGGGAAAAAATAGTATGTTGCAAAACCAGACCAGTTGACATGTTCACAGAGTATGGCTTTAAAGAACGTTGAGAGCCATAGTGGGAATATCATGGAAATGTGGACAATATAAGAAGCTCTTCCTTACATAATTCTTTCCCTCCTTCACCAGACAAGAGGCCACAGTTCTATGAGAAGTAACTGCGGCGATACCAGCAAAGTATGAGTGAAAGACCTCCTTACAGTCCCGGCATGCACCTAATGGTGGACACAGGACTTCCATGGAGCTTGCCTTTATGATGCCCCACAGGGGATCTGTAATCCCCGGGTAGCATTGGTGAAGGAATAAAGTTTGCTACTTCTACTCAGACTCCGACGCCACAGAATGGGCAATAACTCTCTTGGTGGCGGATGCTTCGTGCAACCTGCATTAGCAGTCGGCGGTAATGCGCAGCAAGCGCGGGGAGGACCGACAAGGGAGAGAAGACAGATGAAGAGCAAAGGGGAGAAAACTGGGGGAAGTCGTCAAAAGTCTGGTTATTGTCGTTCCTGACGCCAGTTAACGTCGCTGGTCTCAGAGCAGGCCAAGAAAGTGGAAGGGATGTAGGGACTTGGTTGGGTTTTTCCAGGAGAGGCTGCAGAACAATCCTGAATCCGATTTAACGATGTAATTGGAGGTATAAAACATACGACAATGTGTAGATCGCTTTACAGCGCCAACCGCCTCCTCGACATTTGGGAGAAGTTTCCCTGAAATACAAGGATATAATATGTCTCCTATTTTTTAATGATATTTTTCCTGAAAGGAATGTAAACAACTCTGAAAACAAAAGCAAACTTGATCTCAGACTAGGAGTGCGCAATAACTTGACAATGTTCTAGTGTGTCTGAGCTCCATCTTCTCATTCCATCTATTCTTCACGAGGGTAACAAGAGAAATGTGAGGTTAAAAAGAGGACAGGCGAAAAAGTGAGCTAAAAAAACTATTGTCTGGAAAGTGTGAAAGTTGGGAAGAGTGAATGACAAAGGGAAATAATAAATGAATGAAGTAGAGAGATTAGGAAAATAAAGGAAAGTGGATGAGAGAGAGAACCAGCGGGGATTGAAGATAAATCTGCTGACCGAAAGGGAAACATGAAAACCATCTGTCAGCATCCTGGTCACACAAAAAGACAGTTTTTATGTCTCTAAGTAAGCCTGGGTCAGTCTGTCTTTCTTTCCTTCCCTCTCCCAAAGAGTTCAGTCATCTTGCCCTGCATCCGACACCAGACATCATCCATAATTTATATCTGTCTTAACCCAGTTCAGGACTTGCTTGTTTGTCTTCCATTCGCCATAAGATAAAAAAGGTCCGGAGTGATTAATGAAGGAATAGTTTTTCCTCCGCTGCATTATATTGCTGTTCACATTAGGGAAATGAAGTTCTCTGCTTTATTCAACATCCATTGACGACGGAGCAGGCATTACATCGCTTCAGATGCGATTCAGGTCAATCCTCATCTACATTGTCTGACCATGTTCCCCTGTCCGAACTTTTGTATTCTATAAAGTGATTTTCTGATCGACTGTCAAATGTTTTTAAAAACTTGTGAACTGGGGAAATGCAATAGACCAAGAAAAAAATGTCTTGAGACCCATAAACTTACCCCTCGTAGGTGATCATAAACCACTTTATCTAGCACACTGCAGATAATTACTATACTAAAACGAGGTTTCATTATCGATGGCCTAGTTCTATATTTATTTTCCTATTTTTACAAGACTCTTTCCTATAATACCGATGGTCAAGAGGCTGTTGTCCTCTAATTATTTCGAAATTAGAGGCTGTAATTTTTTTGTCAAAGTGACAGAGGAGATTTTCTAAGGCAGCTGGACTAACCCTGAGCGATGTCCAGGAATGGATTAATTGAACATGATACGGATGGAAAGATTTGTAATTTTCTCCAGCATTATGTTCCGATGGTCCCCGAGGCCGAAATAGGAAAGGAATGGTGTCTCCTGTCATCTTGGCCAAATTCCCCGCCCTGACCTCTCGACCTACGATATTGAGGTCAACACGCAGAAGACCGAGGTAGTGGCATGCAATTTTTGTGGCTTCGGTACCCAGACATAATTAGTGGATACAGCCTGGCAGCTGCATAGAGTTTGAACATTTATAAGTTTCAGTGGTTGGACGAATAAAGATGCAGTCGCACCTGTTCCTCTCTACCTTGCAGGTAGATGCTATTCTCAGAACTTTCTGCATGTCAGCAGAGATGAAGGCGAATCTCTCTGGGGTGTGGGAGGCCTTATCACCACCCAGAGTCGTAAACCGAGAGCGTTGACCGCCCTGCCTGGCTCCTACCCTGCTTTTTGCATGCACAGATTTTTTTTTTCGGGTGGAGGGGGTGGGGTATGAAGACAAGATCTGACGCCAGTTCATTGCGAGTGTAAAAGAGTATTGAAGGAGTTTTATATACCAGAGAGCAGCAAGTAGACCATAGAATGCTGACGATAAATACTTGCTGCTGCCATGTGGATTTTTTTCTTGTTTTGCAGACATCGTTAAGTGGGAGAAAATAACAACAAAAAGACCACCATTCTCATTGATGGAATATAAATAGCTAAATAAACAGAAAAAATGCTTAAATAAATAATGATGTTGGGTTAGTTGCAGAAAGTATTATTTTTATTTTTGTTTGATAGACTGAGGGTAATCAGTCGCAGCGAAGGCATAAAGGAACAAATTGCGTGTGGAGTAAAGTTCCATCCTGTACAAGAAAGGACCTTTACTGATTGATGAATAAAGTAAATTGTGGAAGCGTATATACTAATCCATCATAGGTAAATAATACCATGGGCTACAAAATATGTGTCATGACCTAATTTGTTCAAATAGCTATTTATAGTCTTGCGTCTGGAACCATCAAAGAAGTCAGCCATTCTGTCTACGATGACCACACATCTGTGTTTCAGTGACTTAGATTCCCGTTTTCTTGTCATTCCATCACTCAAGTTGAATTCCTTATTGCAAAATGAAGCCATGGTCTTCTAACAAAAGAAAGGGTACTGTAATGAGTAATGTATTTCATGAAGTCTTTCATTCTTAGCATGCTGCTGGTTGTACATTGTCCTCTGGAAGACCAGACCTATCTGATGCCAACTATCGAAGATGAGTAATTTCCGTCCAATCAGGTCTTCAAATGCTTCTACATTCTACATGTCAAAATCATTCAAAATAAATGCCATTGTTCCATTGCACGATTCCTTTCTGACCAGTCCGACCACTCACAACTGGTCTGGCCGTCTGACTTTTCTTTGAACACCTTCCCCTGTGTGCTGACATTTGTCGAGCTTCCTAAATGCCTGAATATTCACGGTCTTTAAAGTGTTGTATTCAAATAATTCTATTATTTTATCGCAGCTGTCTGAAAGTGCGCAAATAGATGGGTTCGCTAATTTTCACAGACTATGTGCAAAATAATGAAAAGCGTCTGGCAATACAAGCAGGAACTGTTATCAGTCCTTGGAATCGTCAAAATAAAGTCCATTGAACACTGGCACTGTCCATTAAATAAAGACTTTTGGATGCAACTATGGAATATGTTAAAAAGAACCATGTAGAGAAAATTAGGTTGTGTAAAGAAGTTCTTATATTTAGAACTCGAAGAACTTAGTATTGACAAAGCTTTGAGATCATTTATAAATGCAGATTCCAGCAATACCAACTTCCGGATCCTTGTGAGGTAAGATACCAACTTCCGGATCCTTGTGAGGTAAGAAGACTGAGTAAACCTTATTTCTGGACTAAATAAGACATCATGCTCCCAGTGTGCTCATCGTCTTTGTCGTTGATTTCCTCGACGATGCATTAGACGACTTATGCATTTCATGCAAAAATGGTTTGTTTTTTGTAGTAGAATTTTTTTTGAAGCAATTCGTCTTCCATCTTTGTCTCACGTTGCGGACTACTTATCTCGAAAGTCAGAATGGACTTTGATTAAAGTACTATGTACAAGGAACTCGTTATTAACAGATATTCCCGAATCGAGACCGTTGTGAGTGTGTGTACTCCAGAATCGCAATGGAATCTGTTTAGAGCATCGACTGAGTTATCGAGGATGTCTGTCGCTAAACTAGGGGCAAAGTTGCTGCAGCAGTTGGTCTGCTATGATTTATCGTCTAGAGGTCTCCATTTTGCTTGTTCATGAGGATGATGGTAATAATGATGGCTTCCCTCTTCTTGCTCGCTTTTTGCGTTTCTAGATTAGCTATAATAAATGGATCACACAAATACACACTGTTGCATTATGTTCCTGGAAGTCTGTCCAATCCTAGACTGTATTTCCCGATGGTCTGATGACGTTGGTCGACTTCCCTCGACCGTTGAAGCTAGGCGGCATCCATCTGTCTCTTTTCCATCTTCTATCTGCTCTGTTCTTGTCTCATGGGTCCTCAGGTGATGCACGCTACCTTATTACCATAAATATAGATGAAATCATCCCAAACGTTTCCTTCCATGCGAGCAGAAAATTTATCCTTGGGCTATTACAACCTCACTACATATAAATACCACATAAACAGACGACCCATTATTGAGATGTCATTGTGACCTCCTTTAACATGAATCGAGAATTCATTAGGTAGAAGACTGTAATTAAGTGCAATTAGGTTAGAGTGCTGAAAGCCAGAGCCTACTCTACATCAGCTTGTGTCTGAGCATCATCTCCTGTCATCTAAAGTGAGTAACACTGACATACGGTGTCCGCTGTTTATTGATAGTTCTGAAGAAAGAAAGCTGCCCTTGGAAAGTACAAGAAACTGCAAGTTGTGAAACTTTTATTTTCATAAAAGCTCTGCATGACCCGCTTCTAGCGCTTCCTCTCGTGAGGATTTTCTCTCTTGAAATGTCAAAAAATGGTTTAAACCCTTTACAGTTAAGGACGAGCATGTTTTGTTTTTGTCACAAATCATTTGTAATCCTCGACACTCTTGTTCCTTCTTTTTCTTTATACGGGTAGCGCTCAATACGGATCTGGATTGCCCTACAGATAGAGAGAGAGATGAACAAACTTTGGCCCCAAAAAACAGTGTGTGCGCGCGCTCATTTATCTTTGCCGCGGAGAGACAGAAAGTGTGAAGAAATATCAGAATATTATCAATTGAATTCTGGTAAGTTTATAACGTACATAAAGAACATATACAGCATCTTATTGTTAATTTAAATACTCTTAATTAGAAATCATCATTATCCATCATCATCATCCAGTATCTTCATCCATCATCCTTATCCATCATCCTCATCCATCATCATTGATCTCCCAACTGCTACCAGCTGATCACCAGTTAAGCTGGCCCAGTAGTATCAGTCGTCGGTTGGGGTGCGGGGACCTGGCGAGACGCAGTAGCTGATAAAAATCCCGGTTGAGCATCTCCTGCATGGAACGACTAATTCACTTATTCGTGATTTCCAGCCAGTTCTTCTTTAATCTGTCCATCTCTCTTGGCATCGACTTCCTCTCCAGATGCCCTGGCAAGTGGTCTCATAATATACTCTTATATATATATACTTTTATATAGAGTGTCGCGTGGGACCATATGAGCGAACGAAACCAGATTTCTCCGTTTGTTGCGACAATGGTTATGGGGTGTTGCATGAGAGTAGCAACGGCTCCCGGTTGGTGTTTTATATTTTGTAGGATATTTAGAGTACTTTTCTTAGGTCTGGAACACCAAAGGTTGTTTGAAAGAAGTCTTCCAGCATGTCATTGATTTGAAGGAGGATCTGTTACAGTGAGGACTGGCTGTCCTGGGTTCAGATTTCGTCTCGGACAGGCTGTTCTTTCTCTGCATGTGACATCTGATAATAGGGCTGGCTGCCTTGCTATGATGTAGCATTATCTGCTTGCGTACCCCCATCTCCACCCAGACTCTGTCTAATATTTTATTTAAAAGATCCTCGAGAAAAGGTCAGCACAAACAGGAACCGCCACATCTGTGTATCGCCCTGTGGAATGTATCGGTGCATCCCAAGTGTCGTGCGCAATATATTCATTCGTATACGGCACGAGGCGAATAAAATACTCAACGTCTACATCGTTGCAGCCAGAGACACTTTAGAAGTAAACTGACAGCCTTGTGTGCAAAACAAATTTCACAGAAATGGGGGAAAGAACTTTCTAGAATTCCTCAGGTCAGAAAGGACACGTCAACAAAACCCAACTCACCTTGAAGCACTTGTAAACTTCACGTTTGTTGGAAATAAAACTTCATCCAAACTAAAAACCAGCAGTTTCAGAATTATTGTTGTTGTTGTTGTTGTTGTTGTTGTTTCTTAAATGGATAGAAGTTTTAAAAAATAAGGACGCAGAACTAGTTCAGTTCCCATGTTTGTGTTTTGGCGAGGTTATCCTGCTGCTGCACTTATTTAAAAGTTGCATCTTCACTGTACAGAAAAGATTTACTCTCACTTATCTTCCAGTCTTACATTCACTGATAACAACAACTCACTGAAGCTGGCGTCACGCTGGACGGACCCCTACAGAACATGAGATAAAACAAGAACTGGCTAAGGGAACATCTCTCCAAACTGTTATCGGACCTGAAAGGCTGCAGACTAGAGAGAGAAATTGAGTTCCAACGGTTTTGGAGAGGGAGGCAACGAGCTTGGGTGTATTTTCTTTTTTTTTTTTCAATTTCTTTGCACGTGCTTGCAATATTTCTGCACAAAAATATCTTCTAAAAGATTCGAGAGTGGGGGATGGGGAATGCGGTGGCTGGTTTGATGAGTTGAGAGATTTCAAACAGGGAGAAGTTGGCATCAAAAATACTTCTTTATCATAAGAAAATTGATGGATGTCTTTTACGCCGAGTTAGCAACTAAGGGAATATATTATGGCAATGTAGTAAATAACTCGTACCTCTAGAGTCTACAAATTTAAAAAAAAAAAAAAAAAATGCTGCTCCAGCCGAAATCTGAACCCAGGGCACACGATCCTCCTTGTACTGGTGGCAAGCACCAACGTCACCTGACCAACCGGAAGGCGGAGGAGAGAAAATAAGAAAAAGAATCCGCTTTTTTCCGCCTTGGCCTTTCACTGAAAATATCAAATAAATCGCTGATTCAGCGAAGGACGTAAAGGAGGTTTTAGTGTTTTCCTGACTCCATCAGTTCTGGATCAAATGCTAGAGTTGTCCACCCTGAGGGACGAGGGCGCTATAAGTGGCGTCAAGGGGGCGCTATCTGCGTGCGATTCCATGGAAACAGACTGTGGGGGCGCCTGCTGACAACGGTTTGCAATGGACTGCACTCACGTGACACGTCACTGTTTGTCAGGGTTAGGTGCCTATCGCTTCTCTGTCTTTTATTTTTACGCTCTTTCGTTTGACCGTTGAATTTTATTCCTTTTTTCATTTTTATCGGGTTTTTTCTTCGTTTTCTTTTTTGTTTCATTTGTTCTTGCTTTTTTTTTCTTCCCTTCATCCTTTCTTTGTTGTTTGTTATTATTTTCCTTTTTTTTTTTTTGAATTTTTCTTATTTTGTTTTTGTTATGTTAGTGTTGCTGTTTTCTTTGGTTGTTTTCTTTCTTTATTTTTTTCTCTATTTTTGTTTGTTTTGTCTTCTTTTTTTCTTTAGTATAATCCGTTGTTTGTCCTTCGGAGTAAAAGGAAAATAAACGAGAGAACATTTTATTTTCTTCGCCATCATATCACCTTGCTGTACGTGAGACTTGAGAACAGGAACGTGAAGCGGATTGTGTAAGGGCAGACCACTGTGTTACAGTTTAAAGTGCTGGTCCTTGTGCGTCAGAGAGAGACAGAGACAGAGTCAGAGACAGAGAGAGACAGAAAACAGCCTTGACACCAGTAGCTGCTGGTGAATGGGGTGGGTGACGGGTGTGCTATGCGCATGCGCAGTTCAAAGCCGAATACCAAGACGGCAAAGATGTTTGAGACTATCTTCCCTCTGGGGCCGCACGCATGACGGAGTTTGAGGTGCGGTCTATCTCAAATGTGAGCAACAATTTATCTTTTGAACATCAACAGACTGCGTGAAATTCCGATGAAAAGAAACTCTGGAAAGAAAAAAAAGATATATCGTGCAGGTGATTTCAACAAAAACACAAACACAACATTACACAAATACGACATTAAATAAGGAAACTTATTTTAAAAAAATTATGAAAACAGTAATTAAGGTTTATGACCATGTGCAATGTTCAGACTGCGGTTGTAACTTTGTTATCATAGAAAGCAGCTTTGGTACGTTTTTATATTGTTTCCTCTTTTGCAATCACACACACACACACGCACGCACACATACACACAGAGTGATTAAACTCAGTGACTGGCTAATCTTCTGACAGGCAGACAGGCAGACAGACAGACATGATTGCTTCAGCCTCATTATTTCAATCCCGGTGCTCGAACCTGTGATGGGATGGTGACATCTCTGTTCACTATTTATGATGTGCTTAATTAGAGACAGAGATAGCAGCATCAAGCAGTCTCCCTGATGCAATGCAGCAGCAAGGGAAAGACACGCACACGCATGCACGCACGCACATCCGGGTATCTGAGGGGAATATTAAATGGCTGTTTTCAAACGTCTCAGCAGAGTTCTTCTTACTAATGGCTACGCTTGTCAGTACTGACAGAAATGTTTGAAAAGTCAAAACAGACTAATAGCAGGAGGGAGCGACCCTTTATTTGTAGCTCTTTGTCTTAATGAGGTTTCTGGAAAGTGTCACGTGATTAGGATGTTAACACTTCTTTATTGAATATTTTTGGATGTGGCTCATTTGTACGGCAGCAATAAACTGCAACTGTGTGTGTGTGAGAGAGAGAGAGGCGATGAACAAGAGTTTACAAAGAAATATCGCCAAGTAGTCTTCGATTTCTTTTATTACGAGCATTAACCTCGTCGACGTCAGCTGCGCCCAGAGTTGTCTTCCCTCACGTAATTAGGTCAGGTTGACACCTTAAAACTTTAAAGAGTCAGAGGATTAGAGTTTCAAGCCTGAACCTTGATAAAAATAAAAACAAAGATCACAGAAAGCTGTTAATACCGTGATGTCGGCGCTGAGGTGTGGACACCTGAGTCGCTCGCATGATGCACAAGATGACATCCGGTATTTTCCAACAGAGTTGTCCGCTACATTTTGGCGCTGCATGTCCACCACTCTGCCACCGGTCCTTTTATCTATCTTTCTATTGCTGTACAGAAAATATCCCCAAAGCGAAAAATACGCATTGGACAAATAGAGTCAAAGAGAATGAGGCTGTTTATGACAGTCGGGTGTAAAACTAATTTTTCTTTGAAAGCTCTAAAAGCAATTCCATCTGTGCTATGATAGAGAGAAGAATCAGAGAGGTTGGTGTCCGTTATAAAGACTTATTGTCACCCAGTCTGTGTAAAGTTGGCAGATGCACGGCATTGCGGAAGTTCGAAAACAAGTGAATGCGCATGCGCATTGAGACTAATGCAGTGCGCATGCACATTATCGCCAACTTCAAAGTGGGTTGGGGGTAGTAAATCACAGGAATGTGTCTGTGTGTATGTGTCTGTATTGTCACCAGCCATCAAGATTATTTTAAGGCTTTGTTTACTTGTTTTATATAAGCGTCTTGTGTTCCTAAATCTTTCACCTGAGTATTTGGGATCATCACTATCACACCATCCTTCCAGGCATTTGCTTTTCCCTAAAGAGTTGTTTTCGTAGCATCTCCAAGAATTGTTTGCACGTCTTCGTTAGGTGCATCTTTCCAAAGTCTTTCTGTTTGTGTTTGTGTGTGTGGGGGGCGTGTGCAAGGGAGCGAGCAGGTCAGTGAGTGCGCTAAACTTCTGTGTTTATATCTACATATAGATATATATTTATTTGTGTGCGTGCGTGTGTGTACGTGCTTTGTTCTAATTCTAGTCCTTCCCCAATATTATCGACGATACACGAATTCTGCTCTAACACTCACAACCACTGATTGTTGTACGACAATTGCCTCCCTTGTCATGGACACGAGACTGTTGGCGCCACCATAGACATTTCACGTTTATCTTCCTCTCTCTACTATTTACCAGATAAATGCTATTTGAAGCGTTTGGTCACATACAATGAGTAGCATTTATTTTCTTGGGAAACATCCGTAAATCGTGATAAACGATTCTCGTTCACTCATCCCTAGACAATGATACAAACAGCCGATGGTGTGACAAGAGGAGTGATTCAATGCAGGATGGTCCACCTCTGAATACTCTCCAGTGAAGATATTTTCTTATTTCCTCGATTTGTAAATACATCGGTCCCTCGGAGCTCAGGAATATTCATTTTTAACCCTTTTACTGTCTCTGGCAGTAGAATCCTGAGTCTTGTTATTTAGAACAGCATATAACTTGTCCATTTTGTGTTGGACACAGGCCTGGCCATGCGAGTGTTTGTTTGCTCAGCAAATAAATAATCACGTGTAAACGGAAACAAATAATAAAGAGTGAACATTTTGAGCGCATGATGAACAAAAACCAAATTATACATTTTTGCAGGACAGCACAAGAAAGTAAAATAGCTTTATATTTAATCTTACAACTTAAGAACGCGAAGCAGAGTCAGACATCACACTGTAATTAAGGGAAAGATAAAATAAGACTTTATTTGTCCCAGAGGGCAATTCTGGAGAATTCGGGAAGCAGCATCAGACATCAGACCGACAGAAAAAAAACCATGCACGTGACATCCTACACAAACATCCCAGCGCGATGCTAATAAATGCAAAACCTACGATGATCAATGGCGTCAAACGGTGCAGACAGGTCAAGTGAGGTCAGAAGAGAGACCGCAGCTGGCGAGGGCAGACAAGATGCCCCATGTTACATTAAGCGAAACTGTTTTAGTACCGGGCAAAGACTCTGTAAGTTGACTGACAGTAGGAGATGAGATCAAGTAAGGTCACGTGGGATGGGTTGTCGCAAAACTACTTTGTCCAGTGTTCCCTAAATACATGACAACTCGGGGACACGACATTGAGCAGAGTATAGAAACAGAAAACAACTCCAGATGGCAGACTTTCATCGACTAGATATTCAAGAGAAGGCGGCGAAACATCAAGACAGCGAGAAGAGAATGGATGAGTACTGGATCAATCAGGTCAATTGGTGCCCGAGTGACGAGTATTTTGAGATAGGTTTAAAAGGGGAAAAAAGCTTTGGTGATCGATCAGGTCAGTTGGTGCCTTACAGTCACGACTACTTTGAGATAAAAAGAAAGGAAAGCTTTCAGGAAATCGCCATTTTAAGGAATCGATCAAGGTCAGACAGGATGTCGGCACTCTTATGGATAAAAAATATAAAGCAATCACGAAGATGATTAAAAGGATATGAAAATGTCATGGACAGGCTTTACAGAGTCCAATCTTCCTATTTTGAGTCCTAGTGTCTTGGAAGACGAAAATTATTTATATAAGACTGAAGAAAAGCAAATGCAAATGCAGGTGGCCATTAGACATTTTGCAGCGTTGCACTTTCGCTTCTCGAAGAGTGAATCTTGTCTTCATCATCATCTGCATCAGCAAAAGATCGTTCCTGATGGCTGGGTACCTCGGTGCACAATTATGAACCTGACAGCCAAAGACATGATGGACACCCAGTCTAACACGAAGAACAATATCAAGCTCATCAGCAATGAATAAACCTAGCAGTGAACAATGTCAACCTTCAGGGCAATCCAACTTTTTTGTACAAAGAAAAAAAAAGTAAATTTTGGTCGTAAAAATAGTAGACGTGATCGTAGTCATGTGAAAAAGATCGTAAGGTGAGAAGACCCTATTTTTAAAACTTTTATCATCTTGCCTGTTCATTGCCAAATGTATTATAGAGATTCTCGTACTCGCTGGTTGCAGTGAAGGAGGCAAATAGAAAACACAAGGAACTTTGGTCGTCAGCTGGCCGCTTAAAAAATAAGTTATGACAAAAAAACGGTTAGCCCAGAAACAATCTTTCATTTACTTTTCAAGTGTATGAGATTTTGACAGCAAGAGATAGCAGTCCTCTATTTTGAACATCAACAAGATTAATGGAATAAGCTTTAAACCAGTTAAAATCATTGGAGATATACAAGATTTGCTACGGGATTCAACAAAAAGTTGTTTCTTTGATGCTACAGTGTTTAGGGCAAACACATTATTATCACATTTTTGGATGAGATTAAGTTTCTGTCAACATGACTTTTTTTCAGGCAGTAGAGCGAAAACCTCCTACAAATATACACTTAACAGGTATTCAGGCTACGAGTTCTTCAACTCCGATTACCATGTTTCCTGCTTAAAAAATTTTAAAGTCTGAAATTTTACATTGCCTTGGAACCATCATGGCGCCAGTGTTCATTAAAAGGACATTAATTTTCTATCAACAGCTGTCCTGACAATTATTTTGGCGTCTTAATAAAAGTATTTAAGGAATTTCACAAGAGTGTGAAGAAAGTTACCCAGCTACTTGAAGTAAACATTCCATAACCTCCTGTCCACCCATTTCATAAAAGCTCTTCAAATCTGTTTTTGTTTATCATCGCTGACATTCCTTTGTTGTCAATGATTATGACAAGGAGTCCCAGTCCTTGCATGTACTTAACGAGATTTTCCGGTCGAGGTCTGGTCTACCCTCAGTCTTGTCTACTCTGATATCGAGTTTTTCTGAAGTGAAACTGTTCTGCAGGTCTTCACTGTGCTAAGTCTACTGTCGAGTTCTTTTCAAGCTCAGTTCACGGTGAAGATCCCGGGTACCAGCCCCGCGCAGACACTGCTGCTGACACAGTGGAATATCATTGAGATGTTGCAAGACGACCTAGACACTCCAATCCGGGTAATCGTGAGCGTGAATGCCCATAGGACCCCTGGTACTTCGCTACTTCCTGCATAATTTTACCAGAAAAAAGGAGAAAAGCACGAAAACGATCGAAATTTGCGGAATGGCGCAGATGGCCAATAAAGAAATGTCGTTGCTTTTAAAGGAGCTTTGTCGATATTGCTTTAGAGTCTACGAAATGCCAGTTGATGTGCTTCAAGATTGTTGTATTATTTTCATACTGTTATTTATTATGTCAGCTGCTTTTGTTATTATGTTTATGAATTGCTTCTTGTTTTCTTGGACGTTATTTTCTTTCTATTTCTCTTCATGACTTCATTTTTGTTTATTTATTTAGTTTTGTTGATGTTGCGTGAGGATGGAGAAAATGTATCATGGGCAATTTTCAAGCCATGTGTTTAAATGAAAACTGCGGCCTGGGACAGAATCTTCTGGGACTGTGCAAGTCAGAACATCTTAATGTGGAAGAGAAAAATGGGAAATTGCGAACCTGAAATGGTTTAGGCAAAAAGGCATGTCGAGCTCATCCCTACGTTCAATCGCTCTCTTGCTTACAAGGAGATAGAAACTCTAGGCACGTAAGTGCAGACACTTAATTACTTTTTTTATTTTCTGTTGTCTCTCCGTGATTAGCTGTCTGTCCTCGTCTGAAACTGGTGTCGGCGCCTTGCCTTCTACCCGATACCCGCCACTGGGCCTGGCACTCAGCTCCACAGTTAGCAGCTCGTCTGTCCGGCCACATGGGAGGCCGACAACAGGCCCTGACATTTTAATCCCCTCACCTCTAAGTTCACTCCAGGCTTTCTTCTGACGCCAGTAAGACTTCCCTGCTAATTCTTTCCACGGGACTTTTATGTCTCGGAGGAGATATCTCTGCTCGGTATTTCTCGAGAAAAAGGAATTCCAGCGAGCAGTTCTTCACCGGTTGTGTTGATGTGATTCTGTATTACTTTAGCCATTACTTTGTTTGGTGGCTGATTGGTTGTGAAGCTTTGGCGCTGTTAAATGTTTCCTTTCTTTGGAAGAGGTGTGAATTGTCTTTTTTATCATTCTTCGGCCAAGTCTTTTTGCCAGAAGACACTTTGGCACAGAGCCGTGATTGCTTTGCTGTTTCTTTCCCACCCTTCTTTAACAGCTCATTTGGGACTTTGTCAACACCAGGTGATTTCCATCCCTTGGGACTGGTAGTTCTTCAGGCTGCCTGGTTCTAGTCTGGTTGCTGCTGAGGATGTCAGGTCTGTCGTCAGCTTGAAGTTGTACAGGTTGTTGCAATAATGTCCATGATTATACAAGAAGATATTCCTTGTTTGCTTCGATAAATGAAATCTTGTCAGTAGTTGAAGGGCATCGTTGCTGTACCTTGTGCCATTCCATCCTCTATGATTCGGCATTATTCTTTCTTTCCTTCCTCCCTTTCTTAATGACGCAGTTCACTGCATTGTATTCGAAAACTGTTTCGGTGCTTCTTTTCCTCTCTTTTTTCAAAGTCTTTCTTTGACTACAGATATTTGTAACTTCATTCATGGTTACTTTTGTTGTCCCCATACTTCTGGGCTGTTGGTACCTCTTGCACGTCTTTGATGATTCCAGTTAGTTTCTACATCTGTCCACCATGATAAAGCGGATTTACCTGTAACTAAGGCCTTGAAGATCTTCTCACGGTTGCCCAAGGGAGAACTTCTCGAGGAGGTTGATCTGGTCTATGTCCAAAATTCTTAAAATCGTCTGGATGGGAAATGTTCAGACTCGATGCCAGTCAGACCATCGAGCTTATCTGGCAGAGACGCTAATGAACTTATTTGTATGCGTGTGGATCTGGGGGCCGGGAGGGACTACTCAGAAATGATTTAACATTGAATGCTGGTCTCACGGAGAGAGGATTTACCTGGACGAGGGAACCTTATCACGTGACCCTACTGACTCAGAGAAGCAGGTGTCAAAAACAACAGGGGTGGACGTAGGGGTGGTACCCTGTAACCTTAAACTGCTGCCACCACCATCGTGAGTTGTGAAATGCGAGGAGTCCGTGGCTGTCCGCCAACAGGAGCACGAGTGGCATCATGGTATATCTTTCCTTTCCTGAGCCTGGGACAGAGAGGTCGGTACCTTTGTACCCAAATTCAATTTAACGGGACTTTTGTGAAAATTCCTTCAGTATGCATGAGTGCATCCCAGGGGGAAGTAATCCCCAGCAAAACACAGAATGAAACACGAGAAGGCTTCCAGACACAGACGATACAGGTATTGTTTATTGTCTCGTCCGACCTTTGAGCTACACGCCGTCGACTGTATGGCGAGGCCTAGAATTTTCTTTTTTGCATCCGGCACTTTCGTTTCCACGGCGATGATCACGTGTCTTCTTCCCTTCCTCTGCTCGCTCTGTATGCACGGTATCATTCTTCGAGGGTCTTATTTTTCTTTCTTTTTTTTTTTTTGAAGACTGGATTCATGGACTGGTTTTTGCGATACAGACTCTTGGATGTGCTGCGAATGACATTTTCTTTCCCCGGGCAACTTTTAATTGGTGTTCTTGATGAGAAAGATAAATGACAGAATTTTTTTGCAGTGGGCCGCATAAATCCGGATCACAAGAAAGTTTCCACGGAAGAAGGAACAAAGAAAACATTTTAATTATTTTTCGTCATACTTCTTGAGCAGTCAGAATAAATCCAGTCCTCGTGGTAATGAAGGTTCTGGAATTATCTTGAAAGAACAATGTAAGTAAAAATGAACAATGCACAAACGTGAAGTATATACACATACACATTAAACACACACCTACACGTACACATACGCACGCGCACCTAGACTAATGGCAGCGCGAGTCGTTAGCGCCTTGACGAGGGGCCATGCCAGTCGTTGCCCCGTGAACCACTTCCCACCACCTCGCTCCATTAACGTGCGCCTCGCCCCCAGGAGCACATTTGTTAGGCGCTCTACAACCGTTTCTTACCCGCCCAGCTCAAAACAAATATTATTGCTCGTCTCCTCTCTCATCCTTTTGGGGCTGATATGCGTTGCTTCCCTTTACTGATATGCGTTACCTCCCTTTTGCTGAGTTTTTTTTATGTTTATTTATACAAAGTTCCTTGTTTTGTCTATGTTTTTTGTGGGGAGGGGAGAAGGAGTGGGAAAGAAAAAATTTTGTTTTTCTTTCACCAAAAAAAAAAAAAAAAATGTGACTTGGCATTAGTCTTCCTGTCTGCATACTTGCTGCTAGACGTACAAACCTGATTCCTGCAGATTACAGGCCCGTCAAGTGTCGGATATCTCACCGGTTGTTGTCATTAGCTTTATCATACTATTCGACAGAATCTGTCTAGAACCATCCTTTTCGGTACCGAGGTGGATTGTCGATGCCTACGAGTACAGATTGGTAATCTAAGCCCTTTGCCCTCCTCCCCACGCCCGGAGGACGAGTACCAATGGACCAGCATCGCCGCTCGTTAGCTGGCACCAGTCAAGAAATGAAGGAATGAGAGAATGAATGCAAAGGGGTTGTCTAGATAGTGGCTGTCCTCCAAAAATTCAGCCAGGCTGTGTTGGTATTACCTCCGTTAATGCGAAAAAGAGAAATTAAGGGAGCACGTCCTGTGTTAGTAATTTCAAAGTGTTGTCCTTTACCGATTCATTTTATAAATGTTTATTTCGTTGTTTACTTTATCTTAAGGCATCCTGGCCACTGCTTCACTACTTCTTTGACAGGGACTAGATACTGCTTTGTGATACCGGAAAAGTTTGTTCTTGATTTCCATGTGTTTCTCCCTGATTAACGATTTCTCCTTCCATGGTGACGTCATCAATGACGCACGGGGTTGGCTGCGACTGTGGCGCCACCAAGAACGCGCCCGAGAGGCAATTTGTCGTTCGACTGCCTCTGTCTCGTCGTTAAAGAACCGGAAGTTTGCAACATCCGTCTGAACACCTGCCCACAGGCTTAAGGCGAAATGAAATGGAAGCCGATGAAGCGAACTAAAAACAAATAAGTGTGTGGATCTGTGTGTGTGTGGAGGGGGCAGGATCTGTGTGAGTGTGGAGGGGGCAGGAAGTGTGTGTATGTGTGACAGGATCTCGGTGATAACCTTTGACCCACGCTGGTCAGTAACGTCAGCGCAAGAGTACGAGGAACGCCTTGGCGCACTCTTCTACAATCTTCTTAGAAGACCTGTCAACAAAATCCAAATGAATGTGATTCCTCCGTGAAATATATAGTTCCCCACACATTAAGTGGCTCTGCATTTCCTGCCTCCTGCGAGTCTTGCACGTGTCTGTTTGGGGTCAACGAGCGGCTTTTCTAAAAGTGTGTTCTTGAAATAAAAAAAATTGACATGGTTTTTGTTTACTCCATATTATTCTTAATACTCTGTCACGACACCATTTGTATAAAACAAAAACAAAAACCTTCGTGCACTGAGTGAGGGAGGGAGGACTGACTAGTTCAAGGGTCTGTCTGCAAGCTGTAAATGTCAGCTCATATTAACCCTCTTCAAGCTCTGTTCCTAGTTTGAAACCTTTGAACTAGTTTGACCTCCTGGCAGCACCTGTTCAGATACATTTCCTCTAACACGTGATGCCTACCTGGGGTGGTGCTGGCATTCGATGTTCGTCTTAGATGACGGTGCAGACGGGGAAGACAAACATCAGAGCAACAATCGGACTGAACACGAGACGAACAGCAAACTTCATCAATCAGAGGTCACATCGGAGTGTTCTGAATGCACCTGGCGTGAACTTTTTATTCACTCGTGCATCTTTGATTGTTTTGCTAATTTGTTTTCGTCTTATTTTGCCTTCTCCATCTCTCTGTGGCATGTGTGTATGGGTGTGTGCTCCTGTGTGTTGCTGTGAGGCCACCCACGTGTATATGTTTTTCAACTTTCTGACTTTTCTCCCCACCACCATCACCACCACCACGTTGTATGTTACTGTAGTTAACCCCAGACGGAATTCGGTTGTTGCAACTCAGGCGGTGGTCATGTCGACCTGCTACAAATTCCACGACCCTGGCTAATGTCTAAAGGGACGCGATCCCCTGGAAACAGGACCAGACATTGAAATTATTCACGGGGAGAGTGAAATGGAGTGTCTACTGGACTGCTGGCTCCTGTGACATGATGTTACGATTGTCAGACCCATGGGGCAGGTGGGTGGTGGTCTGTATCTACAAACGATGTCTCACTCAGACATTCAACTTTGGCGTCTGCATTGGCACAAAACGGAGAGAAAGAGAAAAACAAATCACAAAAACATGGCGGAAGCTGCTCTGTAATGGGTTATTGCCCATTCGCTGGTCACGAGTAGTTTAGTTTGCGACTGATGATAACAGTGATAGCTTCTGAATCTTTCTATTGTTGAATCCCAAAAGGTGTGAAATGGATGGGGTGAGGCGCGCGAGAGATAGAGAAGAGAGCAAGAGATGGGAAAGAAAAGCGGAATAAATTTACGAAAGACAAATCGAGAGAAATACAAAAGAAAGAGATAGAGACACTTGGTTCTCAAGGGGTAGCTATGTGAAAGGAACAGTAAATATATCTTTATTTTCAGAGTGATTATACATCGGTCTAGCCCCACCCTCAAGCCCGTTTATTGCCCTCAAGATTAAAGTTGTCCCATTGTCTCTAGTTTAGTGTCTGTTTACAGCTCCTGGATATATGTTTCCTTACCCACAGGACTTGCCGAATGTTTTGTCTACTTTTTATGTACATTTGGAAATTAAGTTTTTTTCTGGTAATATTAGGCAACTTAGATGGTCAGTTGTTTCCGATAATGACTTCATTTTTCATGTCTGCGTGACGGAATTGTTGGAAGAAATAAGGTTAAAGAGGCGCCGGAAGCAGATGGTATCTGTGGACGTGTCTGGCATTGCTAATGGTGGTCACGTGGGTGGAATGTGTTAACACCTTTTTCATGTCTCTCCTGATTCAGGTCACATTTTAGCTCTCTGAAAACTTTCCAACATTACTACACTTCTCCAACTCTTAATCCCAGTCAACCTCATGGTTTTCGACAAATAGCACTAACCTTTCTTGTAATCAAAGTTTGAAAAAAGTTGTTTAAATTGTGTCCTGACATCCGTGGGGTCAAATTGGATATACTGCAATTTGTTTATTGTAGTAAGATTGTTTTTGTGTTTTGTTATGGAGCATCATTAGCCTTGTCTTGTAGATAATAACTGCCTTTTCTGTGTTGTAGGTAACTGAGCATACCTTCCAAATTAAAATTTCCCGTTGGGTTTGGTAATGTTGGTCATTTGTCAAAGCTTGGAGGCTGGGAGTAGGGGTTCGCTGTGATCAGGTTTCAATCCGCCTGGTGATCACCTTTGACCTCGGACGCTGGTGCTGTAACCACCAAGCTACCCTGCCTTACCTCGTTCATACCTTCTTCCTACTCCTATGGCTGCTTGATATGGTCTCCTTCCGCTTTCTTTTTCTTAACCGTAGTTTTAATCCATTAAATGTAAATGATGCTCAGTGATGGAAAAGTAATAGAATATACAATCAGTTTAGTTCTTAGCGAATCGATGTCAACTCATCTTGCTCGCGTGTAACTGATAGTAACCCTAGAGGGCTGTAGATTGTTTTTTCCAATAAAATTTTCATTTACGAGGCGTTCAACCCTAAAAACTCGTGAAGTGTTTCGTGTAAATGTAGTTTGGGAGTTCGGCATTGCCGTGACCTCTCGACCACACTCAGCATTCCACACTTTTCACCTCATTAGGTCGCACAGAATGGGGAAGACTCCACTTCCGGTGTCACGCGGAGTAACTTTCTAGCAACGAAATCACTGGCGTGCCAATAAGAAAAAAAAAGTGCAAACTGCCATTTCAAAATTTCCAGAAATGTCCAGCTAAAGAAAGAGGGGCGATTACCGCGCAGAAAATCGTTAAAACCATTTGGATGCTCGTGCTTGAAGGGAATCAGAATATCTTCTTAATAATAATAATAATAATAACAAGAACAACATGTCTTTCTCTTTCTTTGTTGTTGCTAATATCGCATCTTATCCTTTCATCTGCGATATTGACTTTCACAAAGGTTCAGCTGCACTTTTGCCTGACCTGTCTGTTACACTCATTTATATTTAATCTCCTGGGTCGTCCATAAACCTTTGACCTTTCCGAGTGGCTAGTTGTCTGTTGTTGCTTGGAGCTGCAGTGTACCCGTAAATATAATCTTTTGTTTCACAAACACTAGTCTTCCCTGTAGGTGAGGAATTTAAGTCGAAACTGAAACTGATATCATGAGAAACCGTCTTCCTCTCCTCAGACTATTCTCACTGAAAATGATCGTCTGCTTCCATTGACCTTTAATGTCGGCATTAAACTTTAAAATCTCAATGTCCAATGAAAAAAATATTTTCGTATATTTTTGTTTGTTTGTTTGTTTGTTTGTTTGTTTGTTTCTTTCTTTCTTTCTTTCTTTCTTTCTTTCTTTCTTTCTTTTTGTTTCTTTGTTTTTTTGTTTGTTTATACAGATGCTAAATTTGAAAAAAAGGTAATTTAGACATTTCTTTTGTCTAGTTTTCGTGACCCGAGCTTCATCCGACATCTGACTATCAGCAGTTTTACTCCCTGTCGTTGACAGAAATAGTTTTAATCATTTTTCTTTTTCATTGTGGTTCGGGAGGTTATCAACATTCATTTTCGAATATATATCATGGTTGTCTCTTTGTTTCTAAGTAGAGAGATATACAGACACAGTCTTCAAGCCAACTGTCTATGTTCAGCTTGGAAAGAAGCAGTAAAAAAATGTCTTCCTCGTTAAAAGAAATCACTGGTGGCATGCGATGTTATAGATAGCGGTCTTTCGTTTACTCTAATCTTCTTCATTCCGATGAACTCGTGGACGTCAGCCGGAAACGTGCTCCAGCGCGTGCGCGGGAAGGATACCCAAGATAGAATGCGATTTAGAACCTGAAGGTCTGCAGCATCCTGTGGGTTTCTTGGTGCTTTTCAGCCTGCAATTTGAAAACCCTAGGATCATTAGCAAACTATTTTCAGCACTATTTTTTTTAATTTAGAACTTCATTACGCCAATGTTTTATTTGGGATGAAAACTTTTTTTTTGAACGAGTACTTTCATTTTAAAGCATTATTGGCTTTCTCATTTTTATATGGGGACGAGAGAGAGATGAAATAACAGATGCAATGACATTTTTATTGATGCGTGACGGTTTATATTGATGTTGGATTATATATCTGAAGTGGGGGAGAAGATGGTGTAAAGTCCGTCTTTATTAAAGGCTCACTGGAGAGGATAGATATGAGAGGGAGAACTCCTTTTTTTGTCCTTACATGATTATTTGTTTACATATTTCACATACAAAAATGCAGCAATAATATTCTCACACAGATCATAATACTGATAAGAAACAGATCGATGTATATGTCTATATATATTTATATCTCTTGGCCAGAGCTTGCAGAGTCATCTTCCAACCTGTCAACAACGTAGTGGATTGGATAAAAGTGTTTCAACTCTTCTCTTTATGTCCAGATGATGGCGGCCTTGCGTGACCCACTTGTCTTTCTGAATGGAGTCTGCTGCTGGTAAATGCATGAAGCAGCCGGTCAGATCGTTCAGTAAATAAAAACCCAAACAAAAATAACTCAGTAAATAGTTCGTTTATCAACATCAGGAAGTGTTCCAAACTGCACTAATGTTGATATCCTGGCTGCAACCTGTCCAGCCAACTTCACATTCATTTTGCTCAAAGGTAGAAGGGGCATGAGCTTTTCAGTTAACTTTGGTGCCATTCGCACTTAATTTTGTTTGTCAAACTTTAAAAAAGTTTTCCTCATGTTCTCTGGAGCACAAACTACCATTCACAAGAAAACCATAGCTCTTTAAATTATTTACCATATTTTTTTAAGATGTGGGGGATCATATATAAAATTTTTAAGATTTTTCTTTTTATTATGTAATAAGAATGGATGGCCTTCTTAGCTGTTAAATTGCTTTTCAAATGTTTTTCTATTTTTTGTCCCTGGTCTGCTATAATCACCTTCAATTTCAAACCTTTCGAGGATAATTTAAATCCGGCGTTCTGAAAGAACAAAATTACCCATCTTGCCTCACACGATCACCTTGGCTGGGTTGTGCCATGCTGTTTCTTAACATCAACTTACGAGAGAGAACTCTAATGGCGAGCTTTCCCATCGCTCTCGAGTGGTTCCTCCCATTATCTATCCTCTCTTGGCACACGAGGGGAATTTTGTTGAATGCCCAAGCTTGGCACAGTAATAGTCTCAAAAATATGGATGGATACCCTAATCTCTACATTTGTGAGGTACAGGTCTATGAACTTCCCAATTCACATAAAAATGTTGCAAACGCTAGTATCAGGAGTGTACTTCGACAATTCGTTGTCAAGGTTACAAGGAATGGAAAAGCTTTGACTCTTCTCGGATTTGATCTTGTGGATGATGTTGTTATCATGTTCCTTCATATTTTATTGTAAAATCACTTGCCTGAGTTCAGCTCAGTAACCTGATTATTTTAATTGCATTTTTATTCCTTTAAACAAGGTAATCGGCTTTGTAAAGAAAGTCTTGTAGATATTTGAAACTCCCAAACAAAATGGCTTCTTCGCTGACCAAATGATGCTTCAGTGATAATAAATCTGTCCTTTTTTATATTCAGCTGTTTTATTTCATGAGCATCATCCTCGATCACAGTCGCAGCTGTTGAATCTGACAATTGCTATGAACGAAAGAGATGGCGCTGATGCTGATGTTGCATGAAGAGTAGTAACAGAGCCACATGGCGGCAACACACAACACGATGATACAGAGCTCGCCGCGTCCCAGACATCCTTTGTGCCCTTTGACCTCGCCCTTTATGCGCTCGATTACGTTGGCGTCCAGCTTTCTGCCCACCACAGAGTTCTTGACTGTTATTTGCCATTCTGCCTCCCCTGAGCAGCCTGCGGTAATGATGGAGCCAGCGGCCTGCAATAAAAATTCGCGAGTTATTTCCCTTGTCGATGAGATTATGACTAGAGCCTTTAATTCCAGCGCGGCGGTTTTAATTACCCATTACCCTGGAGCATAATCTTGCTGTGTTATGAGAATTGTTTTGTTTACATGTGGAGGGTATGCAGACGGAGAAAAACGTTATAGCCGAAGCAGGTTCAACTGAAGTGGCATGTTAGTGCTCTGGGTGGACGTGATGGGTCTCTCAGACCAGGAATGAACAGAAAAAATATTTATTTATTTAAATTAATCTAATGAAATAAATTACAGGCGGAAAAGGTGTGGTTTTGTAGGAAGGAGGGCAGATAGGTTTTAAAAACGAATTAGGAAATATAAAAAAATTAGAAAAAGTAAAAACAAGCCACACATCACATGGAAGGTGTCGTGAGATGACAGTCTATCTATACATATAAAGAAAGGTAGGAAAGAAGGAAACAAATTATTCAAGAAGAGATTCAAAGCTCAGCAGACATGACACTAAAGAAATGGAACAAAAAGAAGAGAGGTGAAGGGCGGAAGCTTCAGTGCAGAGATTGAAAAAGGCAGACAAGTGGGCAAGTTGACAAGTGGACAAGAAGACAAGACAAGGAAACGGAGGAAACTATGGAATCATGAGCTTGATAATTCGTCTTTTCCAGTTTCCCTTTGCCATTTAACTTGGAGAACCTTAATTGTTGGCGCTTTACCTTCACATCTGTCCCCTTGTTCTATGTCTTCTGTCTTGATGCCATTTAAGCTCTGGAAGCTAGTTGCTGGCCAGCCTTCCTGAAGTTTCTGGGAGGAAAAATGTTTCCCCTGCTAACTGAACTTGTCACGGATACCTTTCTCACTGCCAGCTCCTTCTTCTGTGCATTAGCCTCCCGCGCATACAGAGAAAGTCTTCAGTCCTTCATGCAATAATTTCGCGGCCAATGGATCGAAAATGCCAGGTCATCTGCAAACTCCTTTCACCACTCTGACTTAAGTCCAGTGTTGTATTCAGCTCGGTCCTGCTGACACGCTTGCAATTTGAAAAGTCAAATTATCGGCAGTTACAGACTTCTTGTCTGAGCTCGGCACCAGTTTGCTGCCCTCGCAATTTTCCACCCTCTGTCGGGCCTCTGTATCACAAGATCCGTAGCCATGACCACGAGGTAAACTTATTTCGTGGGTTGGTAGGAACATCACTCAAGGCAGCCGTGTTGTGTCGGTAAATAGGGGTAGACCTTAGGTAAGGGCTTGGACTTTGTACTGCCTCAGGGCCCTCTCTCAACCCTTGGTTACGAAGTGAGGGAAAGTCGATATGTTCTAGGAACACCAGGCAGGACCACAGTACCAGTTGTAAAGTAACAAAGCTTTAAGTTAAAGTGATTTCGGAGCCAGCGCTCAACCTCTGGTCCATGGTAACGATTGCGAGAGTTTGGATGTAAATCTGGCATCAGACCGTGTGAAGAGGTATAGGGTGCGATGATCACGAGAACACGTGACTTAGGGTGAAAGTACAGAGACAGCCGTTATGGTGGACCGAGTCTAGACATCTTCTTTGAACTTCATGTTGAGCAATATTTACGAACATCTCTCTCTCTCTTCCTTCTTTTCTCTCCATCCTTTTGCTTGTTGTTGAATGAGAGTGTGTCTACTGATGCTCCCTGTTGGTGCCGCTGCTAGTTATCACTGTGTGTGTATGTGTGTGATATACTATGAAATGTAGTTTTTGTGTATTAGGAACTTAGAGAGACAAAGATGACAAGAGATGATGGCGCCTGGGCTTTGTTGATGCAAAATACCTTTCACAGCCACATATAACATTCATTAAGAAGCAATAACCTCCAACATGTGTGAGACGAAACAGACCTGAACCATGTCGCCCTTGTGTCCCACAAGTAGCACCGAGCATGATGGCCAAAATCTAGCACCAGTGTCGTCTGCTAAATGTCTTTCCTTCTTCAGAGATTGTTGAGAAGAAGCAGAAGATCCAGAAGCTGAAGAAATTATTTCTGCCAAGAAAGGAAAAGAAACCAATATGCTTGCGATAGGATCGAAAAATCTACTTGCGACTGGCCTATTACCATTTCTTTTTTACAAGCGCTGGCAAATGAAAGAATTTATTGCATGAATGAGTGAGCGTGCACCCGTAATTATAATGAATGAACGAATAAATGTAGATCTTCAATTATAAGTGAGAAATGGATGTGCATCTTTAATTTCCTCGACATGAACATTTTCCAGGAATAAATGCAAATATACACAGGAAAAGTGTGTATACAGTAGTGCCAAAAAAAAAAAAAATGGATGGGCGAACAGACCATCAGAAAAATAACACATAAAAATCAGAAATTCAGGCACATATTATTACTGCATAATCTCCCACAAATGAAGCATTACTCCATCCCAGAAGTTTTGGAGAGATTGCCATTGGCATTTAGCCAGCGGAATTGTGGGACGGAGAGACAGAAAAAAAGTGCTTAGCGGAAGTGGAACATGACGGAACCCAAGGGATGCTAACGGGACAGAACTCTTGCGCTGCTTATCATTGTTTTCTAAAGATTTGTCATCCGTGCACAGTTATTTCACGAAAACTTTGCATCGGAGATTGGATGATTGAGTGAAATTGGAAACCACGCAAGAAACAAAACAGAAACCTCGTTGTTGGACGAATGTCTTCACGTGCGTGTGTCCGTCCGTCTGTTCATTCTTTCCGTTCGCTTTTTCTTCAACATCGTGATGAAGTAGACTTGGGGTAACTGTCAGGGTGTTTAGTGCATTTTAATCTCGGATAACTTGTTAGTTTTGCACCAGCTGAGATCTACACCCCAGTTTCCGTACACTTGCATGCTGGGCTTCAGCTTCCTCTACATGATATTAATTACGATTTTTCTTACAAAATAGCCGAATAAACTCAAATTCTGCATGCAAATCCTACAAACCCCAGTCCTGTCAGTGCCAACGACCCCTCGGTTCACTTTAAACCCTTTTGCAGACACTGCACGTCAAAACGAAATTTAATCCGAATTTTTTTCTTTTAAATATTTTTTTATACATTAAAATACCGGCGTGTTTATCGTTGATAAAACGTGAAACATCTTTTTCCTGTGGGGAAGAACCAAGAATTCGAGTTCTAATCGGAAATCTTAAAACAACTATGGAGATAGCCATTATCTTTTTGGAAAAATTTGACGGCACATATCTTTTTAAAACCTTTTCCATTTTTTGGTATTACAGCTTGCCTTCTGTTCTGAGTCGGCACCTCAGGCAGTCTGCAACTTGATCAGGTTTTTTCAGAGTAGACTGGTAAAGAAGGCTTTTGTTCAATTTTGTAGAAGACTTGGTTCTCTAGGAACTCGTTTTAGTAATGTCTATCATTTGAATACTGCGACTCCCACACTTTAGTTATTTTACTGGTCTGCTCTAGGCAAAAAAAAAAAAATAAAAAAAAAATAAAAAAATAAAATTTAGGGATTTTTTAAAAACTTAAATAGAAGGAAGTTTCCAAAACTAATTCACAACGACCGTCTAAAGAAAATATTCCTCTTGCAGTTCATTTTTTTTAGTTTTCACCGAGAGGGAAATAGTTTTTCTTTAAAACCCATTTTTTAGTTCCGTTTTGTTTTCTTTCGATTTTGGAGGGATTATTATTAGTCATATTCTGCAAATGTCTAAATTTTTGCTTTTTTTAAAAAACGATGTTTTGCACTTTTATAATATTAAAAAAGCTTAGCATCTCCAGGAGTAAAAGCACACTAACCTAAATCG
>SRHC01000233.1:57900-83815 GCA_004794325.1 Pomacea maculata
TTCTGCAAATGTCTAAATTTTTTTCTTTTATGTAATTTTTTTAAAACGATATTTTGCACTTTTATAATATTAAAAAGCTTAGCGTCTCCAGGAGTAAAAGCACACTAACCCAAATCGGTTGCTGAGAGTAAAACATTCAACTTAAAGTGACATGGAGTAGAAATCTCTATAATGTGACATTAAGTTTTCAAGAAGAAAATCATCACTAAGAAACTAGGAAGTAGCTAATGCATACAGAACAAAAACTTTAATTAAATTTGCATTTTCTGCTCGATTTTGAGGTTCAGACTCGGAAGACAAATTTGACAAAAATAAATAAATTACAATTAAGAAAGAAATACACAATTAACTAAATAAACAAACAGTTTATTATTTTAGAAAATAGTCTTCATGCCAGAAGGTCTACAACGATTGAACACACACACACAAACACACACACACATATCAGTATATTTATGAAAATGAGAGAAGACCCTCTAGAATGTTAGTCATGGAACACGAGCTATGCTGAATTTCTAGGACTGGTCTTGAGAGAAAGAGTCTGGATGGGGGACAGGGGACATGGGAGGCAGAAAAGATCATGTTATTTATAGCCACGCTGACGTCACTGCTTTGACCTTATGTAGAATGACCTGAGTGTAGGACACCGGTAGCTCATGGCAAGATTTCCGCAAGAAAGGGAGACCAGAGAAGAAAGAAAGAAGAAGAGAGAGAGAGACGAATGAAAAGAGTGAACACCACTTAAGACCTTTCCAACCACCACAGCTGGTGCTCCTGTCGCACATCGCTTGTCACAAATGCAGCTTTATGCTAGAATCCGCTGGGTAAGAATTGGTTGTCTTGGTTCCAGATCTTGGGTGGGCTTTTTCGTCTCTGCATGTGGCACGTGTTTACAGGGCTGTTACTTTGGTTACTAATTCAGAGTAAAACACGCAATTCTCTCAACAACCACCACCATCAACACCACCGCCACGACCACTACCACCTCCTCCTCCTCCTCCATCAACATACAGCTTGTCCAAGATAAGTGCTTTCGGCTAGACCAATGTTGTGAAATGGACCAAGAGTATTGCTCCTAACACTAACCCTCGGGCTATACTTCTGAGGAGCTGCAGTGCTGACGTCACAGCAAAAAACAGTTGGCCAAACTGGTCGTCAACTTACCTTAACTTTCTAGAACTTAAATGGCCGACAATCTCAGTATACACCTTACATGGTGCCGCAAAATGTTAAATATTTTGTACAGATATTCATTATACATAAATCATAGAGTGGTTAGGACATCAAAAAATTATGTAGCTACAGCATTTTCAAACCAAACTTTCCTTTTAGACAGTAGATAAAGCGGTTTGACAGGAAATTTGGAAACCTTCCATTACAACCATGTCTTCGGCAGAAAAATGGCGATGGCCAGCAGGTCAAAGTTGAAGCACCAAACTATCGAGACTAGTGTCTTTTAAATGCAATATCATAGCTGATTTTCGTCGCAGTGAGTAATGTTCACTCATTCCCTTGATGTGTGATTCTTTACTGCCTGTATAAATAAACTATTAGAGAGTGACATAGTCTGCATAGTCGACATGTATGTCTCATAACAAACCAGAACAAAAGTAAAGTCAGTATGACTCAGGACCAAACTTTCTGCATCAATAATGTTAAACAAACCTCAGAACATTCCACGACCTACGTAAACTCGTCTCGGTGAACGAGCGACAGTTGCGATGTGTCAGAGGGAGGTAGTCAGACGGAAAGGCGAGGAAAATATCCAGGACTGGGCTGGAAGCAGGCAGGTTGTCTGTAAGTGCCACCTATCCCCATGACATTTCAGATTCTGAGAGGACGATCCACACAGACACTGCCCCGTCACAGTCTTTCGAGACCATGAATAATAATAACAACAACACTGATGATACAAACGCTGTCGGTCCATAGCAATAAAAAAGTTTCATAGGATCATCCCTCTCTCTTTCCTCTCCCCCAGCCCCAACAACTTACCGTCTGTCATTCCAGAAGAGTGCAGACTGGAGTGGCAATACCAGTTTGTCCATGTCTACACCAAAGAAAGTTCAAGAAGTCTGCTGTGTCTGATATTAGTGCAGGTCGTCGGTTAGTTCGGTAGAATGCGTGGGATCGGAATAATTCTTGCGAGCTCATGTCTTGTTGTTTTCTCTGTCAGCTCAGTTTCAGAACTCAGCTCCAAATTGCAAGCTGAAATGTGAAAAATGTGAAAAATGTGAACCGAGAATAGCGGAAACTAGAATCTTTATTATTCTTTGAGCATCTTTAAGAAAAGGGATCGCTGCTGGTCCTATTGTGTATTTCATTACTAAAGTTTCAGAAAAAGATAATCATTTGTTAAGTTTTATTAGCCTGCTCTTAACAAGTTATCGATATCTCGAGATGTGGAAACTTCATCGCCGGCCTCTCATGTCCCCATGTTTTAGAGGAATCCAGCTTTCTTACCTCCATGTCCTCAAAGGGTCATGATGAGCTGTCACTATCCTATTTCAATGAGTGTTTCCTTTCTTCTTTTTCTTCTTTTTTTGAGAGGGCTATCAAGAGGGGAGTAAAAGTGATAAACGAGTATAATTACCAATCCCTAACAGTTTGAGAGAGGCTACAAGTGAATGTCTGCAAAAAGTGTCCCTAGGGAAATAAACTCCTAGATGGGGACTTGCGAAGATTGAGGAGAAAACCAAGTTTGTACAGACGAGCTAAGGGCAACTGTAGAATCTGTGTTAACACTTATACCTCCATTCTACAGGAAGTCATCTACGTAATGTAAAGTCGTTTACTGGAGTCCTCAGGCAACCACAGTGTCCGAGAGGTGGACGAGAATCCAGGGACTAAGGTTGTGGCCGAAAAGAAGGGTCATCAGGTGCAAAACGCAGGAGCATATGAACTAGACTAGTACATCGGGACATTATGTAGAAACACTGAATATTTACCTGGATTTATGGAGAATTTAAGCCGTCTATTTAGCAAAGAACTCAGTCATCAAGTGTTAAAGGTCCCCATCTCTCTTCAGATTTTAGCAACGAGTAACTTTTCTAAAGAAATATCTTTAACTGGCGTCTAGCTCGGGGATGAGCTTTAAGCACTGACGAGAATTTATTTTATGTGAAATCTAGGACAGCTTTTTGTAGAATAGTTTGATTTCCTGCCGGAGGGCTGCTGCTCACGCGGTGTCTTTTGAGTAAAGGGATCCTGTGTACTCTACAACCTCGTGGAAGATGTGAAAGTCTGTCTGACCTCCTTCTCCACCCGATTAACCCAGATGTTAGGGAAAAATGGGTGTTCTAAAGTTGACAGAAGAACCACCTGAAAACTCGGACAGGTGCAGCGTCCTTAGAGTACACTATTAGAGCAGTGAAAAGATGGTGATCGTACTTGAAAACCTTTATTCGGTGATTGGGGTGGAGATGAGCACAAGACAACAAAACAAAGCTTAACATTCGGTTTATGTTGTCCTCGAGTTCAGTAACAGTCTGCTACCCTGAAGAAACGCTTCTGAAGGAAAACGAAGTCACGTGGCGTGGAACATTTGTAGCCCCGCCAGAACGAGGCTCTACACAGACGACGCCATCAGAATGAGGAGAGCTGATGAGGCCAAAGGTCGGAAGGGGGGCCGTGCAGACGGTCCTGTCGCCAAGCATCGGCATCTACCTTTATCCCAATGAATGCTTGTCTGGCGCAAACTAAGCAAGCCCGCCTGTCCTCGCCACTTAGTCACAACCCGAGACACTCCATGAAAGACCAGCGCCGCCTGTGGATCCGGAAGCCAGTCCGGCCATGTCCAGTGAGCGGAAGAAGGAAGATAAAGTGCCACTCGCCTCTGAAGTCACATTCACACAACAGCTAGTCTTCCGCAACTCCTTATTCGCCGACCAGCAGGAGACACGCATGAGCAGACAAGATGGAAGGACTAGCTAGACACAAGCGATGTGAGGAGAGTTTTTTTTTTTTTTTTTTGAGACGAGGATTCACACACGAGATGCAAAAAGTTATCTCGTGGTGAACGTGTTACGATCTGAACTTCGTTTACATACAGTCCAGTGGCGTAGGACGATGTTTAGCTTTGGGACAAGGAGGATAACTCATTGCTGACAGTGAACGATACTCACATCCACTGCAGTATTTGTCTACAACATAATGATGTCAGGCGCCATCAGACGACCACTTTGCTCTCAAGTATATTATTGAGTTCGTTTTTAAAAATAATAAAAAAAAAAATAACCTGACCCCCGCGTCCGCCTTCACCACCGACCAGCTCACAGTGCGCATGCGCCAAATAATTGACGAAATACCCTCATTACCTAGTCAGATCTTTCTTTCTGGGGCTGGTAGCTGCACGTCTACCGTAAATCGAAAATGCTGTATGGACTGAGTCTGGTAGGATACAGGAACGTATTATCTTATTATTTTCACCCCTTCGAATCCAGACACATCGACATCTTAGTTTTGGAATGAGCCAAAACTTTCTTTGTGTCTCTGCTGTTTCGGGTTCCTACTCTGGCCACACTAGTCTGACGACACAACTCACCACTATACTCTAATTAAAATTTTCAAACATATTGCCCAGTGTGCAGAGAAATTATTTAATTTGACTTTGAAATATCCATTTGCTGCTTTTTTTCGATTTTTTAAAGTAAGGTTTGATTATAAGTTTCAAGCCTCACCCTTTGACCTAGACACAAGCGATTTTGGAATCGGAGTTTGCCCGTTGGAGACACTTATCCAGCTGGTTTACCACCTAACCTAGGGTAATTTTACCTTGGGATAAACTGCCGATATGCAGCCCAGGGAGTTCAGCAAACCACAAAGGTACAGCAAAGTCTCAAATGCAATCTCTTAAAAACAGTCACTGAAGCAGATGTAATCCGTTAAATGCATTATCCTTCAATAAAGGACAATATCAATCATTGTTACAGCTCCCCAGGCCTCCCAAGCAAGCCGGTGTTCATTACAGTCTTCAATACTGTAGGAGCGTGAAATATATTATATATATATGTGTGTGTGTGTGTGTGTGTGTGTGTGTGTTACAAAAGTCGTGTACCATTAGGAATAGATGGTTAATGACAGGCCATACAAGCTAATGCTACTCAGTAAATTTAACTGGAAAAACGGAAATTTTCGTCTAGTATTCCTTCTAAAAACAAATTTTAAAATAACTTGTTCAGTTCATCCCTTCTCTGTTTCTTCGTCCATCCTTCTCTACCACATCCCCATTTTTATGTTTCTCTTTCTCTCTCGCTTGCTCTCTCTCTCTGTTCTTAGCAATCAAATGAAAAACTGTCGCCTGCCCACTTCTGATAAATTTCTGAAAAATAAAGACAATAAATGAGAAAGAGTTTGTAATTTTGTAATCATCGCAATCATCAAGCCCCGAAAATAAAAATAAAACAAAAAGAAGGAAATGCCTTAAAAATAAAAGCCTGTGGAATGGCCAGCAGATTCAGGTCATATCTGGTCATGGCGACTGCTAGTTGTCCCTCCTGTAGTGCTTGCTCTTCGTGACTGATAAATGTTTCATACGCGTGAGACCCGTGTGACCAATGCATCATCCGAGAATTATCGAGTGGAAGTGAAAACACTCACTGCGATTTGCCTGTTTAAGGAACCGATTTCACTTCTGCTGTCAATAATAATATTTATCCTTTTTTTTTTTTTTTTTTGTAAAGGAAACGCCGATCTCTGTTGGTGGCTTTGGAAAATATCACTTTAAAATATTGGGTTTCTGATGATGAATACTGCGGATGCTCCGACTGGGAATTTCTTTTTAATTAAACCCGAAAGTTGATGATTTTAACGTCTTTCTTTCATTCACTTTTATTCTTTGTCTTTTTTTTTTTCTTTTTTCAGTTTTTCATCCTTCTTCCGGTTTTTCTTTAATTTCCCCAGCTTTTATTCTATCCTTTTTTTGTTCTTTCTTTATCTCCTATTTATTTATTTCTGTCCTTATGTATTTCTTTGTTTATTTTTTTTATGTATTTCAATTTCTTTCTCCATTTCTCTTGTCTTCGATTGCTCTAGTTTTTATAAAATTTTCTAACTTTTCTTTTTGTTTTTATTTTCTAATCAAGTCGGGCGGACGAAGAAATGGAGAGGTTAAGAAGTACTTTCGGACACGCCTTCTGGTAAATGTCACATGGCAGTATGCTTCTCACAGCTGATATCCTCATCTTACTGCACCAGCAGATTCCGAGAGCAAATACCAGAAATTTAATCAGATTTATTCCCCGCCTTCTGGCGCGAAGTGAGATCCTGACGAGGCTTCCATTTTAACGGAATTCGAGGGAAGATGCTCTGAGGCTGCGAGACCTGAGAGGAAGGTTCGTCCAGCATGAAGACAAAAATCCCATTCCTGAAAAAAGTAAAACTTTTTCACTAGAGTTGCTCCTTTAAGTAGAATTTCCTATTGAAAATCAGAACTTTTGTGGTGTCGAGTGGACTGGGGTATAGGGAAAGGTTTCGGGTGGATGTCGTTCTTCCAGACTAAACTCTCGACTCAGTAGCCGGCACTAACTCAAGATTCAAGTGGCGACAAAACCATTTAGGTAGCAGTGAACCTAAAGATTTTTTAAAGCTTCTCAGAAAGAATTTTTCTTCCTCGGAGGACTTTAACAAAAGGCGTTGACCGTGACTTATAGAGAGTGAAGGGTGGTTGCAATAGGTTGCTTTGAGATTGAATTTCCTTCAGACGTTGAGTCTGGTGCGAGGGTCGACAAACTTCGTAACGAACGCAGTAAAATAATTTTAGTTGACATTGTCTGTAATAACCTTTTGATTTACACATAAGAGACATGGAAAGCATGCACTGTGTAGTGAACTAACGGCTTCTGTGCTCTCAGACTAATGTCTTCACGGGTGACTTGACCCGCCAACATGTCGCCGGACCAACGGTGCTGCACCAAAGTACGGAACCGAACTCTAAATGAAAGTGATGATAAACAGTGCTGAATTCAATGTGCTCGAGCGGGTTCGTTCTGCCAGTTTCAAGATTTATACTTTAAAACGCGTTTTATGAAATGTATACATTTTGGAATGCATGCTGGATAAGCGAGTGTTTTCAAAGTTCCAGCGTTTTTAAAGATATGCGTAACAAACTTGTCAAAATTCAGGCACAGTGGCATTTGTGCATGATGATAATCTCATTTTCCTTTAAAAAAAAAACTAAGTTTGCGGGCAGGGACGTCTGCAGGATTCAATGGTCAAACCATTTATGTGGGATTGCAATAAAGGAACGCTGTATCACTGGAGTGTTACATTGCATTACCTAACAATCCGACTCACTAATCATTTTTTTATTAAATTGTCTGAGAAGGAACCGCTGATTTTCCAACTGAATTTGTCTGATTTTCTTTCATACCATCTTCTAATGATCTATTAGATTTTCCTCCGTATTCAGTGCGAGGAAAGACCACAGAATAACGATGGAAACTGCTTTCCTTATAAGTGTTATGTCCATCAATATCACGTCCATCACTACTGACACGATAACACGCTGTGGGAGAATTCATTTCACAGGATACGAAGTTTCTCACTACTTCTGGCAGTTCGGAAGTGGAAGTGGAAAAAGATGGATCAAGTCAGTATTTTTTTCACGATCGTCCAGATTTGTCTCCAAATATCTTCTGAGAGAAGTTGTTGGACAAAGGTTAGACGTGTCTACCCTTGCAGCAACAGAATCGGTATGTGTGTGTGACCACGAAATAGAGAGAAAGATATCTATATATACTATTGCTTCATTAATGCTTAACACGCTTGGTGTGCGACTGTCTTGAATACAAATTACCAAACTGTATAGAGTGTCCATGCAATAAGTCTGAAGACTGTGGTCTCCTTTCCCGAAATGTCCCTACGAAGACGTGTGTAATCTTGCCAATGCCACTGCCACCTTTGAGACAGTAACAGAAAAGGAGAGAAAAAACCTTCTTTGGGTTTGCAACCAGAAATAAGTTCCATTGTAACTGCTGTGACGGGGGAAGAAATCTCCCAGTGTCCCACGCTGCTTCAAGCAAACGACTTTATCTTGTGAAGACAGACTGCAGTAGAAGAGTGACATTGGCAATTATGTCTTTCGTGTGCCGAACCTCTCTGGTGGTTTATGTCTGGATGATTTAAACCCTGAGGTACATTTGTTTTAAACTTACAGTCGCCTGGTCTTTCGTTTTCATCTCCCAAATTAGCAACATTTTTAACTTCTTTTTCATAGTTCTTCGGCTAATGTCCTATAAAAGATATCCTCACACACACAAACACACACATTCGCGCGATGTATATATATAAGATGAAATTATTAATATAATAATAAAGTATACCTATTTTATATTTTGATTTTTTTTTAGAATACAATTTAAAACTATTTTTAAATTACGGAAGCTTTCATCGCCCTTTTGTGACACTACATTTAAAGATTCAAAATTAAAGTCGCATAAATAGTTTATTAACTGTACGTTTGAAAGGCAGCATAGTTAATAAAATCTGCCACAATTTCTTTTTTTTTTCGTAACATCTCTATAATGTTAGCAGTTTGTGCAATTAATTATACATCTTTGAGTACTTTTATCTTGTTAATCCATTTGTTTACTTAAATCTCTACCGATGTTTTGTTTTGTTTGATACTGCCCTCATGCTCGCAATCATACATTGAGGATTCTTCACTAATATTCTGTTACACGTTGCAGATATGTTCATTCCCCTCAAAAATTTTCCCTTGGTGTCTCGATACTGCCATCGTGTGAATACACTTACCACCAAACCTCCCTCACCCGACACTTTTCGCTAATGTTCTGTTTGTAAAGAATTGCATCTTGTGGATGCATTCATCACCAGAACCCTCTGACGGTCTTTACTAATGTTCTGTTTGTAGATATTGGCACAAGTCTGGAGTACATCTGGGAATGAACTATGGATTCAGACTACGCCACTGACATGAGTGTCGAGGCTGCTGCTGCTGCTGCTGGACTAGAGAGTCTGGTAGGTTCTGACCATTCCATTCAGTTTCTTGTTTCTCTCCATAGTAGACATGCATTCGATCACAGCAATATAATATGAGTGTTCGCTGTTATTCCATATCTCTTTACTAGAAAACAATAATTTATCCTACATTTTTACTGAATCCACTGCAGCTGTTTTGATACATTCGTGATTATGCTATTCTTTTTATTTCACACTCAATTTTCTAGTAAATTTCGTTAGGATAGTTCACGCTATTCAACTTACTATTTAAATTGTTCGAATCTCCTAATGTTATATTCCATATTTTCGACTACTCTTTACGATATAATACTAAAATATTCATTTTATGTGTGCTTTTAACAAATAGTTTATATCCTTGGTTAAACATTGTAGAAAATGTATTTACATGTTTAATTTAAATCATGAAAAAGACTAAATGTGGAAATAGTCGTTGGGGAGTAAGGTGCTAAAGACTAGGTCATGAACGGTTGTAAGCGGAGTTACCTGCTCAACTCCCTCGCCACCCTATCCTCATCAGCCCAGTCTAGGGTCTGGTACCCATTCGATAAACACGGGTATCGAACCGACTAGTTTGCGTCCCCGGCTTCGGACTCAATTTTTCGGGATTTAATCAACTTTTTCTAGATACGCAGGCTTAAGGTTGTATTCACTTTTTTTCAGAACTTTCACATTTCTGTTTTCAAACAACCCAAGATATTGGAACGTACAGCCACTGGTCTTTCGTCAAGAACACTGAAAGCACACATCTCTATGTGGAGTACACAAGCCATCCGTAGCCCTGTATGCCGAATACATAAAAGGGACGCGCGGTATCTATTTATTCAGAGCCAGGCGCAAAGGGAGGCAACTGTCGGTCCTGTCTGTTTGTCGGAAATCCCCTTGTCGCCCAAGTCTGCTCCTCTGCAAGACATTGGCATCGAGTTAAGACCGACCGGGAATCTCAGAAACCGCCTCGCGCCAGATCGGAATCGATCTCGCGTTTTCTCGAATTAGCGAGAAGTCGAGCCCCCCTCACCCTGCATCTGAACAGCACGAGACCCGCGCGTGCGACATTTCAGTGCGCTTCCAATCAGACCAGCAGAATGGAGTTGTCGAAATACGTCATCAATACTGTTCTTGTGACGTAATATGTTGTGAATGGAGCTGGAACGTAATAAGTTGTAAAGATCATGAGTGTGACGTGATAAGATTTAAATGGTAGATTTGTGACGTAATAAGTTGCAAATAATGTCATTAGGGTTTATGATGTCATTATAATTGTAATTAGTAGACTGCGTTGACGTAAGCAATACGTCAACACTCTTCATCTTGCTGTCTTTTCTATGCGTGCATGTGCAGAAAAATGTGTATGTCTGTATGTGTGTATGTGTGTGTGAGTGTGTGCATGCGCAGATATCTATGTCTTCTTTATAGATATATATATATGTGTGTGTGTGCATTTATTTGTGTACGTAGATCTATTCTTCTATGTTTGTACGCATATACGTGTGTATATACCTATTAATCTCTACCATTTCTTCACCCTGAATTACATTTACCGACCACAAAATTTATTCCACCCATCCATGCTTCACTACCATGTCAACCTCTTGACCTCTGCTAAATAATAGCGGTGACGTCACCACCAATGATCAATAACTGCCAAAACATTTATCAGCCGCTGACAAGTGTGTTAATGAAGCAGCTTCCGGTCTTGTCCCACTCCGTGACCAGCAGTCATAGGTCAGGTCTGCAAGCAGGCAGCTGCTTGTGAATAATCACTCAGTCTTCGTGTGACGTATTCACAGACTCCGTGACTGTGTAAAACACTGTGGGATGCCAGGCTGCTCCTCCATTCACTGCTACCGAACTTGATGATACGAAAGAGTTGAATAGAAATAAAGGAAAGAAAGAAAATTGAATTTATTTATCGAAGAAGCCTTCGGCCCCTTTCAAGAGTACTAAATACAATATTAAAAAATACAATAGAATATACATCATAAGCTATACAAACTGTATAATGAACAAAATAGTCAACTGTTAATTAAATTTTGCACTTCGAATGCTTCATAGATGTAATTTGTTACATTATCAACTATATACTTGTCAGCATTTGTTAGTGGTACAGATAAAAGGAAAGCAGATGGATGTTGATAATACGTTTAGGTTATACGATTCCTATCGTTCTCAAGCCGCCTGTTAAAATTCAACATCATCTGCTACAGCGACCTCTGGAGACATACGCAGCCTTTAAAAAACTACACCTTTAGAGAAATATTAGAACAGAAACTTCTTCTTCGCAAAATACTGAGAAGACATTTACTTGTGCTCAGTCATGGTCGTACCTATTAGTCATTAAGGACAGCGTGTGGGGGAAAAATGAAAAAAAGCCATAGATTTTCTGCCAACGGATATGACGTGGTCATCCAGCTACATGCGACACCACGACGCAGCCGTAGTCCACAGAGTGATGATGAACCAGGTCAAGAGAACTGTGATAGGTTGGCGAGGAGAAAAGGCTGAGTCCACGAAAGAAAAATCAAGGGCGAAAAACCTAGAGACGAGAGGAGAATGCGATCTCGGAGTAACAAAAACAAGTCAACAGTACGTCTGTTTTTGAAACCTAATTAAGTCCGTCGCCTTTATGCTTACCTCTTCTGGAAATTTTCAAGCCATTTATTAAAGTTTCATTGTGTTTTTACGGAGCTCAATTTCCACTGAATTCCGTTACACATGTAAAAGGGCGCTGGTAATCTTGTTTCCTTTAATAATAATAATAACAATTATTATTATTATTATTATTATTATTATTATTATTATTATTATTATTATTATTATAAGAGAACAAATAGATATATTTTCCCTTGTGGATGCGAGCTGTGGGCTTGACACGAAAGACTGAAACGAACTGACAGTCAACACTACGAGAAACAAGAGTAAGCACAGGTCACCCTGGCAACATTAACTAATATATGTATATGGGGAAGAGGATGTGTGCCAATTCGCTATCACCTTTGACTCCTATTAATTTTTATTTTGCTATTTCCTTCCCTAGACGCCTCTCTATAAAATATTCATTAATTTATTTTTATTCTGTCGCGCTGCCAAGACCAAGAAAACATGGACATCTATGATCTCCTTTGTGTTCTCAGCAAAATCTTGCACAAAGAAGCAAAAGTAAAAAAAGAAATGATGGAGTTCTCAAATAAGACTTCGTTAAACTCGTTAACTTAGCAGGCAGTATTTATTCTTGAAACGGTGTCCACCTTAAAGCCCGAATTATTTTTAAAAGATTTGCGCCCACTTCAAACGCTGTTGGCTCCACGGACCCCCAGACAGCTAATGAGACTCATTTCAATGCAAATGTCTTACGACCATCGGTTCATGTTCTTTTAATTTTTTTAATGACCTAATTTTTTCTCTTTAGTGCACTAAGGAATTTCAATATCTTTTAAAGTGATTGCAATAAATGAATAGATTATCGGGGATGCTAAAAGCAATATACAAAAATGATGAACATGCTGACTGGGTGTATTTCTCGAGAGATTTTATTATCTACCAGGTAAGAAATCCAAGAATTCTCTAAGGTGCCCGTCCAGCAAGAAAAGTGATAAAGTTTGATGCCTTGCCGACTTCTGTCTCAATGTGTTATAGTTACATATAAATATGCTCGTGTAAATACCATGGAAACGCATTCTTTGTCACGCTGTGCACAGCAGTCAGATTCTGAATTTGGGTTTTTTATCTGATTTTTATCTTTAAAAAAAATCATCTCTATCGAGTTCATTGAGTAAGAAAATATGTGGATTTTTCTCACTTTGTGCTTAACTCAGTGTGGCAGTTTCAATTTTTTTCGGGTGATCTTTCTCATTGCATCGCGTGCAAAGTTTTGTTGAAAGCTGCAACTGCACCGAGTGTCGTCTCTGCTCTATTTACCTTCCATTTTATGCTTCTTTAAGTTGTCAGATTTATCTCTCGTCTGTCTGAAGCTGCGTGCATGAAGGTGTTGTAGCATTTACATTTTGTCGGCTCTTCTCTGTCGTTGCAAAAATTCACCTAACCCTCCTGACGGTGAAGAAGGGGGAGAGAGCTGTGGAGGAGCGGATGATCTATCGACGAGGCACCCGACTTAACACAGGTCCCAGTCCCCTCGTTAAATCTTGATCGCTACCCGATCCCAGCAGATATTTATAGGATATGGCTATGAAAGCAGATTACTAATGACTTCCAAATTCTTGGAGAATGTTTTCAATCTTCAAGCAGTTCACGCAGCAATGCTTGAACCTGGATATGAGCTTACTCTCCTTTTTATTCCTTCTTTTTCTCTCCTTCTCGCTCCTTTCTCTGTGTCGTACTTCCTTCCTTCTCCCCACGAGATTCTCACCTCCCGCTCCCCGGTTGCAGATTGAATTCACAGCTCAGTGTATTTTTGACCGAGACTAGGCAACCAGCCAGATTTATATAGAAATTAGATACACAACCTGCTGACGTCCTCGGCAAAGTTTCTCCCAGACTGAAGACAAACTCCTCCTCAAAAATGAAATCGATCAGCTAAATAATAAGCTTCGTCACGTAGGCGCTCTGTCTGGAGTGTAGTGCGTGATTAGCCATATCGAGGCTGATAGTACAGCATCATCTTGCCTCGTTCTCAGTTCAAAATGTTAAAAGAATGTCTGAAGTGGTGTTTTAACCCCCCTTCGCGCCAGTAACCACCTTGAAGTGGCTGCCGGCACAGTCTTCGTGCTCTGCAATCTTGAAGACCTCACCAATGGCTTGGTCGATGAAAACAAAGATGTTTTGAACGTCCTCGACAAGGAAATGGCCGCTGATTAGTTCAAAACTAGTCAAACACTACTTCACCTTTTCTTCAGACGTCACCTCGGGACGTTCTTGTCGTCTGCAATTTGTTGCAGCTGTCGGGAATGAAGGAGGTGAAATGAAATGTGTTTCGCCTCTTTTCAGGCCCATCCGCCATCCGACAGCCATCTGCAAGGGATATGGGCTTCTTTGTGTTATCTGACCTCGGCTCACAAGTGCTGTGAAGACCAGACAAGATTTCCCAATGACACGACATTATTCCGCTCACGAATACCTGTTAAGATGGCATGATGGTGTCTAAGGGAGGCTAGTCCTAGAGGTTAATAGATTCCTCCTCCTTTATCTCCATGCGGAAAGATGACTAAGTGATGCGGAATCTTGTTAAATAAGTAAAAAGCTACATCTAAATAATAAAAATGACATCAAAGACAGTCCTGTGAGTTTTGATTTTGAAGTTTGGCATAGAAGGCAATAATAAAACAAAAAATATATCCTAGTCACAAAGCATTTACAGAATTTACAAAAGCATTCATTATTAAATCACATAAAAAATTCTGAGCCTGATTTCTCCATATTTACCAAAGAATATCCACAATTATCACGGTGTACCAACGACATAATTAGATAGTTAACCGTGACATATTTCTGAAAGGGGAAAGGTCAAGCCGTAATCAACTCGAAGACTTTGCTGCTCTTGTTCCAACGAACCAAGCAGGTGACATCGTGCGGAAGTAACTGGTCTCGTGCTTTGCCAGAAATGTATTGCTGTCACGTGCTGGGTCGTTGACCTCGGTCCCAAGTTCATCTGCTATGAGTGCAAAGAGGTTACGGGGAAGAAGATGGCCCGGCAGTTAGCGGTCTTAAGCAGAAGGCATCAGCAAGTCTGGCAAATGTCTGTAGTCGGACCGTTGTCTCTACGGTAGTCGGAGTTGTTACGAGTCTGGCCGCCTCGTGTACAGCAATCAGCATTTCTCACATCCATGACAATTCAATCAGATTCGCAGACGAGGCATCATATTAAGGCATCTGGCCGGTCTGCTTGCTCCTTGCGACTCTGACAAGCAGGCAGCCCGCCATCTGCCTGCTGTGACGTGTACATATTGTGATCATTGCATACAAATTACCTCCCCTTCTTGCCTGCAATCTTCTTCCTAGTTGACCGACTTCTGCACGCCCACCAAGCACATCAGATGCACCTTAAACCAAAATCGAAACTCTTACATTTAGCTCTGCTGTAACGTTGCCATTAGTTACAGGATCATGTGGGGGGAGGGAGGATAAAATGGTGAATTATTGCTTGAAGACCGTAACAGGTTTGACATAAGACAGGATACCAGACTGATGTTCCCCTGATGTACTGCTCCATTTCCGAGGCTCGGTTCAACTAAACATCTCTTTCAAAAAGGAAGGCATCTCTGTTTGGTTTGCACGCGCAGTATTCTTTCTTCCAGGGGCACTCTGTTATTTTTCAGACAAACATCATTCTGTCTTCAACATGTAAAAAAAAAACTAACATTAGGACTTTATTTTCATTTGCATAGCTATGCAAGCAGTGTGTAGTCCTTGTGAATGTGTGAGTGTGTGTGTGCGCGTGGATCATTTCCGGTGATATTATTACAGGGAGTTTTAATGAACCTGATATTCCTTGCACAGAAAACTACTCAAAACTCAGCAAAGTCACACAGTTACAAACTCTTCAAACTCCTCTGTTGTTGCCGGGAGTCCTTCACCTAAATCCCTGAAAAGGTTCTCGGGTCAGTGAGGTCAGAAGACTTCTGGGAAAAAGTTGAAAAGAAGCTTTTCATCCTCGGCCCTCTGATTGGAAAGATGGGCAAGATGGTGGAGTCTGGGTAGGTAGGAGTGACCATTACACTTGCCCGCAGCTTGATAAGAAAGTGCCAGCGGATGAGGGTGTAGGTTCGGCGGGTCTACCCAGTCTTTCAGCGAGAAAATGGGAGACTGGCTGTTTTCAGACAAGATGATGAACTTAGCCAGAGGCATAATAAGTACTTCACGTCGGAATACTATTTGTCCTTCCTCGCAAACTTCTGTCCTAAGCAAGTTTTCTGTCCGTACATCCTCTCGGATGATCAGATTATCTAGGCAAGCTGAGGGATACAATTATTTCCCTTCAATACAGTTTCCAAGTGTGTACCATATGGTTTCTGGCATTGAAAAAGATCTACTTGATCATTTAAAAGGAAATAAAAGCATTTATAGATATTTTCAGTGTGTTGTCAAAGGTTTGGTATACTTTAGCGCATGAAGACGGTTGTTCTGTTAACCATATTAAGTAATAAGAATGTTTAACATTTATTCAAAAATCTGCAGTCAGTAAAGAAGGGGTTAGATGCCAACCGGATGGTGTCTCTGTCTATTTCGTAGGGTACAAGTATTCGATAGCCTGTGTGTCCGTTCATGAGCAGCCTAGCTGACTGCTTCGTCTAGCCATCCACTAGCTGCCTGCTACGTGTTGTGCGTATGGACGCCACCAACGGTTACCCTCGGCGAGGTGTAAAGGTTAAGCCGAGAGTAAACCTACTGTCGCGTGACCTGCATTAGTTCCTTCCAGGAATAAATCTTCCCAAAGTCCGGGTAGAAAGGAGGATTAATCTGTTCCAATCGCGACAACCAAGCCGCTGGGCAGTGACACTCTGATCCATTTTGGAGAGAGGGATGACAGCCTCCGTCCTCGGGAAGAGCATACGCAGGCTGTCATAGGAAGAGTCTTTCTAATAAGTGCCCCAAGGATTTATCGCTGACCGAATACACAAATGATGCCATGAGAGAGTGTGTACATCGATGACGTCATGACAGACTACAATTACGGTCCAGTCCGTTGTGAATTATGATCAAACCTTGTACTTGATCCAATCATGATGATTGATGATGATTATTATTATTGATGATGATGGATGATGATGATGATGATTAGTATTATTATTGGTGATGATGGATGATAACGTAAAAATTCAATTCTGAAAAAAGATAAAACTTCTTTACTCACTTTACTCTCATGGTTGGTTTGTGTTCCAACTGATTCCGTCTCAAGGGTCTTCTATCCTGGGTATCGCTGCTTCGGTGAACAACGCCTCTTGAGCTGGTCTTCCTTTCGATTCCTGGTGGAAGTTATCTTCTTTATTCCGATCCGTTACACACTGAAGTTCGTCGTAACAATGCAGGTTTAGGATTTACATACGGGTCTTGCCGCTGTCTGTAGACAGAGCTGCGTGAATACGAAGCATCTTAGTGGCCTCAGAGCCAAGCGATTTGCTGCCGCTTGGGATGTTCACGGGACGTCGCTCCCAGTCTCATACACTTCCGGTCCGTCAGGCTCTTTACAAGTCAACATGGTTTGCCCAGACCCACAGCTGACCAAACCTTAACAGTCGTAGTCTTTACTATCATGAGATGCACTAAACGCTGAACAAAGCTGCTAAACACTGTGTAGCCGCACTAAAAACTTTAGACGAAGCTCCGATTAAAGCCAGGCGGGACTGCACTAAAAAAATCTTAAACTACATTAACAGACTATATCAACTAAATACTGATTGATATTGCACTAGACACTAGATCCACTTCTAGGTTCAAGAGCAAAGCGGAAAAGAGAATCATCAATCAAACAACTGCCAAAAGTTGAATTTGTTGACACTGCTCAAATAATTTTCTTCGAGACAGTTTAAGACAACAAATGTGTTTTCTTTCGGAAAGAAAATGACCAGTGAAAAATCTGAAGGGTTGATTTGGGGTAGTCGAATTTTTTTTTTGTTTTGTTTTGTTTTTTTTTAATGGCGTGAAGACCCGGTTCTACCACCACGCACTCTGGGGCGAAGAAAGAGGGAAGAAAGAAATGATCAGCGGGATTTTTTTTAAAGCGATGAATGATGTTGAAACATGGTGAACATGATTGCTCTCGAACAGATAGGTGAGGGGTTAGAGACCTGCGGGCACAAAGTCGATGTCTGTCTGGTGCAACAACTTCCTTCAGTCGGGAATAAGTTTCTGACTCCATAGAGGTTTGGGAAAAGGTACAACATGAAGGGAAGAGAAAAGCTGTACACACAAAAATACTGCGACCCACCCAAAAAAAGTGTATTCTTTAACATATAATAATAAGTGTGTTGTATAGCACTTTACCATACCAAAAAAGGATAGCTCGAAACATGAAAATAGTAAAAAACATAGACATATTATTAATAATAATGGAAGCTGGTCTCAAAGCAATGAGTTCATTGCGTGCCCGGCTAGTGTCTCTACTCATGTTGAGAAGGTGAATGTCTTTAGTATAGATGTGGTCTGCAGCCTGGCCATTACATGGAACCTTCAGTAAGTCAACAATACAATGCTCAGCTGGCAGTTGTTACGCCGTTTGTATGGAAGCTCAACTCACTGGTGCAGTGGCCGAACCTTTGAGGACATAAAAATATTTTCATCAACACAAATCATGTTAGCGCATCACGCTAAAGAGCATTGTAAGCTGAGCTTCCAGGAAATGCACATCGTCAGCCATATTTACTGAACACGAAACTTGCTGTGACAGAGCAACATTACAGAGCTTTCTGAACAACTTGCAGAAAAAAAAGTTCGAGTCCGGAAACGACATTGCCGATGATCTGATTAATGACAAGATGACGCCTATCTGGCAATAAAAATAAGTCATCTAAAAGAAATTAGAACAGACATTGATTCAGGACATAGAAAAAAACCAGCAGATTCACAAATCAACATTTTAAAAAATGCCTTGACTGACATCAACGTGCAAACACGAAAGCTGATGGAGAGAAGTTATACGATGGACAGCACTCATCCGCAAAGACCTAAAAAAAAAATCATGAAATCGACAGATGTGATTTATTATGGAAGTCTTACTTTCAACGACTTCTATCAAAAATAGCCAGTATCATTAAAGATGAAAGCTGCCATCTTGATCTTTCGCCTTTCACAAGAAAGTCGGCTTCTGTCAAAGGCGCCCCCTATGATTGCTGCTCAGCATCTTGGAGAACATCATGCGTAAGACCCTTCACCATAATAACACATCGAATTACATCCATGGAAGGCGAATTTACAAACTGCGGTTTCCAGACAAGTCTTATAGTAGGAACTAACAAAGAACTGCATGATCTTACTGAAAGACAAGAGTAAAGTTATGGTCATTGGCATCGGCAAAGCAAAGATCAAAGATGGACAACCTTTTTTCCTCCAAGGGCCAATTTGATATTTATAACATTATTCGCGAATCATACAAAATTATCTACTAAACACTTAGCCTGCTATTAGGTCTGTTTGGTCAAGCTGTAATTTGGCCTCATTTCGTGTACAATCCCAGGCTGCCTGGCACTGCTGTTCTCTGAGTCAACACTTTTCTGAAATTACTTGCATTTACAAAGCATCTGCGCGCACACGCACAAATAAACATAAATCAAAGCAAATTTTGCGAACCAAAGCTTTTTCATTTGCTCATCCTTTGCAGGTACATTAAAGAGTGTAGGACAATTGTAGCCATGAATGGTACACAGCAATTTCGACGACCAATTTTATTTATTATTTGATTATTCATTTGATTATTTGAACCCGGAAGTGGTCTTCCTTTGTCTTGGGTTAAAGGGGACATGCTTTTATAATTTTCCAAAATCGTCTTTATAGACCGCGTGCAGCCAACGAGAAGCATAGGTCTCTGTCCCGTCATGTACCCGTATGTGTCCTATCTTGCAATGGACGTTCCTTGCTTATCCCTCAAAATTTATGCTGTTATTATTATTGGTATTATTATTAGTATGACTATTATTAGTATTGACATATATATTTAAGTTTCTATGAAAAAAGTGTAGATTTGCTCAAATCTGCGGCTGCATTGGCGATCCGCATCAAATAATTTCGTGGGCCAGATGTTTCCCACCCCTAATCTACATGAACGGATTCATCTCGAAAAGATACAAGTTTCATTATTTTAGTGCCACACTATTCAAAGCTCCACGACAGATATCCGTATCAGGGTTGCGACATCAAGAGCAGCAATGACTAGGCTGGACATGCATGGTCTGGTGCATCCATGACATTAGAAATGCTATTAGTACAATCTGAACAACTTCCGGCCTTACGAATGTGAAACGAGGGCTATACCGATATGAAGACGAGAGTCCAGGCATTCGAGAACAAGAGTTTTAGAGAGATTCTCTGGGTCTCTTACATGGAATATAAAGCCAAAGACTTTATTCGAAGCACTGTCAGCACACTGGGAGGACACCACGAGCCCTATTTGCAACAGTTTGTGACCTGGCACATCTTACCGGATACTGTCCTTGAAGGGTGAATAGAATAATAAATTGATTACGAACGTGAAGGAGTGAACTGGTCGTCCTGCTGAGGACCTGCTGACTGTCCTCCGAAAGACCCATAAGTTTATCTACCGAGCTAATCCATGTGCTCCCCTAATGACTGGAAACCAATCAAGCGACGGCCAGCTGACAGGCTGACTATCAGGCTGGCTGGCTGGCTGGCTGACTAGCTGACTGACGTCTTTTGTTTTCTCACTCACCTTTTCCAGGTGTTTCTATTCTTTTCTCTTTCCTTATCCTTTCCGCGTGATCAGAGGACCTTTGCCAAGATAAAAGGTGCTTTGAGCGGTACAAGTGACAAGCAAATTCTTCAGCAAAAATTTTCTGGCACAAAATGTCTGACAACGATGACGTGTAATTACAGAAACTCATTATTGACAAAAAAAAAAGTTTTCTTATTTTTGATTCACGAGGAAATCCTCGTGTTTTCGTGTAACAAAATTTGCTTGCAAGAGGAATAATGACTACCAATTTCTGTTCATAATGGATCCGGTTCTGTAATTAGCAGTTAGGAGAGTTTGGGAGTTCCTATAGCGCGAGCAACAACACGTGACACAAAGGAAGCCGTGTTTGTTTTGTTTTAAGCGATGAATGATGGCCAAATTATATGTACATATATTGGCTACCAATTTATTGATCTATGAATATTGAAATAATAAGAAATGTTAGGTATAGATACCTTTTTACAAATGATATTTGAATGAAATGTCAAGGTTTACATGATACAAGTTTGATTCGCGAGCACACACTCAGCAGTTGACAGTTTCCCAGACTAAAGTGAAGGCCAACGAAGTTCTAATCTTCATTCCTCGGCATAAATTCTTAAATATTGCACCACATAGTGGCCTTGTTTGCTTCTTTGTCTCGTGGAGAACAAAGTTTCTCAAAGTGGAAATTAATTTACAATTATCTGACATTAGCAAGTTCCAATACAGATTGTCTCTGATGGCCAACCATGTCCAGTGAGCTTTACTTGACTGCAAGAACAAGAACTTCCTTTTCATAGCAAAAAGCATAGAAAATGAGATTTTAAACTTCAACATTACTTCCAGAAACTATTCATTATTTGTTGAATAATTGCTCGACATTTTTTCTGGGGATAGATTGCGCATATCTTTTCGCCAAAGGCGCAAATTTGCATATCGCCAGGCCTGATGATGTCTGCTATTCTCAGATTGTGAATTCAGTAAAAGTTCTGCCTGGCAAACATTTCTATATTATTATATCTAGCAGCTTATTTGTTCAATCCACAAAAATTCTGTTTGCTTCTGTCGAGCTGAGTCAACGATCATCTCAGTATTTACTTTTGCTGGGAGAAACTTCAGATGGGGTCCACCTCCTATAATTACTGGCTGTTAAAAAAATGATTTGGGTAGGTTTACCCTCTGACCCTTAACACAGGTCCTACCTGGGGATAGTAGACTTACCATGTAGGTAACAGGCTAGGTAAACCTCCTTATTGAATAGAAGACCTAAAGAGGCGAAGAGCAGTCTGATAAACTTTCCTTTTTCTTTTAAAAAAACCTACCTCTGGATGTCAACCGGTAAATAAGAAAAATCTTTGTTTTGCTGCGGGTGTATCTGTGTGGTGGGTTTCACTGGGTGTGCTCCCAGACGGGAGTGTGCGTCCTCAAGTAAAATAATACCTCCTGACTGCTGCTGGTCTTTATTTTTATTGTAAGGCTTTCGTTTCTTTGAAGAAATTCACTATTTTTTGAAACCATTTTCTTCATCAAATGACATCTTTTAGTGTGCCTACATGTGTTTCCTAAATATTTTGTTCTTTTTTTTTCGTTTTTTACATTTCGCTTCTTTCATGTTTCTCTTCTTTGGTTTCTTGTCTTCCTTATCCTTTATGGGTTTTTTCTTTCTTGGTTGCCTTTTTTTCTTATCCTTATCTTAGTTTTTCTTTCTTTTGTGTTATTTTCACTTGCATCTTCTTTTTCTTGCTTATTACCACTCCTCTTTCTCTATTCGTTTTTTTTTCCCCGTCCATAACGCATGGCCACAATGGTTTAATACATCTTTCTTTTTAATCAGATTTAATGTAATTTATCAGTGATCTACCCTTCAAACTTTCCTGAATATTATTGAACCTGTCCACACAGTACACAGAGGACATGTAGCTAATTTTGTGATTTTTGCTTGACCTTTCTGGACCACAAACAGGAGAGAGAGAAAAAAAATATGCAGTGGTGACATCTCACAGGCAAGCCACGAAGCAGTCGACATTCCCGGCATTCAATTCAAAGGGAACAGAAAGTCTGGTCTTCAAAGCCGAGTGTGTTAACTGTTTCCTCTTCCCGAGGGGATTGCCGTGTCCTATCTACATGTCTTCAGATGCTGTTGAGGAATTGTACAAAAGTCTTGAGACCACCTGCTGATGGCTGGAAGAAAATACCAAGCAGTCCTTTACAGGATTTGCTAATCCTTGTTCTCTGTGTTTTGAGATGTTGAAATGAAAGCTAAGGATGCTAAGGATGCTATGCTAATAACTATGCTAACTGCCTTGCTAGTTAGCAGACATGTGTCGCTAGGAGACTGGTGTCTGTTGGCTAATTGGTGTTTGTGTGTTCTGGCCATTCTTCGCTGAGGATGGAAGGGAGTGTGGACACGATGGTTGAGTTATGGGGGTGGAGGGTATAGGGGGGTGAGAATGAAGGAGGTATAATCTGCAAGATTAGAATGGAGCTTCACTCAGCACGATTCGCTTCAGGGAGAAAAGAAAATCCAGCAGCTGCCAACGAAATCCCAGACAAAGAAGGAACAAAAAGCACGAGGAAAAGCCATTCATCGTGAAAAGTTAGACGAACAGTCATTAGAAGAAAAATTGAACCACCTTTAACAGAGCTGGACTAGCTATGGGCTATAAGGCCTTAGTGAACTCAAGAAGCAATACCCCGTCACTGTTGGGGGAAGGGAGGGGTTTTGGGGGGAGAATTAATTGATTGTGTGCGAGATAAGCAGATATGTTGATCGTTTTATGGACTCGCGAGTTTCGTCAAGCCACTTTGAGTAAGCGCTGGCAAAGCAGCTCATTCTGCTCCTGGAACAGCTTGCTCCTTTGTGCTCTGAGCCACTGGAAATGTAAGACAATGTAGGACAATGCAAGAAAATGTGAGACAATGTAGGACAATGAAGACAATGTAGGACAATGCAAGACAAGGGAGAAAAGACGAAAGTGTGTTTTTTTCTGAACCAAGTTGCTGCTCGTGACAGCTTTGCGTGAGGACTGGTCACTCCAAGGTGCCTTGCTTTTGGCAAGTTCTCATCCTGGTTTTTTAGTTGTCGCCTGCTGACAAATCAGGTGTCACTGGTTCTAGAAGGAAATAAGAGATTTGTGTGATCAAGATATATTGTATTCCTCAATGGGAGGAATAATCTGTATATCCAAGACAGCCCTGAGGAACCAGAGATTTGTCAGCCGCTGAGTCCATCCAGCCTTCCCAAAGACCAACACTGAAGGACCAGCATAACCTGAAGGCACCGTCCAAGGGATGTAGGTATGTTTAATTACTAAGAGACCCTGTGGGCCTTTTTCTTGTGTTTATCTCTCTTTGGAATATTTTCGTTTTCTCGCTTTCCAAAATGGTCTCTGATGAAAAAGATCATGATGCTGAAGAGGATGTTCACCTGTAAATACTATCATACACATAGGATAGGCACTACCAGAGATGGGTACAGCCTGTACTCGGTTGTAAACCTGATGCTATGTCCAGCTTAATCATCGCTGCTGATGATGGTGTGGGTGTCTGTCATGGAGCTGCGTGCTTGGAGAGAGGGGCTCCCAACAACATCACAATCAAAGATGTAAAATGAAAACAATGTGATTATGTTAGCTCTCGGCCATAGAGCACATTTTACGGCGGACAATCATGAACTGTGTCGATATTCTTTCAGAGGAGTTTGGTTGTGTGGTTCGACTTCCAATAGGGGAATAGCGATCTGGTGGTCTATGTTGTGAGTGTCTGATGAAACACCACAAGGCAGGAAGAAGGATAAACTTATCTGTTGGCAATATTTGGTTTCGCATGTAGCTTTGAATATTTCATTATCAAAAATTAATTTTTGTAATAATTTCTATAGTTTTAGCATTTTTCTGCACAGAAAAGTATGAAGCTTGTTTCAAACTTAAAGCATGCGTCTTGATTGGGTTTTACCAGCCTTATAATGATTTACTCATCTGTGCGTTATTTCAACCGACAAATCCTCTCATTGCACGTGAACCTCAATAAACAGTTTTAAATTACGTCGTTAAGTAAATTTAAAAAGAGGGTAAGTATGAAAAGCTATAAAAGTGGTGTATCCGACAACATTTATGAAGAGCAGCATTCTGGAGTGCCGTCACACGTACACACACACACTCACGCTCTGGAGAACTTCGAGGGTTTGACCCTCGAGCACTTAACGAGGTTAAACATCCTTACAGCGCAGGCTCGTACAGTTACGTGCCGTCACCAGTGACGTATCAGCACCAGGGGATCCCGTTACACAGCAGTAAAAACATTAATACATTCATTTGTTCTTCAACAAGTAGATAACATCAACAGAAAATCTCCAGGGTACATTACTCTCGCCTGCCAGTCTATGAAAATACTGTTGATGCGCTTAATTAATATCGGATATGTCTGCTCGATTTTCTTTTTGTGAGTTTTATTATTGTTGGTGTTATTTTAACCTGAAACAAAGTTTCGTGTGTCGTCACTACCTTGTTTCGTGTCTTTTCTAGCTTGCAGGCTCCATCCTGTTGGTCAAATACTTGTGTTTGTCAAAGGAACGGTATGTTCGTGTTTTTGGACATGGTGGGGGTGCTGCCACCCTCCCTAGTGTGAACATGTGTGTGGTCCTGCCTTCACACTATGTTAATGGCAACTCGCTCAACCCAGAGCTCAAACCTGCAGGAACAAGGGAAGCAAGCGGTAACAGCTTCAGCAGGACTCAGTCAGACGTCATAGAGATAATTCGAGAAGGGACTAGTCGAGGTGTTTACAACAAATGGATGATTTGTCTCGTAACTTAATCCTCGCTTTTCTGCAGACACTTCACATCTTTATCAAGAATCTCTGTTGAAAGGGTTTGTAGAAGGGGTTTGAAAGGGGGGACAATATTCCCTTCGAAGTATGGACATCATTTTTTGTGTTCTTTTGTGGGAACAATAGTTTTCGCCATCATCTTTTGTTCCATCGAGGACCATCCACGCTCCGACTTAAAATGTCGTTTGCTCTGTCTTTTATCTAGATGAACTCGTCCTCAATGTTCGACTGTGTCAGTGAGGACGAGAGGGTGGATGTCAATCAGGTCATATCCTACGTCGCCTCCAAGTCCTCCGCCTGGCTGAACGCCAGCAACTGTTCCCTACCTCCCGGGGTCAACTCGCTGGCTGACCTGCGCGACTCCGGGGGCAAGCCGGCTGTCTTGGTGGTCGGCCGTCTCTTCTACGGATGGTTCACGCCCATGGTGTTGCTGGTCGGCCTCATCGGCAACACTCTGTCTCTCTGCGTCTTCGTCTCCAGGAACATGAGGTCCCTCTCGGCTTCCACATACTTGGCGGCCCTCTCCACCGCTGACCTCACAGCCCTCGTCTTCTACGTGCTGGTGGAGTGGCTCATCCGGGGACTGCCGGCATTGCAAGGGGAGGAAGAAGACAATACCAGCCTGATGGCCACTAATGGGTCGTGCCAGATGGTGATGTACTTGCATTACGTGTCAAGGTTCCTCTCCGCGTGGATCGTGGTGGCCTTCACTGTCGAAAGGTAGACTGTCAGCTGACTTGATTTATAATATATTTAATATAATTAATA